>CM033470.1:65903047-66503047 GCA_019447015.1 Hymenochirus boettgeri | reverse complement strand
GAAAGCCAGTCGGATGACTAGCGAAAAATCCTCAAGAACTAAACTTCAAGTCCAATTGATCTAACTGAATACAACAGATATACCATGACTTGAATGAATGAGAACCTTCACAAACATATCTTTAATAAAGGAAATCCCAGGACATTAGCCTGGCAGATGAGAACTGTACATGCTGTAGCTCCTCAGCAAAATAATATTTGGTGGTGAAAAATCAATTCTACCTCCCTGCTCTGGTACTTTTCCTTGTTAAAAAATACATTTTTGCAGGGTAGTTTTCCTTTAATTGCTCTTTTTCTGGGGCCCTTAAATGCAACAATCCAGAATGTTCTATATTGGGATAATCCCATTTTTTTCCCCTATGGGATACACTGGAATCTTTTTTGCACAACAAAACCAATCGAAAAATAACGTGCTTATAGTGGCAGAGCATAGATATGACAATGTGGTAAAAAAAATACACTTAATACTTAGCTGGATAAACTGCCAGCATGAAAAATGTGTGAATATGTTTCGGCCACATTCCCAGACTTTCTCAGAGGATGTGACATAATTTTACTTCTGCACACTATTAATTACAGGCTGCTGTTTGTAATGAGCGGCAATTGCCGGTATGGATTTCCCCCCATGTCTAAGGAGCATATTTATAAAGGTTCATTAAATGTTTTACCTCCATTAACTCCGCCTTTTCACCAAATTTAGACTTTTCACAATTTATAAAGCAGTGATAACCAGTGGTGAAAAGTCATTACCACTACTTACTCACTATTTCGCTTTTCACCATACATCGCTGTGGTAACTGCTCAAGCATATTTATAAAATGGTGAAAAGTGTTTTATTGCGTTAAGTTCAGCCATTCAAATTTACCAAGTCCGGGGTGCCCATTTATTTACCCTGCCAATGGGTCCATGGAAGGTGTCAGTACATTGAGAGTTTTCTGAATATTAATAAGTGCTATTTTCCAGCATTTACTGTAATACCATCTGTGATTTATGATTTTCCTAAGATCGCTTTTTTAAGGTTCTGGTTTTCTTTATTTACCAAGTCAAATGGGGGTCTAAGGGACATAATTATAAAGGGGCATTATTTTTGCTTTTTTGTGCCACAAGACTTCAGATTTCACCATAGTTTTTTAAACTTTCAACTTTTCTTATGAAGTTATTAAAAAGGCGAATTTTTACTAAAAAATATATAGCAAAAAGTAGCACTAATAATGTTACCAAAAGTTAAGTTTAGCGCGTATGATATTAAATAGGTAATACTCCCTGGTAGTATTAAGTTGGTTAATATGCACTGAACACCTATCTTTGTTATTCAAAAATACACATTGGGTGTTTTTTTCAACAAAAGATATAACAAATTTTTGCTTATTTTCAGCAAACCAGTTACATTAATATGGGAACATACCGTGCTGTGTAAAAAATAGTAAAAATGCAACAAAAAGCAGAAAAGTTGGCAAAAAGGCGAATTTTCACCTATTTAAGTGTGCGATACCAGACTTAACACAATGAATAAGGCGAGCTTGTTAGTGCACATTGCCGATACTACTGTCAAACATCACCGCAGCAATTGCCCAATCATGAGGAAAGTTAGTGTTGACACAAGTTTTGGTGATACGGTATGTACATGTTACCCACACCATTTCCCAGGTCCCAGAGCCATTTACAGTAATTTACCTGTATTTTAAACTGTATTTTATCAGAACTTTTCAAATAATTTTTCCCCATTGACTATAATGTGTTCATTTTCATTCTATAGCTCTAAAAGAACTGAACTTTAGGAAGTTCGACTATCTCTACTTATAAGGTCAGTTTGTGATACAAAGATCAGAATATGATCTTGTAACAAAGTTTCCTGTTAATGAACATACAGGTCTATAGTTAACATTCTGAGAACAACTACTCTTTTTAAACACTGGTATCAACATCAGCTTTTTTCCAGTTCGCACATCGCCAGACAAAAGATGTAAGGTGCAACAAAAATTAAGGTTTTACTCAATGTAAAATAAATTACAAAATAATTAACATTCACCAATGGCCCAAAATCACTACAAAAAAATATTGTTTTTGAAGTAAGGCTGGCAGAGTTAGAGCTACTTTTAAAACTTCCAAAGCTATTAGCCATTCAGGACAGCATAATGGGAAGAAGAGATACTCCTATTTCCTATACAATTTAGATTAAAAGGGAAAATATTTAATTTTAAAGTTTAGTTGTTCTTTACACTTTTCTTTTACAGACATCCCACAGACATCTTTTATATTGATACTTATTTCAAATCTAGGTTTTGCATTTTTATGTCTAAAACAAAGATACTTGGTGTATGTTCAGCTATAAAAGCAATTGTTTCTGGAATATAGTAATTATCTCATAAAAATATAATATTCCTTCTGTGTTTTTCAAGACACAGTTTAATATTGCAGACTCTAATCTGGCAGAACAAAAAACAAAGTGCATTTTTAATTGGTACATAGTAAATGTAGATTTTCTTCGGCACTGTCCTGTAATTATTCTAATTGATTTTAGTACTTTTACAAGGCAGTGAATGTTTGTGATTCCAGGGAGTTTTGCATTAAATTAATATTGTTCAAATGTATTTTCATTTTCCTAAAGTTCATAAAAATAATAGCAAAATAGTTATGCAGTGAACATTTTGTATAAAAAAGAAACCGTATACGCTAAATGACTGCAAAACGAGATGCAGAGTAATAAATACTGTGTATACCACCATTGGCAAATTGAAGAAAATGGCCCCCAAACATTGAAATACAAACACTGGTCACTCGGAAAATCCAACAAAAAAAATTGATACATTGAGAAGTGACCTGAGGGCTGATCCAAACATCAATGGTATCTTTCTGATAGAGGTTAAAAGGTCCAAGAGTCTCTGCTTGACTTTTCCTTTGAGAAAAGAAAAAGTAAAATGTCTTTTAGTTTTTCAAAGTACTTGATTCTTCTGCCATGCCCTTCAGGTGCATACATTATGGAGTTCGATGCACATTTGTTGCATTTTTACCAAGAGCACATGCTGTAGATTTTTCATTTTTATTTGATTTAGCAATAAGTAACAGAAGAGCATGTAATGGAATATACAAGGTATTGTTAAATAAATTATGGCCACTTATAGGTATACAATGTATGTGCTGCATGTGAATTGCAAAGAATTCAGTGTTTTGTCAATTTGATTTATGTGGTTTATGCTAAGTTTATAACATTAGTGGTTTTTATCCTAATAAAACAGTTGTTTATTTGGTAGAGATTACATTTGGATCTAGCATTCAATTAGAGCATATCTAAATATCAGTAATATTTGTGGGTGGAAAAAGAACAACATAACTGTATCTAAAGTGTTCCAACCCACCCCTTTCTTACTAAAAGTACCCAGTGTGAGGACTTAATCCTCTATGCACACAACCCTGGGCTTACCTCTGAACACTTGCAAACTTCACTTGAAAGTCTAAGGTGCCCAAACGCTCCACCTAAGCCTCCACCCTAGGTCCGGGACCTATGCAATGGGAAGACACAAAAGCAAGGCAAATCAGAACAGAAATCTGAACTTAAAGTAAAGATTGCAATCAGAGGTAAACCCAGGACCTAGCATTGCAGGCTCCTACCATGGGTACTTTAAACATGGGGGTAGGTTGGAAAACTTTTGTTGTCCTTAAATGATAAATTATGATGCTACAGTTGCAAATGTAAGCATCAAAAGGGTTGCTAAATGATGCTGTTAAATGTATACTTTGAACAAGGGCCATCTAGATACCAGTAAGTCAACAGCAGATACGACTTACTGGCCAGAGGCAACTTGCAACATTTAACCCCACTTTCATTATAAAGTTTTTGGTTTGTATCAGATCATTAGTGGGGACCAGCATATATTTTATTTGGTTGTTTCATTTACTGTGCTAAGCGGGGGGTTTCTTCAACCATTAATGAAGAGAGTCCATAATGTGGGGAGTTTCTATATAGTAGATAATAGATTGGAGCAGTACTGTGTGCAATTACGCTTCCACTCATGGCAAGTTCCGTGATTCACGTGACTATTACGTCACTCTTTCAATCTCACGATATCTCGGGTCTATCCGCTCTACTTAAACTGCTACTGAGCTATGCTTCAATAGCCATAGCAAAAGTCCGTAGAGACGAAACACGCCTGGCTTTTGGAGTACTGATGTTTGCTTTTGCATCCTAGATACACTGCTACTGCTGCTGCATGGTAACTTTACTCTTTTACTGTTTACTTACCTCTTAGTTGCCATATATAAATACGCTGCTATTATTGTAACCCACATTTTTACGTTTGCATATGCTTATATGTTCACACAGCTAACTATACACTGTATGATGCTAGGTCACCCAGTCACAGGTTATTTTTAAATTTTTTTAACTTGCTTTCCCTAGTATAATAAAGGAACTTTTTTGTACATTATTTGGTGTGCACCTGATATCTTTTTTCTTGTTCTTTTGTATTATTTATTTTTCAGATAGCACCCACCCTCTAGGGTCCTGTCTGCTAATGCGTCAATGGCCTTAGTCCTTTTGCTTCTAGATAGTGATTCAGGTGTATTGTATTGTATTGACTTTTATGTGAGGGTAGTAGCAGTCTAGGCATAATCAGTATATTCCCACTCTGCAAATTATGGTGTAACATCATAATAAACAAATAACAGGCTTATGTTCTTCCTTAAAGGCTACAGCATCATAGGTTCCCATCTACTTTCAATTCAAAAGGCAAAGCTTCCGATTCTGTGAACGAACCCTACATTCCTTCAGAAACATCTTAATAGACTGAAATGTCATTGAACAGAAAATCTCTGAAATGCAATAGTTATAAAAATAATAAATTCAAGGTGTTCATCAATTTAAAATCTGTTTCCACTGCTTCTCTTCCTTAAAAACACACACCCAGAGAGACTAAAATGCATTCAAGATTTCCATGCCCAGGGAAATACATAGTCTCCCATTCTCTGTCTCATTGCAGTAAAAATGGTTTAAAGAATTTATTATTTGTAGATGACTTTTGTTGTTGACGGCTGAAGCACTAAAATAAGAAGAATGTCTACAAAAGGACAAATAACAGTTGTTTTTGGCACTAAACACACACAAGAAATCCCCTATGCGAATTACTTGGTCTTTGTAAACACAATGAATAGACAGGATGATTCACATCAGGTTCAGGAGTGTGGTGATCATTCATTTTTTTAATTCTGTTCCATGGCACATGTAATGACATAAAGCTTTTGAGAAATATATACTGTATGAGACAAAAGAATTTGACGCTTGGAATTACATGAAAGAAAAAGACATATGTTTTTCATTTTAGCTTTCCAGCACTGGCAGTAGATGGACCAGTTCTTATACTGTCTATGACATTTAATTTCTAAAATATTTATCATTGTCTTCAAAGTACAAGCTTTAGTAAAAAATAAAAAATCTTATTGTTAGATGGTTGTACATAAATTAAGTTTTAACGTTTAACAATACTTGTTGAGAATGATTTGAACAAATTATGAAAGTCAGAACCCATCTTAAATGGCCATACATAACCATCAAGGACTGCACTTGTCACCACCATAAAATCTAGTTTACAGTCCAACTTTTTTTAAACAAACCTCTGCCTGGTTAAATATTCCACACTAGCAAAAATTAGAGCAAAAAGTAGAGTACAGACAGCACAAATGCAAAAGACAAACTGCATAATATGAGGTAAAAATATGTAAATATTCTAGAGTTAGTAACTTTATTGCATGTTACCAGTCTTTCTTAAGATACATTAAACAACAGCTTATTCATTGGTTTGTCAATCTTGCCTATGTAAAGGCTCATATACATGTGCAATCATGGGGGCCAACCCTGCAACACAAGCAGGCCATTTATGGGAACTTTGACGCCTAAAATGGCCATTCAGTCGGGGCTTGTTAATGATCTGCCTCGGTGGATTAGACAGATCATCCGCCCAGGGAATCGGGCAACGAGCCCCAACCAAATGGCCCATAAATGGCACGATTTTGTCTATTAGAGGCCTTTATTACATCTTACCCAAGTACGTCCTGATCTGTCTCAATGAGAAGAGCGGGTCCATATCAGATTAAAAAACCTATAAAAACAGCCACGTTTACATGAGTTTTAATAATTGTAAACATGGTCTGACAGTTTGTCATATGTATGCAAATTTGGAACAAAAATAAATGGTCAGTTAATATAGAGGGAGAAGTTCGATTCATGAGATAACCAGCAAGGATATAAGTAGTTTGCCAGGATGGGTGAATATAATGAGAGTGTAAACTCCATGAGACCAGTTTGTTAGTAGCAGTAGTCATAGGGAACTCTTATATTTAGAATACAGGGTATTTTGGCAAAAAGTAGTACTAACAACAATGTACAGTAAGTGATAGATGGAAAACCCTGAAGTTGGAGTTCAGGGACTTCCAAGGAAAAGTTATTCTGAAATCTTTCCTGTCCAACCCACTATGGGGCATATTTATTAACCTGCGGTATTGGAAACTTCAGATACTGCAGGTTAGAGTAAAAGTACGGCCACGGTCGTGCATTTATGACCACTCAGCCATACAGTATTAGACTACCACAATGGCATTGTATGGCCAATCGTACAATTAAGATCACAGTTGTATGTATGTATAATTTTATTTATAAAGCGCCACTTGGGTATGCAGTGCTGTACATTATATAATACAGAGTATACAAACAATACAATAAGTGCAAGCAATTATACAGATAAATAAAAATTAAATACAATTTCATACATCCGTTAAGAACGCATATATACATATAAATTATGGATAAATTGATATGTGCAGTACCTACAAAGCTAGGGATCAGCAAGAGAGAATAGTTTAAGATGGAAGGAAGCAGTGTTTGTTGTGGGTTTGTGGAGAAGATTTTCTTGTGAGGAATGGAGGGCATGGTCAAGAACATAAGGGACCAAGAGAGAAGATAAGTAGGAAGGTGCAATAGATTGAAGGGATTTAAAGGTTAAAAGAAGGGTATTGAATAGGATTCTTTGTTTGATGGTAAGCCATCCTATAGACTGAAGTATCAGGGTTGTAGGTTCTCTTTTTGAGGAGAGTGAAATGATCCAAGCTGACGAGTTTAGGCTGGAGAGGAGAGGCTGGGAGTCCAAGTAGTAGAATGTTACAGTAGTCAAGATGGGAGATTATGAGGGCATACATTAGTGTTTTCGTAGTGGAGTTTAGGGGGGATAATTCCGTTTTAGATAGATTGAGTTTAAGACGGCGGTGCGCCATCCAGGAATAAATAGAGAGCAGACATTTAGAGATTTTGGATTGAACTTCAGGGGTTAATGCAGGGGAGGACAAGTAGATTTGGGTATCATCAGTTTATAAGTGATACTTAAAGCAGAAAGAACTGATTATTTTTCCCAGAGAGATAGTGTAGAGGGAGAACAACAAGGGTCCTAAAACCGAGCCCTGAGAGACCCCCACACTAAGCGGAACTTGCAAGGAAGTCTTTAGAAAAAGAGACAGAGAAAGATCTGTTAGAGAGATAAGAAGGCAACTATGCCACAGCTTGATTTTGGATGCACAGAGAATATAGATTTTGCACGAAGAGAGTGGTCCACAGTATAAAAGGCAGCCGATAGGTCAAGGAGAATGAGGACCGAGAACTGTCCTTTGGCTTCGGCAGTTTGTAGGTCATTTGAGGCTTTGCAGAGGGCCGTTTCATTTAAATGATTCCTGACTGCAATGGGTCAAATAGGTTATTAGCATGGAGGTATTTAGTAATGCATGTAGAGGCGAGATGTTCTAAGAGTTTTGATACAAATGGTAAAAGGCAGACAGGGTTGTAATTCAAGAGACAGGTAGAGTTCAGAGAGGGTTTTTTAAGAAGAGGTATGAGGCACACATGTTTATAGGCAGAAGGAAAAATCACAGAGGTCAGGGAAGAATAAAAAATGTCCGCAAGAGCAGGGGAAAGGGATTTACAAGATGGACCCGGGCTCGAACCCGAACTATTCTAGTTCAAATGGACTCAGACTTTTAGAACTATCCCGGACCGGGATTTTCGATATTTTCCGGACTTTCAATAATTATTGAATGTTCGAGGCAAAAGAATATGCGAGTAAAATATCTATCATACCTATACGCGAGCATCAAATCCACGAGTAAAATGTCTATTATACCTATTCGCGTGTAAATATCAAATCCGTGAGTAAAATGTCTATTATACCTATACGCAAGCATCGAATCCATGAGTAAAATGTCTATTATACCTATACGCAAGCATCGAATCCGTGAGTAAACAGTCTATTATACATATACGCGAGTAAATATCGAATTATCGAATCCGCGAATCGTTCATGGACTAATTATCGAATGTTCGAACGCGAGAGCTCGAAAGTATATTTGAACATGTTCCCCAGACCATTTCCCAGGTCCCACAGCCATTTACATTAAGTTACCATTGATATTTTAGTTGTATTTCATTTGAACTTTTTAAACTTTTTGACTCCCATTGACTTTAATGGGTCCGTTTTCGAACTTTCGAATCTTCCATATAGTTCGAAAGTTCGAAAGCGGACCGAACTTTCGAAAGTTCGGGCATTTCTAGATTTTATTGGAGTGTCTCAGTAAGAAGGAGGGCATGGGATCAAGGGTACACATTGTAAGCGGTGAGGACAACAAGAGGTTGAAGACTTCAGAATGGGTGACAGGGGTGAAAGAATCCAGAACTGCAGGTGGTGGGGCAGGCAGAATAAAGTGAGGGTTGAGTGAGGGTTGTCCTGGGGTGAGGGGATTAGTGTGTGGATATCATCTATTTTAGTTCAAAATAGTCTGCAAAATCCTAAAAAGTGTTAATAGATGAGGGCTGTCAGTAGACGACAGCCCTCAGTAGAGAGTGTTAAATAGCGAAAATAGACAGAATGAGTTATTTTTGTTATTGTTTATAATTGTGTTATAGTAGGAGTGTTTTGCTGCTGAAAGAGCAACTTTAGACACGACAACATGAGCAGTCTGCCTGACTGCGTGACTTAGTTTACGACCTAGATGGTATTGTACAGACAAAGCTGTAACTATAGCGGCCGTTAAATATAACGTTATAAATATGCCACTATGTTAGGATGGCAAAAAGGAACTAGGAAGTTAAATAAGTGGCTGAATTGGTGGTGTAGGAAAGTAGGTTTGAGTTTTTAGATCTCTATAGCCATGATGGATTGCAAAATTAGTTTGTTAATCTGTAACCTATACATGGTAAAGAGTGTTTCTTAGCTTTGAATACTTGCAACCTTGTAGGTAATATTAAAGAGAAGGCTGATATGTTAAATTCCTCCTTTGTTTCAGTTTACACTAATGAGGCACCAGTAAATAAGTAAATCTTTTATAATAGCCCCACTAGTTCATTAAACTAGGTTGACGTTGACCAGACGTTCTGAAAGTAAACAATGTCCAGAGATTGGTGGTGTGGTGACATTATTTTAAAAAAAGACAACTTTTTTACAAGCAGGTATTTATTGGTCTGTCTGTTTGATTTCTGTGGTAGAATAACTTTTAGTAGAAATATTAAGGAGTAAGATATAGGAATATGTTTTAGATACACAACATTATATTGAAAGTAGGTACCAGTATAGTTTAAAGGGACACTAAACTCCATAATCCATAAATATAACGATTTGCCATTCGTTTCTATTATTCACAGGGAGGTGAGAACGCTTATTCTCACCTCCCTGTGAATAATATTACACCCGGGGGACCTGGAACTTACCTTACCACCACTCCACTCGCAAGCCTCTACTGCACACAACAGCAGCTCTGTCCCGACCGCGAGCCCTATCTTTTGTATTGGCGCGCATGCGCCTAAGATAGGGCTCGTGATCGGGACAGAACAGCTGTTCAGTGCAGTAGAGGCTTGCGAGTGGATCGCAGTAAGGTAAGTTCCAGGTCACCCGAGCAAACTATTATTCACAGGGAGGTGGTAATAAGCATTCCCACCTCCCTGTGAATAATAGAAATGGATGGCAAATAGTAATGTTTATGGATTTAGTGTTCGTTTAAGGCCTACTAGATACTTCCTGACTTATTGCTTTTTATGAAGAGATGAGCTGTGTTTATCATTTGTACTTGAATTGTTACAGGACAGATTAGAAAAAGTAGATACAAATTAAACAGTGTTGCTTGTTCCTTGGGGTCTGCCTTAGGTCTGGTACCTTTTAACATGTTCATTAATTACCTACAGTTAGGAATTGAAATTATGATCTCTTTGTTTCGACTATACTCTGTTGTGCAGTACTATAGGCTTAGGGCAAGATGTCTCCACCTAACAAAGTGATTTAAATAGACTTGGGGATTGGTCTAAAAAATGACAAATGGGCTTAAATGTAAAATTAGGCCTTTGAGCAAAAACATCATAAACACTAGCAGGGAGATGTAATAAAAGTTCTCATTGTTAAAAATGGTGTTAATTTTGCCCCAACCAATCAGATGTTATTTACCATTTGAAAGCTAACATCTTATTGGTTGGGGCAAAACTAGCACCATTTTTAACGATAAGAACTTTTAGTACATCTCCCTGTAGTTATTCTATAGATGACTCAATAGAGAAAGACATAGAAGTCATAATGGACAATATACTTTGTATCTTTAAGCAGTGCAATTTTTAGTAAATCATAAAAACAAAACAATTTCTTTGTATAGATCTCTTGTACGACCCCATTTTGAGTATGCTGTGCAGTCTTTGGAACCAGTCCACAGTCCAAAGAAAGGTTATTAACAAATTCAAATGGATGAGGCACCTTAACTGATAAGAGAAACAGAAAATGTGTATTATAAAGTTACATTATCAAAGTTTTTTCCCCACAGAAAATAGGTGTTTAGGATGGAATATGATAACCCTTTACAAAAATGTTAAAAGACACTAAAATCCATTAGCAGGGGATATTTTATCTTGCAAGAAGCCACTACTGTAGAATTGAAGAAAAGTAATTTAAGCTTTAGCATTGTAATGATTATTTTCTGTAAGGACAACAAGGTTGTGGATTACAACTATACATTTGCAATTGGCTGTGTCCTTTTTCAGTTTGGTGTCCTTGGGGGTATGGAAGTGACTATACTTTTGGGGGTGGAGGGGAGATGCTGGGTTTTAAATAGAGGGATTTAACTTGATGGACTTTTGTCTTTTTTCAACTCAAAATAACTATGTAACTATATAGACTTTTTTTATCACAAAAAATGATCGAATGGAGACATTACGTTTGTGAAAACATGTAATGAATCCCCCTAGGTATCTATTATTAATGTATGTAGCTCCACTTGGGTAAGTAGCTGTGTGAAATATATAGTATATAAAATGCAAGGAGATAAACCAAATAAAGAGAATGAGCACACATATAATTGCATAAAACTAAGGGGCATATTTATAAACCAGCAAAAAGCCACATTAACTTTTCGCTTTCCTTACCGCAATGGTTTTCGCGAAAAATACTGTTAACACAATTTATAAAGGTCGTGAAACAGTTTTCACGACATATCACTTAACCGCTTTTCACTATACATCGCAGTGGTAATTTGTGCAAAAAGCGAACTAAAAGGTGTATCGCAATTTATAACAAATCGAAAAGTGTTTTAGTGCATTAAATGGAGCCTATTCTTATCGTGAGTTTGTTCATTGGATTCTTTCATTAATTTTACTGGACAAATAACTGTCAATAAATGCACGAAAAGCACATGACAACTATTTTTACCTTTTTTTGGACATATTTCTGAAGTTATATAATTGCACATTTGTCAATATTTAAGGATAATTTCCAGAAACACCTTATTTCATGTAAACTTTGTAATGTTTGTTAACCTTTTTAGGTATTACTTTAGGCTGAGGCCACACTGCCATGCGCCTGAAGTGTATTGTTCGGTGTGCTGTTACGCAATTGCGCATGCAATTATTCTTAAAATGTAAATCACACTTGTACCACCTAAAGAGAGAATGGAAGATAATCTTAACAGAAAACACTCTCTTAAGCATGGTACACACCATCAACTCTTCCAGGAGGTCATTTGGTTCTTCCGACTGGTTAGCCAGGAGGAAGGACTGTTGGTCACGGCAATAGTGGCCGTCAGCCGACAGTTTACCGTGACCAAACGTGTGGTCCATAGAGGATCACATGATCGGACGTAGTTTTCCGCTGTGTCCGATCATCCTTTTGTCCGATTTGGATGAATGGTGGGTGGGACACTGGTGAAACCCATGCGATTATTTTGTTCTGATCGGCCGATACACTGCTATTGGTGGATTAGACTGAAATAGTGCATGGTGTGTGCCTTTAATATCATGAAGAAGAAAAAAGAAGAGTTTGTGAATAATAAAGAGATAGGCAACTTTCCATTGGGCTTTAAATTTATAAATATTAGTGTTTAATAATATATATATATTTAATTTAACTTGTGAAGAAATATTAACTTTGTTTTACAAATAACAGAAAATACATTAAAAAATTTACTACTTTTTGCGGCAACACAATGCGACTCTTCTCTCCAACCTTTTCGTGTGGCCTAGCCTTAATGCGCGTTCGCTTTTCTAATGCATTCAACTTCCTAATGCGTGTTCGCTTTTCTAATGCATTCAACTTCCTAATAGGTGTTCGCCTTTTTTAATGTGTTCGGTTTTCTTATGTACATTCACCTTCCTAATGTGCGTTTGCCTTTTATAACGCGTTCACTTTTCTTATGTACATTCACCTTCCTAATGCACATCGCCTATGTAATGTGTGTTTGCCTTCCTAATGTGCGATCGTATTTATAAAGCCTGGTCGCTTTTTTAATTGATTGGAGCAAGTGGTTTGCTGGTGGCATTTACAAAACCTTGCAGCAGCAGCAATGCTGCATGTGTAAAGGCCACATGACAGAGAGCATGGAGGACTGGACAGGTCAGTTAGGATCAGACAGCCTCGGTATGGAGATTGGTCGGTTGTGCGGCCATACACGTAAACGATCGTATCAGCTCCCTTTGCTAAAGTAAAATTTTACCGACCGTAGTGGCGACTAGGGTCGTTTGTCAGCCATACGGTCGGGAAAAAATATCCTTCATATGTATTGCCACCTTTAGTCTAAAGTGACGCACAACCTCGTCATCAGACAGCTCATCCAGATGACTAAATCTCCTTTGAAGAAAATGAGGCTATCTGATCCTAACTGACACGTGTTCCCTGTCCTGTCCTCCGTGTGGCCTCTCTGCAGCCTCCACATGCAGCATTGCAGCTGCGGCAAGATTTTGAAAGTGCACCCAAAGTAACACCTTCTCCTCAGAGATGTTCTACTCACAATGGGAAGCTCCTTCAAATAGTTTTTCTATTCAATTAAACTTAATTGTTGATGCTTTTCAATTATGTCAAATTTGTAGCACAAGAAGTGAAAAAACACGCACAATAATTGTTACCGGCTAGTCAGCTGTTCAATGTAATTGTTACTATATTTGGAACATTGGATTGAGAATTAAGAGAAACAAACAATTCTTAATAAAACTTTTTCGCCTAATGAGCTGATAAAAGCGCATTCTTAATACGAACGCATGTTGGAAGGCGAATGTGCATTGAAAAGGTGACCACACATTAGGAAGGCGCATTAGAAAAGTGATCACGCATTAGAAAGGTAAACACGCACTAGGAAGGTGATTGCATTAGAAAAGGGATTGTGCATTAGAAAGGCGACCGCGCACGGAGGTGAATGTGCGTTAGAAAAGCGAACGCACATTAGGAAGGCAACCGCGCGTTAGAAAGGTGAATATTTATTAAAAAAGTAAATGCGCATTAGGACGGTATGCATTAGAAAGGTGACAGCACATTAGAAAGGTTAAAAAAACATTAAAAAAGTGAAAGCGCATTAAAATTGCGTGTGCAAACACGCTAATTACACACAACTTCAAGCACATGCGCAAACGCACATTGATTTAATGCAAATCCCAGATTACACAAAAGGTTCCTGCGATTTCCAATGCACTGCATTTGCAATTCCAATTCTATATTGGAAACACATGCAATCACCATTTTTAAGTGGAATCGCATGGACTTCCATAAGGGAAATTGGTTGCTGCAACGTACGCAAATTGCAAGCGCTCTTTGCGGCGAGGTGTGGCTATGCTCTTAACAACAATGTTTTCGTTGTTGATGTTAACATTAGCTTGTAATGCTAGAGAGATTCCTATTTTTTTGGGACAATAAAAGTCATGGGAAAAATATTGAAATGAAACGTATCTAATTTGTAATATGTTGGTTTCTGATTTTTGAATGTGAGACATTTCTGTGGGTATTCTTGTGTAATACTGCCATTTCCGCCTTTTGAAATGGTTTTCGCAATGCTCTAATCTTATCTAATCTCTAGTCGCGTTAAGTTTTCGCCGCAATACTTTTCGCTCTTTATTGCACGAAGTTTAACAAAAAGCCGTTATTTTCGCTGCGATGTGTCACGTTATTAGCTCCGCGAAAATTTCAGACTTTTATAAATATGCCCCTAAGAGAAAGTGAAACGTTCTGAAATATTGAAAAATTGAACAGCACCTTGTATTGGTTTTTAGTTTAGCATTTCTAATTATTTTTTATGTCATTTTAGTTAAATGTGCACTATAACGATCAGGTACTATTTTCCAAAATACAAAAGCTACTAATCTTATAACAGGTCCAAGAATGTACATCTGTTAAACCAATTTTGTAATACTTTGTTATATATAAAACAATAGACGTTTGCAATCATTTGAGGCTCCATTTAGGTAAAAGTCAAAATGTTCCCTTATTTTGGGTATATTATTTGGGCATGCTAAGAAGCCAGTGATTCATTCATTTTGTTCCTCTAGCTGAGGTTTAATAAGTAAGTGCTAAATGTATTTTTAAATGACATTTCCAGGCCAAGGGAGTAAATTAGACACATGGAACAATAAAAGAAAGAAAGGAAAAGTGATTAAGTCTTAAACATTTACTGATTAATACCTTTGCTAAGTGAAGAGGAAACATAGGTCATGTCATTAATTTTGTGTGAGTGAACTGTGGTTTTGTTATCTATCCAGAACAATTACTAAACCATTGTAGTTCTGAACCAGCACATTCATTACACATGTACCTTGGAAGAATGTGAGCCAGTAAAGTATAGTTAGGGAAATCATTATAACATAATAATCCTTATAAAGAATTTGAAGTCTATTTCAGTTCATGGAAATAAAGTTTTCTTATAGTTTTCTGTATTATGAGATGGCCAAACTCACCGAAATCCGTTCTGCTTGAAGATTCAAGGATTTTCGAAAAAATACGAAAATTTAAAAAAATTAATAATAATAATTGTAATTTGAAGTTAATGGAGTTTAAAAAAATCCAAAGGTTCTGCCTAAAATTACATTTTAAATAGCAATTTTAACTTACTGTAAATGGTTCAGGGACCAGGGAAATGGTCTGGGAAACACGTATCAATGCCCAAAATCATTTTCGTCAGATCTGTGAAATCCGCTTTGGAACTGGAATCAGGTATGAGTCCACTTCTAATTATAACAAGCTCATTAATCAAACCTACTGTATATAGAAAAGTGCTTATGTCAAGTAGTGGCAGTTATTCTTTGCCACCACCATTATTTTGTTGTTGTCACCACAACTTTTAATGCTTCTTCCACTGCCTTTATTTGTGTGTATGTATATGTTTATTTATATAGCGCCACTTGGGGACGCAGCGATGTACAGTATTAAAATACAATAAAGTCATACAAGGGGGATCAATACATAGATAGCTCAGTACATAAATATAAAACTTATATAAATAGAAGTACTAGGGCTTTGCCACAAGAGGTAATGAGGTCCCTGCCCTGTAGAGCTTACAATATAGTTAGGTGGGTAACCTAAATAAGGGTATTTTTGCCATCCGTGCTATTTCTGGCTTTACCAGAAAAGTCTGAACAAAGGCAGAAAATTAACAGAGATGCCCATAGTACAAAAACATGAAGACCAGAAAAAGCGTCTAATTAGAAGCCTTGTGCACAGTAAGCTTTAAAGGGGAACTAAAGTTTTTAGACATTGTCCCAATAGACAAAGCAAATTCACAAACATACAACAAGTCGTGTCTTACCTCTCCTTTTGTTGTGGCTGCTGGTTGATTTATAAAATTAACCTGTGGCTACTAGGGGTCAGCTCCTATCATCCACCTTAGCTGGTTGACACTCAGCTTAGTGTACACAGTGCACTTCACATGCTCTGTAGTGCTCAACAGATCAAAACAAAGAAAACTACAGCTTTGCTTCCTAGAAGCCATAGAAGTAGAAACCCATCTCATGCTACAGCAGATTCTGCCGTATCACTGTATTGATACAACAGGATCAGTAATTTTATGACCGTAATCATAAATTTATGATTGTGGTCATAAAATTATGATTGCGGGTGTAAAATTATGATCACAGTGTATAATTACAATTGTGATCCTAATTGTAAGATTGCCAATACAACCCCATAGAGGTTGTCTACTACTGCTTTGTATTGTGTGGCCGTTCCTAAATTTACAGCCACGACCATACTGCTTCAATAATACGTGGTATTGCAAATTTGTGATTCCACAATTTTTTAAATAGATCCCTCAGACACAAAGCAGAGGTTTAACAGTGTTAAAAAGCTCCCCCACTTGTTCCTTAGCATTTCATACAAAAAACAAAAGTTTAGTTCCTTAGTATCAGACTTTGAAGAAAAAATTGGCAGTAAAACCAGCTGACAAATTTGTATTGTTGGAAGGCTGAAATGTTGGCAGCAAAGCATGATAATTGGAAAATAAACTGCAGGGTAACAAGCAGCTTTCAAAGTCTTATCAGGGACTTCCATATTGGTGTAGAGACAACCTTATAGAAAATAAGCGGTGCACAGAGACAGTGAATACTAGGGTCAGTGGGTGTAGCAATAAGTGAACATGCTCACAAGACCCTTTGAAGACCACATAGGGTAGGATTTTTACTGGCAACAACATGGACACCTTCTTAGTTTTAGAATCGATTTATTACATGTACATAAATTTACTCGAGAAGAATATTACAATGTAATTAAGTTTAGTTCTCATTTAAACTTTTCTAATTTTCCAAGATATGCCAGTCTGGATAGGATTAATGAACATGGTATCTGGTAACAGTTACTTTGGGGGCCTTATACATGAGAAGAACTGACACAGTCAAATCAATCGCAATCAATACACTGACTTGGCTACATGAGGAATTGTTCTGTGCCAAATCATCTATCAGATGCGTAAATCATTCATTTTCTGCTTGTTTAACTGATCCTGAACTATAAGGGGAAAGAATTTTCTCCAGGCCTCTAGACTCCAGATAATCCAGGAAACTTAGAACTCATTAGGCAAAGACCTATATACAAGATTATTATACAAATATATGTTCTAAAAAATACTGGACCCTCTTTAGACTTTGGTTTGACCACCAATCAAAAGGTTTTATATAATGACCAGTGCAACAATTTCAGGAGCATAGAAATCCCCCAGCACCACATGCAACATTGATTCAGGTAAATAAACAAGTCCTATGGGTGCTTTTCTATGGACCCATTTTACTCATGTCCACTATAGTGTGTTGTGTTATCTGTCTGGGAATCTTGCTTGTTAAATGAGACAAATCTGACATCTGTGTTTATTCTTTCTAAGAGTAACAATTAAATAAAGCAAACTGGTAAATATACATGTGCAATGTGGCAAACCACCAAGTGCAGCAAACCTTTCTATCTTTGAAGTGGCTATTTTATTTTATTATGTGTTCATGTTGTTCAGTCAAACCCAGAGCTTCGATCTTTAGAGAAACATATTGGGTTGTAATAATGTAAAATATAGCCTTAAAACTCATTCTTCTATCTTATTATGTACATATTTTTAAATAAAGTGTGAATGCACTCAGCATAAGAACCAACCATGTAAGTAATAAATTCTTTTTACAGTCCATGTTTTGTTTTTTTTCACATCAGTTGCCCTTTTCAAAGTTTAAAACCTCCCATAAACGAATCAGGATATCAGATTGTCACAATCTTTCCTTTATAAAATAAAAACATATTGGATCACACTTATAATAGAGTGGTTAATCTACACCATACTCTAAATTATAAGGACATTTTACTGTTTTCTCACCCGCTCACCCCAGTTATTTCTCAACTTATTTCTCAACATTGAACCGTCACCATTTAGCCACCAAAACACCCCCTGCTATCCACAACACCCTTTGCCTTGGGTCTCAGGAATAGTAGTTGGAATGCAACTGCAAATTTCTTACAAATTGACATGTGACTTCTGTGTTATAATTGGCACTATGTTGTGGTAGCATGTTGATTATAAGGATATTTCTTTACAGTTGGATTACAGGGTGGATTATTTATTTATAAATAGTACAGTTTACAATGCATTCAGAGATCTTATCCAAATTTAGAAACCATATTGCTTTTTTAATAAATTACTTACAGATATGTTTTTTCACACTTCCATGTTTCCTACTGACATTTCGTATTTATGTAGACTCCTTGATAATATTAATTAATTAATATTTATGTAGACTCCTTGATTAATATTAATATGATAAGTCTTGTTGCATTATTTTTAACTAGCCTACAAGAAAGCCTCTGGCTTTATAAAGGAGAACATTGTCTCAATAGAGAGAGCACATTCACAAACACACAACAAGCTGTGTCTCATGTCTCCCTTTGCTGTGCATGCTGGGTGATTTATGAAAATAACCTGTGTGTACTAAGGGTCAGCTCTCATAATTCACCTTATCTGGTAACACCCAGCTAAGTGTGCACCGGACACTTTACAGGAAACTGCAGTCTTGCTTCCTGGAAGCGGACAGCCAATCATGTTACAGCTCAGAGATCCCTCCCTCTGACACAGAACACAGATATCAGTGCAGTTTTTGTGTAAACACATTAGAAATGCTCCTGTCCCTAACAATGATAAATTCCTAGGCTTTTTATACAAAAAAGAAAACTAATCTTTGCAGTGTATGTCTTTGCTAGCATGGATGAAAGAAACAGAACATTTAACATTTTAGCAAAAAATAAAAGTAAGTATGGGGAATCGAACCAGCCACCTTCTATACTGTGTCTTTCTAAAAAGAAATCTTTCTACCTCTATGCTACATGGGCTAATACGTAATGAACCAGTACATGTAGAGTCTTTATCTTTTGCTAGACACATAATAAAAACAATAGTCTGATTTTTTCCCTAATCCAGCACTTTAGCAGAACACGCCACAGGTGAATCAATAGAAGTAAATGCAAGTAAAATCAGTTCACTATTTTGTATTGCTCCAGGAAGGCTGTCAGCAATTCACGCTGGTTGGTAAATAAATAACAGAGCTGCTATATATAAAGATGTACATATGTGGAAATTTCATATTTTTCTAGAAACATGAAAGCAAACAAACAAAAAAAGCAATAAACTCAGGCAGTAGACTATGTTATATTGTTTCATAAGTAAACTAGGGGATTTGAACTAGTGATTTCTTGGTCTGTTTGTTCCTAAACACTCAGCATCTACATGGTGCGCCACCCGCAACTCAACTGTGATCACAGGTACATTTAGAAACTTTATCTTTCGCTAGAAAGAGATGCTAGAAACTCTGCACATAACAGTGAATCCTGGGGTCAGGGGGCGTGGCTCTTTGAAGCCAACATGGGCTATAAGTTGTACTGGCAACAACATGGAAGCCTCCTTTGTTACAGAATCTATTACTTATATCTACTAAATGCAAATAACTAGAGAAGAATCTTTCAATGTGTAGGTATTCTGGGGAGAAAAACTTTCACATTAGGATCTAAAAAAACAAAGTTTAGTTCTCCTTTAAGGTATATTGCAATCATGCTGTAGTGCAAACAATTAAAATTCTGACAGCAGTATGGATGTTTCTAACAGGTGCTCTCTGATCTGTCTAACTAGTGGAATTTGCTTTCTTCTTGGTTGCTGCAATATGGGCTAAAGGTTATTATTCAGTGTAAGATCCTGATGCATGGCAAGTCTCAGGGGTCTCTGTTAATGAGAAAAAAAATGTGCTTTGTATGAAATTTATGTTCCGCAGAAGATAACTCCAGCTGTAAATCCACATTCTTATTAAAAACACATGAAGGCTGATGATGGCAAAATGGTAAAATGTTCTAATACAAACAAACAAGGAGCATGGTAAAACAAAATCTAACCAACAAAAATATGTTAGTTATGCTCATAGTTCATTGAAATCCTGTTAAAGCATTGTGATTGTTTTTTTTTTTAGCATTTAAATTGGATATGCTCTTACATTTCAACACCCATTTTCTCATTCATCACAATGAGAGGTACAGTCCAATGTAGTCTGTGAGCTGACTGTCTAGACATAGACAAAAATACAGATTCCTCCAGCTGTCATATCAAGAATTAAACAATTCCATAATCAGTCTAAAGGTACCGTATACACAGATCATACACAGTAAATGCAACCATAACAACTTGTTCACATCTGTGTGGTTTTGCTTGCTGCATAGATATTTACTTGTAGGAAACAGATCTGTCTGTCTAATATCACAGTTGCACCCAGTAACATTTTATGAGACAGTCTCCAAACATGCATATTAACTTTCCCTTTTAAGAGAACTTTATAGGGTGCCATTTTGAGTGATGTCAGTTGCATCTGAATTCACTGAATATAATTCAAAAAATTGTAAATACCGAGAAGGGAATATTTAAGAATTTTTTTATCCAAGCTTGATAAAAGAAAAACTTTACAAATCTGTGTTTGAGAAAAGGACTGTATGTATGTATTACATACATAAAGTATAAAGATTCACAGGTTAAGAATATATATAATAAGTGAGGTGTGCCTTGACATATTAGGAAAGGAATCCCTGTCCCAAAGAGCTTACAATCTAAGTAAGGGGAGAAAAAACAGTATGAGAAAAACTGGGGTTTTGCTTAGATAACATTGTTGCAGAGAGGATGCCAACATATTTATCTGTCTTTGTCTCATTCCTTAGAAAATGTTATAAAAGTCCAACAACACTGTTACTATATTGTATTAACTATATTTTACATTGTTAAAGGGCCTGTCCACCCTTAGAACAAAAAAAATGTTACTAGTCAGTTATTTGCCTATAACCCTAACTGCTATTTTTACCAGTATATTACATGCATTTGTAACCAGATATTTAATGACATGTTCTGTTCCTTTCTGGAAAAGGTACCTGCATCCTCCATATTTTTATATGCTTGAGCATGTGCAGAAGAGGCAGCACGTAAAATAGCAGGCAATCATTGGTTGTGATGTCAGTTGTCCCTGTCTTGATTGACATACGAGATATATAGCGATCCTGATTTTGGGTCAGTAATACTTGCCTGGTGCAGTCTGCATTTTAGAGTGGTCAATAAACAGAATTTTTTTACTTTTGCAACCATATGTGGCAGTGCTGTTTGTGGGAGGTCTTGGTATTTGGTTGGGGAATTTTCTTTTTCCCGCTCTTTGTATTTTTCTATGTGAAGATGTTACCTCCTCTAGCACCACCCTTATTTTGGGTGATCCACTTGGTGTAAAGAAAAGTGGTGCATCTATCCCATATATATGGTTAACTGTCTTGATTGACTACATGGAGAAGGAGCCAGCTAACTCTGATGGAATGGGGACAAAAATTATCCTTAAATATCTGGTTAGTAATGCAAGTAATAAAGTGCAAAACATAGCTGTTGAGGGGTTGAGGGCAGGTAACTGACAATTGAGCACTTTTTTTATTTTAGGGATGAACATTCCCTTTAAATATTATGACATTTCAGAAGATAAATATATATAGAAGAAAATATTTCACAGGATTTTTAACTGTAAGAATACAGGCATATAATACAATTCACAAGTACCACAACCACAGTCCTAAGAAGTATTCTTTGTGATAGAAATGTCAAGCTGTAATAAAATTTTAAATATGTACAGGTTACACTGAAATTCTTGTGGCCTACAGTGTGCTGACCAAGAAAAACCAATGCAAACACCATGAGCATAGTGAAACTACATCAATATGGTGCCTAGGGTAGATTTGCCCACCACCCTGAAATATATTATATCATCCATTGTCATGTCTTACATGGGATTCATCAACCAAATTTGCTTCCTTTTCAGGACACACTGTGCTGTCTTTTGTTATCTTCATGGTAACATATTGGAATTTACATTTTTTTTAAACTCGAGATATCTCTATTTTTCTTGCTCTAGTGATACATTCATCATAACATACCACTTCTTCCATGTCTGGGTGTCCAAGGCTTAAACTGTCACTCCAATGCAAAAACTAAATGCATTAGACTTCTGCTTTCTGATAAGACAAAAATAATGAAATGTTAAAATGAAGTGTTTCAAATGCACGGTAAATCCTTTAATGCAAAGTCCTCAGATAATATCGGATAAGGCTAGTTAAGTTTATCACAGGTTTAACACATAATTATGGTTATTACCCATAGTTCAATTTACATAATCCTGTTAAGATTGTTTTAAAAAGAAGCCCTACCCAGTAAGCATGCCCCCTGCCCTAAAAATATGATGATGGCAGCTCCTTAGCAAGCAATGGGAACTTGAAGTTCTGATATGGTTACATCTTTTTTCTAATGCTGGCTACACACCACTTAGACATCTGTTAGATTTGGCTTTTGATTGCAAAATCTATCAAACATGTTTGCCATATGGTAGTTTCCTTCTGATGTCCGTACAACATTCCCCAGCACAATGTAAAAAGAACCCCCTGGCCCAATCTTTTTCCTCATGATTGAAAAATAAATGGACCAGACGGTTCTTCTGACATTGCTTGAAAGTCAAGAGAAATGTTGGGAAGTAAATTTTTTTTCTGCCCTAAAGGATTTTGTGGTACAAATAACTTTTGTGTGTGTTTACACTAACTAACAAGTAACTCATAACCAAGATAGACTGCATCATCTCTTATAGTTTTGGATTGCCTTCAGACTATGCCTATCGATGTATAGCTTAATTTTGAAAATACCTGGGAACATTTACTTCCTTTTTTAATTGCATTTTGATGAATTTGCTCATGAGGCTAAAGCAATAATGCATATTAACACTTAGGTGTTAACAATTCTGCCTCTATGCCTTAGATCCTGTTTACTGTATTTTATTTTTTATTTAGGTTAACTCCTTTCATGCAATGTATCTAGACCTCTCAGATGCTACACATATTTATGTTTTTAGCACCATTCAATATACTTTTTGACTTATTTGGTTGCTATTGTTTCCCCTTTCAACTTTAACCATCATTTCTTCTCTAGTAGGCTCTATATATTTCTGCTTTAGCTGCCTCACTTAATTCTTACTCAGTGAACTGTATTTTTTTCTGTTCTTACATGGGAATTCTACAGTGATGGATCCGAAGTCTGGCCATCTCTACGTCTACACAGACTTTACCTAAACTTTATCTTATCATTGTGCAGAACAATGTATTCCAATCCTTTAGCCTTATCTTGTTCCAATCTTCAATTACAATTCTGTTCTGATCATCGTTTTGTTTGTTATCAGCACATTTCAGTTTTTTTTTAGGTCTTCCAACTAATGATTTTATCCATCTTGGCTGTCTAAATACCCACCCTATAATTTCCTTTAAAAAATCCTGTCTTTATATCCTTTAAATCTTTTATTTTTTGTTTAAATAATTTTAATTGAACTTTAAATAAATGTGAACAAGTTTTGTTGGTTCTAGACACTAGAACCTTTATCACAAGCTTTATGAAAACATTGCTCTGGTGTGTTAGAGATGTCAGAGATCCTTTGGGTCCCTTTATGATGTGTTTACTGTGAGCAGACCTAGATTAAAAAAACTGGCAGCAGAATAGCAAATGAGATTCAATATTGATAAATGTAAGGTGATGCATTTGGGATTTAACAATCCTTTTGCTGCCTACACAAGCTGCTGATGGGTTGGACTGGATGGACATATGTCTTTATTCAACCTCAAATACTATACTATACTATACACCATAAATAACTGTGCTAAGTGAATCTCTGTTAAAAAAAAGATTTGGGGGTTCTAGAAGATAACAGACAGCAGTAGCAAACCCTATCTGTTAGACACTAGCGAGGCCTCATTTGGAATATGCGGTGCAGTTTTGGAATCCCATAATTAAAAGGGATGGAAATGGAAAGAGTTTGGAGATGGGAAAGGAGGGGCTTGACTATGCAGGCAGATTAGACAAGTTAGGGCTGTTTATATTGGAGAAGCGAAGTTTGCGTGGGGATATGATCACTTTACACAAATATAGTTAATTGTATTAAAGTAAACCTACACCAAATATATCTCGGATCATTTTGAATTGGTTAATTACTTAGATTTTATCCTCCAAGCCCAGTTATATACTGTATATACTGGGTGGTATTCAGTCACAACCCACTTAAGTCCAAAGGGCTGTAGAGATTTTTGGGGCCAGGGAGGAGTTACCATTCAACATCCATAATCAGATTACATTTTTTACATTTTCTATATTCAGCTTAGCTTAGTTTTTGTTTTTCTATATTCAGCTTAGCTTAGTTTTTGTTTTTTTCAGATTTATTTTTAGCACTTAAAACATTTATTTTTTTCTTTGTTTATTTGTATTTCTATATTTGTAAAAGGACACTTTTCTAATAAGAATGCTCTATGTATAACATACAATAAGAACAATGTTATAAGTATTTTCACCAATAGAAAAAAATGCCTTTTTAAATCAGGAAACCAAATGCAAATGGCACAAATAAGTGACTATCCCCTAATCTACTTACACTGAAAGATATATCCTTATCACACAACAGCGCATTGACTATGGGAACTGGCGTTACTCATAGTTCAGATGTTCACATTAACAAAATGAATAGAAGCTTTATTTCTGAGGATCTTTCTCCTGTTACTTGCCTAGAGGGAGTAATCCGAGTGTTCAGAGTGTCCCAATTCCCTAATAAAACAGCTAGTTAACAGTTTAGATTATTTTGAGTTCACAGCTTTGAATTTCATAATGAAAACAAGGAAGCTTTAAACATTGTGATTTGTTAGTAATATGTATTCATTTCATACTTCCTATAGTTATAATAAATATACTTTATTTTTTGGAAATGGTGGTCTCAGAAAAAAATACATTATTTACAGCACTTTACTGTTTTTATATTATTGTATAAAGATGGCCAAACTTCCAAAAATCCATTCCGCACAATGATCATGGATTTCTGAAAAGACTTGAAAACTCGAAAATCCAAATCTTGCCATTAAAGTCAATGGGGGGAAAAGTTTGAAAATTTCTGCCTAAAATAAGGGTTTTAATAGCAGTGGTAACTTACTGTAAATGGCTCTGGGACCTGAAAAATGGTCCGAGGAACACTTCCCCAAAACTTCCAGTTTCAGCGGGCCGTCTTCAGTAACCAACCGTTTGAGGATTCCCGTGCGGCTGAAAGTCCTGTGGCCGGACATTTGGGGGTCCCAAGGATCAACCCAGGACCCCCTCCTGCATCCTTATAAGGACTATTGTGGCCCTTACAAGTGCTCTTTGGGGCTTAAGGGGTCGAGAAGCTTTAACTGGGACCCCCCTCCCAGGCACTTATAAGTGCCCTGGTGGCCCTTAGAAGGGACCTTGTGGCACTGACAAATGCCTCAAAACCAGGGCCCCCATTGTCTCTGTCACTGGCATCTTCTTTGACGTTGATGTTGCCAGCGACAGTGGTGTCTCTGGCGGCAGCAGTGACATCACCCGGTGTTGGCGACATCAGCGGAGTTGGTGTCACCAGCAGGACCCCTTAAGCACAAAAGGTCCCTTGTAAGGGCCACAAAAGTCTGCCAGCCTGAAGGTTTTTCGAAAATTCCCAAACCGAGTTTTCCGCAAAAGTACGGAAAGCAGATTTTGGGAGAATCCCTGTTATTGTAGTAAAATGGTTACATAACCTACACAAAACCAATGTTATTTATCATGTTAGATTTGATATAATTACATTCTTTGCAAAATATTAACGCGCAAGTATCTGTTTGGCCTAAAACAAATGTGCTATTAGCACCCTTCTATTTCTTCTTATATGGGTCCCAGGGCATCCTATGTAAATCAAGAAATCAAAGAATTAATAATTTTTTACTACTGGCTGTCTGAGAGCAAAATGTTTATCCTTTTTAATGTGCAGTGTGACTTATTGGGATATAGGGGGGGTTAATATTGGTCAATTACCTTTTTGAATATTAGCACAGCCACATTTACTGGTTAGTTTGACTTTAAGACCAAAATAGTGATGTCACCTGCTGCCCTTTTTGCAAAATGCTGATATAGTTGGTGTTAAATTCACGCACCGGGAAAGACCCAATCTCAAATTTTCAAAAGCCACAAACCTGATAAATTTACATGTTAAGAGGTTAATATTCCCCTTTCTAAAAAGGATTTTATGGTGAATATTGTACTCTGACCTATATGAGTAGTCTATACCAGTGGTTCTCAAGACCATGGCACACTTGGCAATGCAAATAGACACTATGCTCATCTGGATTTTAAATTTGTTGGGTTCATATCATCAGTTTATATCAACAGACCTCCCTAAATTACATCACAAAATATTTTGAATGTCCTTTTATTTCTGCTACTGTAAATCCATTATAACTTTTTTTTAATTACCAATGCAAAAGGTTTTTTATATGGATTCCAAAAATGAAGCCAAATACTTTCCATGTAATCACAGCTGCTGTTAATGAAATAACGACACAAGTTACAAACATATAAACTGAGGGATCTGACTTACAACTAAATAAATAAATCCTCTTTTTACTCTGATTTGTGGTAATACAACATTCTGAGAACATCTCACCTGCACTTCAAGTTGTAAAGTGTATATATCAACCAACTGTATTTAGTTTATATGTTATGTAAGTAATATCCAACTTGGTTATCATTAGAGATGAAGTTCACTTTAACATTAAAGTGTGTTGCGCAGAAACAAGCGTCCTATACTTTAGTACTTTGCACTAAAGTATACAGAGTCTGCCACAGCTGAAGGCAATGTGTCAGTCCCAAACATTTTTCCTATACTTTATATAGGGAGAAAGCTCAGGATTATGTGTAGCCTGATCTTTTCCAGTTTAACATTATACTGAATAAATGCTCTAAACATTCCCTCACAGAGATGCCAGTAAAAGCAACATTGTATATGTTACTTCAGATGCTCATCTGGCTAATCAGCAACTGAAGTAGAAAATACAATATTGTGAGTGCTTAGAACTTTGCTTCAGCAGAATGTTAAGCTGGCTAGGAGATTATGATTTGTGACAGGCAGTGAAAAACCCTCAAATTTGTGAACTCTCAAATATTCATTGCAGAACCTCAAATATTGCTTGAACCATTTCCCATGCCCCTGAGCCATTTATACTAACAATTGCTATTTCTACCTTAAATGCAATCAGAACTTCAGATTTTTAGCTCCCATTGAGGTATAAAAAAAAGTCTAAAGGTACATACACATAGATGATTGCACCCACCAAAGTGGTAGGTGGGGGACTTACAGTGCCAGAGAAAAAAAAACTGTTGGGGAATGTTTCAAGGTGAACAGAAAGAAGAGGATTTCAAAGCTTCGTGTTTGCCAGAGGTCTACAAACTAAATGTAAATGCATTAAGGGTTTTAAAGATTCTTACCCGATAAATACAACTATGCTAAACAAATCTTTTACTACTGGTAGATATCATGATAAAGGCACAGAAGTGGTGTTTAACCACATCATTAAATATAATTTGTGCTCATTGGGGGTGCAGTATCAGTTAGTTTACCTTTGTAAATACAGCACGTTTGTCATAGGAACTACCCAGTTAAAAATCATTGAAACAAGCAGGAAAATAACTATTGCAGGTCACCTAGTGGACAATTATTTTGTTGAAATATATATTTTTCTTTGTAATTTGCTGTTATCACTGATGTGAGCAAAAGATTAAAATTTATCTGAAAGCCCTTCCCTTCTCATATGTGTGTTCTGTAATATATCTGTAATAATCTATACATAAATACATGTAAGTAGCACTTACTCTGAGGTGTGTGTGTTGCTGTATGCCTTCAATAAAGTACTTTTTTTGTTCAGGCTCTGATCACTGACATGACTGTCAAACCATTCCAGCTACACAAAAACTGCTTACAGAAATGCTGATATGTAAGATAATACAGTGATAGTTGAGATGAATTATAGTTTCCACTAATGGGTAATTTAAAAAAAAATGCCAGTGTACATACCCTTTAAGTGAAATAAAAAGACATATAAATCCCAAATGCCATTTCATGCAGTAGAAACACCTTTTGGAAAAGCAAATAATTCACATGGAGCAGCAACCCTGATGAAGTTTATAAAATAAAGTTTCCTTCCCATACAGTATATTGGTCAGCTTATGTATGATTACAAAGGGGAGCAGACAAGAATGATTAAGATGATGAGAAGTCACCAGATTTCAAAAGTTCACACAAGGCCAGTCAAGTTTATTTTTAATAAAAATGTCAGATATACAAAGGCAAAATACTGGATTAAAGAAAATCATGTGTTTTAACATGTGGAATGGGGAAACAACAAAGAGATCTTTAGAGTTAAGTAAGATACACAGTTCATCCAATGCATGGAGGGAAATTACAAGCATAGGTTTTAATACAGGAAAACAATCTGCCCTGTTTTTGACTTTAGCAATTACATTTCATACACTTCAAGGACACATATTGGACAGAGTCCACAGTAAATGTTGTGGTTTAACAATTTTAAGGATAGCTATAGGGTAAGCATGGAATTACAGCACTTTTATTGTTCCATAATAAACCAGGTAATGTTCGTTCCTGCAGGAATATTTTCAATAGGAAATTTAAAGCTGCAATTATTTGCCTTATCAGTATTTGTATTAAATACTTATTTGGTAATTCTGTTAAATATGATAGTTTTTCCCCACAGCGTGACAATGGGACACTGTAGAGTTGTAGACTTTAACCTACTTATTCAAATCAAATAATTGTTTCTTGAACTTATAAAACAGGAGACTTCTGTGCAAAGTCAGGGGGCAATGCAATATAAGGTGCTAAATGCCCAAGTCAGAGTAAATCCCTGATGTATTATTGCCTTAGCATGGGTTTTACACTGAATATGCAGAGCCTGCACAGGTGATGCTGAACCTCTTAAGTTCAGTTTTGCGTTATTACTACACAAAATGTATATCCTTTGAATAGGAGGCTTTAGCCGTTGCAGTTACCTGTTTGCGATCCTGCCATGCACTAAATCTCGAACAGGAATTTTTGCATCACGGGACCATGGGCAGGTAAGCTGCCCCAGCTTATTCTATTGCATTTTCCCCTGTGTCTTTTGTAATGTTTAGCACATAGAACACAAACACCATTGGACTGATGTCCCCTGATGATATAGTATAGTATCGTACAATAACGTATAGTATAGTATTTGAGGTTGAACACCCATCTAGTCCAACCTACTCAACAATGGCCACATTTCCTGTTGATCCAGAGGAAGGCAAAAAAAAAAACCAGCATAAAGGGATAAAAATCCCTGGATCAACTCAAACTTTATGTATCAAGTCATGGCTTGAATTTATCCTCTCAATATGATTTCTGTTTAATATCCATGGAGGTTCATAACAAAAAGCCGCACTGTCAGACTCATATTACTGTTAATTATAGTAAATTATATGAGCTGGTTAATATGTAAGAATAAGTAATGATGTTCAGTAACATTTCACAAGGAACACCCGTTTATACATTTACATTATTTTTATTAATATAGAGTGACTATTCATTTAATTAAGAAATTATAATAATAAAGAAAGAGAAATACATAAACACGGGTTACAAATATAATTAAAACAACATACCGCACACCTGTATTCGTTATTCCTCAGGGTGCTGTCTCATGGAGCCATGTACCACTTCCACAGTGATATAATACTTCTGAAACACAAAAATCCCATGGAACATAAAAAAATCCCATGGACACAAACCGTTTGGTGAAATAAACTGCTTTATTGTGATATTCATTTGAAGAAACACCCGAAACGTTGTGTGAGAGTGGACAATATCACAATAAAGCAGTTTATTTCACCAGATGGTGTGCGTCCATGGGATTTTTTATGTTCCATAAACATGGGTTAAATGGTCACTATACTCACTCATTACAACTTTACATTATCTGAAACTTCAATTTCAGAGAAGTAAAATGATGTTTCTCATATATTTATCTGTTTGCTTTGTCAAATAAGTGCTCCCAATTCCCCCACCCATTACTCACTGCCTCCTTGTAGTGTCTGCGACACTTAAGTTCTGCACAGTCTCACTATAGACACTGCTCTGCTTACACATCTCCCCCTTCCTACCGCCTTCCTTCTTTATGCAGCAGATTCTTTTAATTGTTGCAGTAAGTGTGCCAGCAGGCAGCCAAAGATCCTAGAGGTCAGAGGTAAGTGGCTGTGGATTCAAATGAAGATTTTTCTGAGTCTAAAGCTCAGATTTAATAACTGGAATACATTTTGGAGCAGTGGGATCGGACTCTATATAAAGGTAAGATTTTTGAAAATTCTATTTTTTTATGGTAAAGATAACCTTTATGATTATTAAAGGTCTTTGTTCCAAAGAGCCTGAAATGTAAAGAACATATTCACCCATAAAATGAAAATGTATATATAGTTAAATCATCCACAAACACCTAAACCACAATAATTAGAAAGCTGACAGATGTAGAACTAACCTCTTATGCAGAAAAATGTTGTTCTCCCTAATCCCCCTGACTCTCAAAAGATTTTTGTCTTCTGTCCAAGCTCTTTAACCCCATTAATGAAATTTAAGGGGCTATGTACCGAGAACCGCTATCGCAAAGATGGTCTAAAGTTAACGAGCATTACTTGTATTCAATAAACTACTTGTATTCAATAAACCGTTTGCGATTAATAGTACATAAGTGTTTGCGCTAGAGTTAACAGCTTAACGTGTGTTTTCGTACTAGAGTTGCGTGAGTCTTGATATATTGTGAAAATGTGGATAGAATTTATTTTGCCTTGTGTATTGTAAAGGTGATAAAAACACTTCAGCAGAATAAGGAGCACCACATACATTTGTAGCCCTTCTATAGATGCCAACATACATGTACATGTATGTAATGTGTCATTTCTCCTAAATATATACACATATATATGCATGTTTATATATATATAAAAAATGTTTAAATATTTGAGTGAAGCAAACTAGTGAGTGTCCCTTTCTCTTAAGGACCTTGCTCTCAAGGACATAGAAAAAGAAGGACACTTAATCATTTGATGGTTGTATGGTGTGTGTGAAAGTTTGAAAATAAGGATTGTTTGTACTGTTAAGGACTATGTGTGCAGGACTGTGTGTGCAGTAAGCAGACTAATCTTTCTTCTTCGAATTAAAGGGGTATGCTGGACTTCTATATTCTATGATTGTACCTGTTGTAATCCCAAATAGGCTGTGAAAGTGTTAATAAGTGTTTTTTTTCCCTCTCTTTCTGGCTTTTGCACTAATTGGTGTGGGGGTTGGGGCCTATTAGTTAAATAGGATTCACAGTTGTTGGGCCTGTAGTTTGGACCTAACAAAAGGAAGTTTCCTGTGAGTGAAACAAACTAGTGAGTGTCCCTTTCTCTTAAGGACCTTGCTCTCAAGGACATAAAAAAGGACATTGAAACAAGAAGGGCAATTAAACAAGGTTTGTGCGTCACTGTGTTGGTGTGGTGTATTAGAAGGGACAGTTTTGTCGGTACCATGCAATGTGCATCGTGCCACATGTATAGGAACCTGGAGCAGACTTTCTGGGGAGCCTATGTCTGTGTCAGGTGTGAGTGGGTTGCCTGTTTGGAAGCTGAGGTGGAGAGTCTAAGGGGGCAGCTTGCAGCATTGCAGGTATTGGCAGAACTGGGGGGTCAGCAGGCACTGGCTGGGGCCAGTATAGAAGTGGGTGGAAGAGGGACAGGAAAGGTTGAGGAAGGAGGTAGTTTTGTTAGGGTTACTAGGGGAAGTGGGGGACGGAAGAGTAGGGGGGCTTCTTCCCAGATTGTCCATCCCAACAGATTTGCCGCATTAGGTAATGAAGTGGAGGAGGACATCTCTGATACAGGACATCTCTGATACAAGGAAGGAGGAATGAAGGGTCAGGAATGCAAGGCAGGTGGTAGTGGTAGGGGACTCCATTATAAGTAAGGTAGATAGGGTAATCTGCCGCCAAGACCCTACATGCCGAACTGTGTGTTGCCTGCCTGGTGCTAGGGTTCGGCATGTGGTGGATCGTGTAGACAGATTATTGGGTGGGGCTGGGTGTGACCCGGCGGTCTTGGTTCCCATTGGTGCCAATGACAAAGTTAGAGGTGAAGGTGAGGTCCTTAAACATGATTTCCGAGAGCTAGGGGCCAAGATAAAAGCAAGGACCTCCAGGGTAGTGTTTTCAGAAATACTACCGCAGCCACGTGCTAAGCCAGGGAGACAGCGGAAGCTTAGGAGCATTAATGCGTGGCTAAGAGAGTGGTGTAAGGAAGAAGGGTTTGGGTTTATTGAGAACTGGGCAGACTTTGCTGTCGGCTACAGGCTCATTAGTAGGGATGGGTTGCACCTCACTGATGGTGGTGCAGCTGTTTTAGGGGAGAAGATGGCTAGAGGGTTGGAGGAGATTTTAAACTAGGTTTGGGGGGGCAAACATTTGCAAACATACATTTTAGATTATGATCCTTTAATTTATTCGTACACTTTAATACACATGCCAAGGGATAGGGAGGCATGTGTATTAAAGTGTACGAATAAATTAGAGGATCATAATCTAAAATGTATGTTTGCAAATGCGAGAAGCCTGGCTGACAAAATGGGTGAACTGGAAATGATGGCATTGAATGAAAAGTATAATGTAATAGGTATAGCAGAAACGTGGTTGAACAGTTCTCACGACTGGGCTGTAAATATAGAAGGAAATGCCTTGTTTAGGCAGGACAGAAAAAAAAGGAAAGGGGGAGGAGTATGTGTTTATGTTAAAAAAGAATTGAAGCCAAATTTAAAAGAAGAGATAACTGGTGATATGGATGATAAAGTGGAGGCAATATGGATGGAATTAGGCAACAGGAAAGGGGGTAATGTCATTGTTGGTGTCTGCTATAAGCCGCCAAATGCTAGCAGAGAGGAGGTGAGTCAACTTCATTTGCAGTTGACAAGGGCTGCAAGTTTGGGGAGTGTGCTCATTATGGGGGACTTCAATTACCCTGACAATGATTGATGAGTTCCTGAATTTGCTGCAGGATAATTTTCTCTCACAGGTGGTTGAGGTTCCTACTAGAAAAGGAGCTCTGTTGGATCTGGTAATATCTAACATTGTGGAGCGCATTATAGATATAAAGGTAACTGGAGGCTTAGGGAATAGTGACCATGAAATAGTGGCATTTGGACTTTGTTATCGAAAGGAAAAGTGCACTGGGTTAACAAAGACATTTAATTTCAGGAAAGCAAATTTTCCCAGGTTAAAAGCAGCTCTTCAGAATGTCAACTGGGATAATGTATTATCAGGTAAATGTACTGAACAGAAGTGGACTGTGTTCAAGGGGATTTTAAGCCAGTTCACATCTAAATTTATACCCTTGGGAAATAAATATAAAAAAAATAAATCCACGCCCATGTGGCTGAATTATGATGTAAAGAGGCAAATGGAAAGGAAGAAAAAGGCATTTAAAACCTTTAAGGCCGAGGGAACGGAAAGGGCCTTTAGGGATTATAAAAACTGCAATAAGGAGTGTAAGAAAGCAATCAAACTAGCTAAAATTAATAATGAAGTTAGGATAGCTGAAGAAAGCATAACTAAGCCTAAAAATTTTTTTAAGTATATTAATAGTAAGAAGATGAGGACTGAGAATGTGGCACCATTCAGAATCACTTGTACAAGAATCTGTGGCAATTATAAATAAAGAAACCAAGCCTAAATAGAGGTGGGGGGGTTCGACACCAACTGTCTGCCATGTACAATACAATGCTGTTTTAACACCTTACTCTGGGCGTTCCTATAACACCTCTTAGCCACTATCTAATCACACCCTTAACACCTGGCTGTGATATGCTAATTGGGATTTTCCAGGGTACATAATTGCCACAGATTCTTGTACAAGTGATTCTGAATTGAGAAAGCCAGTCGGATGACTAGCGAAACGTCTTCAAGAACTACATTTCAAGTCCAGTTGATCTAATTGAATACAACAGATATAATAAGGGAACATGTTCTAGAGTATGTTTCAAGGACTAACATTATAAGTAGTAACCAGCATGGATTTAGGAGGAATAGATCTTGTCAAACTAACTTGCTTGGCTTTTAAGAGGAAGTAAGTAGAAATTTAGACTCTGGCATAGCAGTAGAGAGTAGTTGTTAATGGGGCTTCATCATTATGGACTAAAGTGCTAAGTGGGGTGCCACAGGGTTCTGTGTTGGGGCCGCTTCTATTTAATCTATTTATTAATGATTTGGAAGTGGGTATTGTCAGCAAGGTTTCTGTGTTTGCTGACGACACAAAACTTTGTTGACCATTAAAAACTTCAGAGGATGTGCAATCGTTGCAAGGGGATCTAGCTAGATTATCACATTGGGCTGCTAAGTGGCAGATGAAATTCAATGTTGATAAATGTAAGGTGATGCATTTTGGACTTAAAAATCCTTGTGCTACTTATACTATAAATGGCTCTGTGTTAAGTGAATCTCTGTTGGAAAGGGGTCTTGGAGTTTTGGTGGATAACAAACTTAAAGGTAGCAAGCAGTTCCAGGCGGCAACAGCCAGAGCCAGCATGGTATTGTCTTGTATAAAGAGAGGTATGGATTCAAGGGAGGAAAATGTAATTCTCCCTCTTTACAAAGCATTGGTAAGGCCTCATTTGGAATATGCAGTGCAATTTTGGAATCCTGTGTACAAAAAGGACATCTTTGAAATGGAAAGGGTTCAGAGAAGGGCAACTAAATTAATAAGGGGATTGGGGGAACTTGAATATGAAGAGAGACTGGAAAAGTTACAATTATGTACGCTGGAGAAAAGGCGCTTGCGTGGGGATATGATTACTGTGTATAAATACATTAACGGGCCATACAATAAACTATCTGGGGCATTGTTCACCAATAGAACATGTCAAAGGACACGAGGACATCCCTTAAGACTTGAAGAAAGAAGGTTTAGGCTTCAAGCTCGGAAAGGGTTTTTCACTGTGAGAACGGTAAAGCTATGGAACTGTCTTCCAGTGGACGTTGTTATGGAAGGTTCATTGGTCAGTTTCAAAAAAAAGCTGGATGAGTTTCTGCAAACAAGAAATGTTGCAAGTTACTGGTATTGATACATAAAGTAGAGTTGATCCAGGGAAATTTCCGATTGCCACTTGGAGTCAGGAAGGATTTTTTCCCCCCTTCATAAATTTGGTGGGTTTTTTTTGCCTTCCTCTGGATCAACAGTTAGGCAGGAAATGAGGATATTGCTAGATGGGTTGAACTGGATGGACGTATGTCTTTATTCAACCTCAAATACTATACTATACTATAACATACTCCTTTAAAAAATTATGCTGGTGTTATGTATAATTGCATTGTTTAAGCTTGTAAGTAGTGGCTACAAAAGTATTTAACTATAATTGTATTATCTTCATACACGATAGTTCATAATGATCATACATTAATAAATATATATGCAGCATAAATGTTTTGTGTTGCATATATAACGTAACATCCATAAATGTTTGCTTGCAATACACATGCATGGTTGACTTCTTATTGGTCCGTGTCAACCAATGACACATTACAAAATGGGCCAGTCTTAAAGGTGAGATCACATGATAGTGCATCTCTGTACATTGCCCTTTTTCTTTTAACACCATCATCATGGTGGCGTTACAAACACTCTATAATATCCTGTTATATTCACACATTAATGGTGTTAAAATTTGGTACATTACTTGCATTGTCTAGACGTGCAAAGTTATCAAAGTGAATCACGCACGCATCAGAAGTTATGTCTAAAAGTCACGTTAAGTGTTGATAAATTTTCGTTAAGACATTAATGGAACTTTAAGACCTAATTTTGCAATAGCGGGTCTCGGTACATAGCCCTGTTAGTATGTTGTGGGATTATGGTCAAGGAAGCAGCTTTGGAATAAGACGCCAAAACTTTATACCTTACATTTCATGCTGCAAGGCAATGCAAAACTTAACTTAAATATGAATTGCATCAGGTGCGCTATGCCGGCACTGTAAAGTCAGTCTAAAACCAACGCTAATATTACATCGGGTAGTGTGGGTTTTACACTCATTTTTACAATAAGATTAAATATTTTTTCTCAATGTTTATGTTGGTATATTGTCCTATTACCTTCACTCTGCTGGTTTTATTTTACACATTTATGAAAACATTTACGATTAGTCTGATATAAACTATACAAATTACTAGTAAGTTTTTTTATTGGTCTTGATGCATTCCTCACCTAATATAATTTTAAGAGGAGCCCCCACCCCATATGTCAGAAAATCCCATAGCAGTGTTCTTGACTTCATTTAAACAATGGCCTCATATTTGTTATGTGCCAATCGTGTGAAACCAGAGCCCTAGATTTTCATAAAGATCAGAAGTATCAATATGCCATTCAGGACAGATTGTTTATTTGCCTTAGATATATACTAAGCATCCTTGCCATGTTTTCTCAATGATTTGCATAGATTCCCCAATAATGTAAACATACCTATAATATACCAGATATGTTATTTTATGAGCTATATGTTTATTTTTAGTTACATTTTTGCAAGCTTAGTAATATATATATATATATATATATATATACCTCCACATCATGATTGCACTCCATCCATCATAATACTTGCCCGGGTGCTGTCCCAATTGTACATAAAATATTGAAAGAAGCACGACGCACTCACAGGTCTTGGTAACAACGTTCAAAAAACAATTATTCGGTCAACATGTTTCAACCTCTATCAGGCCGTCATCAGGACTAATACCACACCAGCCCCCCAGATTAAATAGCCACCCGTACCCACCCTCCTCAAAACACCCCAGCACCAGTATATATTAAAACCATAAAACCCCAAAGTACATACCACCTTTGATCCATAATAAAAAACAATAAGTGTCCTATAAATAGCAACACTCTCCCAATACCAAATGATAATATACCTCACTGTCGAGAGTATCCAACAATCATGACAGAGTTAAATCGTCCAGCATAGCTAAGGAAGATCAATACCGGGCAGACTCCACTTCCGGGAACGACAGCCGACGTGGGCGGATCACATGATGCTCATCCAGCGGCAGCGCGACTCCATGGCAACTAAACACCATCAACATCAAACCCGGAAGTGTCATCCCCTGCATATCGAGAGCGAGAACAATCAAGTATCCACCCAGATACGTAGTCCAACTGTCGCTCAGACATAGACCACAGGGAAGCATCAATCACATAGGATAATCCCATAAATGTATAGATGAATCATGCTGGTATACATAGATAATAAGATAAATAAGATATCAAAAACGGTACAAATCTAAAACTGACATATCACACTAAATCTATTTACAAAACGCCAAGTTCATCTCAATAAATATAGAAATAATTGTAACATAATAGAAGCAGACTCAAAATAGCAGCAAACAACCATATAATTTACTGTAGCAACGTTATATCCACTGAATCCATGGGTATTATAAAAGCAACTCAGATTATTAATTTCATTTAGCCCATTGGTGCTACAGTCTGTAGTCTTGAAATCCATCAAGCCTCAAGACGTAGAAGGTTCTATCTCTATCACCCTCCATCGGTGGAACACAATCTTAAGCATGCACTTTAATGTCGATAACCCATGTCCTTTGGATTTAAGTGCCTTGCCACTGGTTATCCCCAAATTTGCTCATCTTTGTTTCCAATACTTGGCTAACAAAGCCGCTCTTATCGAGCTCCGATGATTAGCAAATCTCTCACGGAAGGAGGTGGTAGTCTTTCCAATATATAGCAAACCACAAGGACATGTTAGAAAGTAGATGACAAAAGAGCTGGTACAAGTGAGTCTCTGAGTAATAGGGATCCTCTTACCAGTTCGTGGATGAGGAAAGCTTGACCCTGTCATCATATATCCGCAGGTAGTACAATTGGGACACTTAAAGCATCCTTGTTTAGGAGCACCCCAGGGCAGTTTAGTTTTGGGTTTAACATCTTTATTCAGATCTGTCTTAACTAGTAAGTTATGAAGGGTTTTCCCTCTACGGTGTGCAAATCTTATCCTCTGTTGTTGGAAAGGCAGGGATCCGTCACTTTCGATAATTTTCCACAATTCATTAGCTTTAGCCTTTATAGAAGGACTCAAAGTAGAGAAATCCATTGGAGAGTCTATAAAAGACGTCCTTTTGGGTTTACCGTTGACTCATCAGGAGAGTCGGGACAATCGGACTCTGAGCCTGGTCTAGGTACAGTCAAGAAAGCCAACAGGAGACCCCATACTGAAGTCCCTTTTCAGACGAGGGTTACCAGATCCGGGACTATAGGAGGCAAAGGAGGCACTCCCGGAGAGGGGGGTATAAACCCAAAAAGCAAACCACCAAGGAAGAGATAATATTTAATCTGAGTGCACATGTATTGACACCAGGGGAAAGATCCCTTTTAAGCAGGGGGCTTACATTTGTACCATCAGCTAGGTTTAATGATTTCCAGTTTGATATAGACCTCTACAAATTTCAGAGGCGGTTAAAATTGAGAGATTTTTTCAAGCATGTGGAGAATGAGAACTCCACTGAGGTTTTTAGACCTAGCAGTACTTTTGAGCCGATCAATACTCCCCCTGGAATAAAGGTGTTCTCACAGATGTTGCACTCAGAGGTTCATAATTTGTCCAATGCCCATAGCCCGGTCTTCAACAATCTTAACAGGGAACAACGTCTAGCGATTAAAACATTAAAAACTGATGACGAATTGATTATACGGCCCGCTGATAAAGGTGGGGCCATTGTGTTGCTTGATCGTAACTATTATGTAACAGAATTGTTGTCCCAACTAAATGATGCTGATATATATTCGTGTTGTGAGGTAAATCCGATGTATGAGATCAAGAAGCAAATTGACTCCCTTATCACCCTAGGAGTGAATGCAGGTTGGATCTCTGATAAGTGTGCTCAGTTCTTGACTACGGACCATCCAATTTGTCCGATAATTTATACTCTTCCAAAAATACATAAGAGTACTGAGTCACCCCCTGGTCGCCCCATAGTAACTTCGCATGGGTCTTTATTAAAACCACTAGCCCAATTTGTAGACTTTTTTCTGCAGCCTGCGGTCAAAGTGATGGGTTCCTATTTGCGAGACAGTGGCCATTTAATCGAAATTCTATCCCAAATGAATGTCTCAATGAGGGATAAATTATTAGTCACTATTGATGTAAATAGTCTGTACACAGTGATTCCACAGAAGGATGGGATACAGTCATGCAGGCGAGCACTGGTTGAGCGGGGGCAACTTGAACCCCCGGTGGAGTTTCTTATGGAACTGTTGGATGTCATATTGGCCAAAAACCACTTTCGCTTTCTTGGACGGTATTATATTCAACGTTGTGGCACAGCAATGGGGTCCAATGTGGCCCCATCGTTTGCCAACTTATATATGCAATGGTTTGAACAGACACACCTCTTACCTATATTGGGTGGGGGGGTCTGTCTGTTCAAACGATACATAGATGATATCTTCCTCATTTGGGATGGGGATGAGTTACAGTTACAAGAAAAACTTGCCCCTGCTTTGATTAAGGCGATACCATATACTCAATACTTAAGGGTACTTAGGAATAACACTGAGGGGGAACGTGCTGAAGTACAACTTAAGGAAATGACCTGCCGTTTCTGTGAACGGGGATATAATATAAGAGTGCTAAAACAACAATTAACAAAGGCACTTATGGCTGCCACAACGGAACATGTAAAAAAACAAAGTGATAATAACTATGTGACATTTCCAATGGATTTCTCTACTTTGAGTCCTTCTATAAAGGCTAAAGCTAATTAATTGTGGAAAATTATCGAAAGTGACGGATCCCTGCCTTTCCAAATTAATTGTGGAAAATTATCGAAAGTGACGGATCCCTGCCTTTCCAATAACAGAGGATAAGATTTGCACACCGTAGAGGGAAAACCCTTCATAACCGTTTGTTACCAAGACCTGTGAGTGCGTCGTGCTTCTTTCAATATTTATATATATATATATATATATATATATATATATATATATATATACACACACACACATATATATTAACAAATTGAAGTGTTTACAAATTAGTGTATATTGCTATTTATGAATTTTTAGCAGTACAAGTAGAAATGATTTACCAATGAAACAGGGAGATTTACAGATTAACCCAGATCCACACTTACTCTGGGCAAATCTCCCTTAGCAGATATACTAGAGGCTGCATGGCTCTATGTAAATATTAAACACCAGCTATCTCTTCCAATACTCATACGGCCACCCCAAACTATGGGTTCGTAAATCTGTCAGTGTAACTTTAACCCCTTAAAAGTGGGCTGTGCCTCACAAACACACCTCTGTGAATAACTTTGATCATGGCCTTTTTAAGGCATAGGCCACATTGGCAAAGAGCTAGGGCACCTATGTTGAACCAGGGCTTCTATTCTTCCCCCTAGCACCTCCCTGTCAGCTTTTACTTTCAGTTTCAGAGCTGCTCTCCTTGTTCTGCTGTAAATTGTAACATGTTATCTAGTACAGAGCCTGAACAACACACACTCTATTTAGCAACAAATGCTGCAAATGAAGGTGAAGGAAGGAGGGGGGAGGATGAGCTCAGCTAATAGTACTGAGGAGAACAGTTCTAAAATGCCAGGTAAAATCTGCTGCAGACTTTACAACAGTGGCCCCTGTGACTAGCAGCCATGAGATCCCTATCCCTGCCTCTTTCTTTCTTCCACCCAACTCTCCAATTGGAACTTAGAGTTGGTGAGGAGTGAACAATTCAATGGAGGAGACATGGAAAGCAGGTACATACTGTATATCATGTCTGGCAGCTGAAAGGGTTAAAGGTAATACTCTGCTGGTCCTGATAGTGTTAATGGCAATATTCTGGAAAAGTGGTGGCACTGAAAGTATTAATAGGAAAGTCTGTTGGCACCAAAGGGTTAATGGATATACTCTGGGGAAGTGCTGGCACTAAAAGTATTAATAGGAAAGTCTGTTGGCACTAAAGGGTTAATGGCAATACTCTAGGCAAATGTTGGCACTGAAAGTATGAATAGAAAAGTTTGTTGGCACTGAAGGGTTAATGGTAATACTCTGCTGGCACTGAAGGCTTAATGGCAATACTCTGGAAAAGAGCTGGCACAGAAAATATTATTCGGAAAGTATTCTGGCACTAAATGATTAACGGTAATGCTGGCACTGAACGTGGTAATGACTACTCTGGGGAAGACTGGTGGCACTGAAGAGTTAATGGCAATACTCTGGGAAAGGGCTGGCACAGAAAGTGTTTATGCCAATAGTCTTAGAAAGTCTGCTGGCAGGGAAAGAGTTAAACATTTCAGATCTCACCAAATTTACCTGTTCTGCCCTACCTGGGCACTTTTTCATGCCTCCTGGCTGGAAAAAAATTCTGGGAAGAACACTGGCGCCACATACCATGCATCCACTGAAACCTATACTGTCCTTCCAACCAGTATTTCATTGGTGGCCAGTGATGCTGCATACACACAAACCTATGTATATACGCTCACCCCAGCAAGTACAGCATGCACCAACTTCTTAAGCAGTCCCACTATAAAGAAGCATCCACAGCAACAATGAAAGTGTCAGAAGGATTTAAGTAGGGAAACCCAGCTGGGGCCTGGGGGGGAGACCATCTAGGGTACAAAGATGGCTAGAAACAGCCCTGACCCTGGTAGTCTTTTAACCTCTTCTGTTTGGTTAAGGTTACTTTCACACTAGACAAAGCAAAATGTATGGGAAAAAAGATTTGCACCTCTATTTAAAGTGGTTTTGTGGTGCATTTTTATGCATTTGTGGGTCAGGATTATGTGTGTTTTTATGCATTTTTGGGTTTAAAGGGCATGTCCACCCCCAAAACTATAATCCCCCAACTACTTGCCCCATCATGTAGTGTAGTGTAATCCTTACCTCACATCCCAGCTCCATATGGTTCTCCTGTAGTCCCCCCCCCAAAGTCCCAAAAACTGCCCACTAGGACTCTGCCTCCTACCTGGCCTCCGGGAGAAGTTTGGCATGCGTACTGCAGCCCTTCTCCCCCTCCCTCCCCTCCCTCTCCCTCCCTCTCCGGATTCTCTCCCTCTAGCTTTAAACCCTTTAGTTATAAGATTGCCCCTGGCCCCCCAGCCCCAACCGCTATATTTATATGTTAAGAAAGCTCCCCAAACTTTACTTACCTCTCCTCTTTCCTCCGCTGAAGTGAGCTCCCGGCAATCACAGATGCGGCTGCCGGTCCCGCTCCTCTGCTTACATTTTCTCGCAAGCAGAGGGCCGGGAGCGCAGCGGAGGAAGGGGGAGGTAAGTAGAGTTTGGGGAGCTTTTTTAACATATAAATATAGCGGTTGGGGCTGGGGGGCCAGGGGGAATCTTATATTAAAAAATACATTTTAGGGTGGACATACCCTTTAAATAGCAAAAAACGCAGAGAACTGCACATTTCAAAATCTTGCAAATTGGGCAGAACTTAGTTGAATTTTGGTGTAGAAAAGGCAAGAATTGTGTATTGCTGTTTCCTGTACTGTATTTCGGCCATGTAGCACAACCAAATGAAGAAAAAAAGCAAGGTAGGGATAATTTAACACTACACAGTGTGCCCAACATTGGGGCAATTGTGTTCCTTTTAACTATTACACAACCAAGTTAACTAAAACACAAGCAAGTGGCCCTTTCATAGTAGATTATATATACATACCTACAGGCCTTTCTTACATGAGTAACCCATTCTATTCATTTCCCAGCACAGGCCAAAATAATTCCCTATGCCTATTGCACATGTGTTAATCAATAATGAATCAATTATCAATTTAAAAAAATCCAAATCTACAAATATTCACTGATAATCATTATTACAATATAATGTATAGGGCAGGTGAAGTGGCAAATTAATAAATTAATTAGGAAATCAAATTATTAATCAGCACATAGACCCTGTTACTAGTGTTCCTATACCTTTTATCACCTGAAGCAAATATGTAAAACAGCTTCCTGTGGGGCACGAAGCACACTGTCGGAAAAAAACAGGCGTGGATTGTGTAAGTGGGTGTGGTGGGTTGACTAACACTCACTCGTGAACTGAAGGGCTGACTTAACACTGACTGGTGAACTGGTGGGCTGACATTACACTGGCTCGTGAACTGAAGAGGTTGACTATACGGGTAGGTGAACTGGAAGGATAACTTTACACTGGCTAGTGAACTGGAGGACTGAATGTGCCCATAACACAGAATGATAAATATACATGCCCACTACAAAACCTAGTCCATATAGATTGGTAAATATAAGATGCCTTCATGCCCAGCCTGGCATATATAAGATTTTCTCATGCACAGCCCAGACTGGTAAATATAAGATGCCTAAGATGCCCCCATGCCTAACCCATGCACAGTCCAGACTCATAAATATGATAACCCCATTTCCAGCATAGAATGGTAAATATAAGATGCCCTTATGCCCAGCCCAGACTGGTAAATATAAAATGCCCCCATGCCTAGCACAGATTGGTAAATATGATACCCCCATGCCCATCCCAGACTAATAAATATGAGACCCCCATACCCAACCTAGACTGGTAAATATAAGATACCCCCATGCCATGCCCAGACTGTTAAATATAAGATACCCCCACACCAAACCCAGACAGTAGCAGGGCCCGAAAGGCAGCAGCTAAAGACTCTTGCACACAGGCACAACCCCTACCTTTCGATCACATATCTCATTGCAGGCCTCTGATGACAGACCTCTGATGACGTCATAATATGTGTGTCCTCAGGAGCATATTTGTAAATTATTGATAATGCGAAAGTGGGGTTTAGATCATTAATTTTTTGCCTGGACATGCCATTTAAAGAAGTAGTAATCAGAATTCCCAACCTGCTGATATTAAAACAGCTGAATGAAGGCTGCATTCAAACAAACACAAACACAGAGAAAAAGCGCATTGTGCCTTTCAGACCATTATTTGTTTTATGCAAAAGAGACTCAATGTATTTTTGCATATACTGTATACACATGAGTATAATCCGACCCGAGTATAAACCGAGGTACCTAATTTTATCTGAAAAAAGGAGTAAAAGTGATTGACTCTGTTATAAACCCTTTAAATGAACAGCAGAATTCCCATACAGTAGTCCCACACAGTATGGCTAGTACTGTATGGGACTACTGTATGGGAATGTTGCTGTCCATCTAAAGGGCAACTAAAGCCTCAAAATAATACAGAATCAGAAGGCAATCTTTTTAACAACAGATATAATCCCCCAGTACATTCCATATTGTTTTGAGGCATTAGTTGCCCTTTAAATGGCCAGTAATCCCACATAGTAACCTCCATTCCTTTGCACTCCAGATGTTTGGAAACTACAACTCCCAGCATGGGCACCTAGACCACTATTTCAATTAAGTATGCCTTACATATAGGTTTTGAGTGATAATAAAGTGTTTTTAAAATTCCAATGAGGTGAATATCAAATTTTAGGGATGTTACCTCATATTAACTATGGTATAAAAATGTCCTTTTTTTAAAAAATGTGTACAATCTAAAAAATGGACAGAAAGTAAAAAAAGTACATATGCTGTAGCATATAATACATTACAGAATATTATTTTCTAGACTTCTATTTCAACCAAAATGTTTGCCTACATTTAAAGGTTATGTCCAACCTAAATTACAACTTTTGATATACTGTACCCACTCCCTTGCCGACCCCCCCTTGCGGCTTTCTTCTCCGGCTCTCTGCTAACCAGAAGCAGCAGAGAGGGGCCAGATCGGCGGTTGCGGCTGTGGTTGGCTGCTGCTCAACCAATCACAGACACGACTGCCAGAGGGTTGTATGATTCGGGAGGTTAAATTAGAGATCTAATGCGGCGGTTGCGGGTGGGTGAGGGAGAGGTACAGTATATCAAAAGGATTTTAAGCTAGATGAAGGGATCCAGAAGGTGGAAGGGGGGTTTGGGCTCCCCTGTACATGCCACTGCCCTCTCAGAGGACAGGGAGGAGAGGGAAACCTTTTACACAGGAAGACAGCTCCTAGTGTTCACTTTCCTGGACTTTGGACAAGTACTACAGGAGAACCATTTGGAGCAGAAAAGTAAAGTAAGGATTTTTTTATACTACACAGTGGGGACTGTAGTAGGTTAAATTTTAGTTTGGGGGTGGACATGTCCTTTAAAAACCTACTTGATATACATAAATGCATTATTAGAATCTGTTGTGATAAATTTACATTCAAAAACAATAAGCAATTAAAATAAATTGGAACCAGCTTCTTGATGTACCGGTATTTTACAGGGCCTGCACCATTCTCTTTATCTTTTGAAAAATGTGCATCTTACCTGAAGCAATTAGTTAAAAGTTTAAATTTGCACTATTATTTAGCACAAAATACAACACTTAACCCAACCTTGCTTACTTTGCTCCCACAATGCACTTATCATTTGCGAGGATATCACAGGATATTACATTTTCTAGCACAATTTTTCTTTTGAATTTCTGATATTCGATTTTTGATTATAAGAGTTTTAAAAATTAAGAAAATTTGATTGGACGTGTGGATTTTTGAAACCGGCAGTTTGGAATCAAAACCATGTTTGTTTTGAAACTGGGACTCATAACTAGTAAGCAGCACCAGAAAAAAATGATTGCAAATCCCGTTAAGGTCTTTACTCCCGTGTGATCATGGGGCCCGACCCATTTCACCTAACTATCAGTTAATGTATGGGTGCTCGTCAGCTGAAACGGGCGTCCGGTCAGGCCCATCTGCCAAGCTTCCCATACACTTACCGATACTCACCCGAAACAACCATTCTTACACCATTGAGCATTGCGGGACGGGCCCAGTAATTGCATGTGAGTACAAAGCATTAGGCTCTAGTCATTTTTAAATGGTATATGTTACAAAAATGCAATTTTACAGCATTAAACACAATTATTATACATTATATAGCAATACCTGGCTATGGAACTCAATATTTATATTACAAAACATATGCTGTTCTTTTATAAGACAAAACATACATAAAATGGAATAATGGAACTAGCAAAGTTGGCTGTAATTAATGGAAAATCATGAAAGTAATTGTGTGTGGTAGTATTACAAGCAAAAGGCATCTAAAAACACGCACGGCAGTAATTTTATTGGCTCTCCCCAGTTACCAATAAAACACATATCTTTATATGTAACATATGCATGGAATTTTCACACAGACAAAAAACTGATAAAGAAAGTCTCTACGCTCTTTGAAAATCACACATTTGCACCTGGACATATTGTGGAAATATGACTAAATTCTTTTTAAGCATTACTTCCCCTCCTTTTTCATTTTTTTTTGGAGGGGGAAACACAACTCACGAGTGCTCATAAAATCTCCAAATACCTCAAAGGTTTATTGATATAAACTGTTTAGCAGATCTCTTTTGTTTCTGTTGCCTCACCATGAGACTACCTATAAAGTTTTACAGATTATTCCAGTTTAAAAGTTTAAAAGGCATTGTGTGTCACACAGGTTGTTACTTACAGGCTATGGTTAAATGTCATTGATACTGTTTTGTGTATATACAAGGAAATTAGATCATAAAAATAATATTAAAATGACGGTTGCTCAGCAGGCTATTAAAGGATATGTGCACTGGGATTTCTTTTTAAATTGCCCATTACTGGAAACTATAATTCTTCCCAACAATCACTGTAACATTTTTTTTTTGTGTTGATCTGTCCCCTATTTCTTTAGATATCCAATCTGAAACATCTTTCAGCTGCCAATTAAGTGCCTTATTACCATAAACTCTTCTGTTATGTATATTTGCTGTAGCTGTAATGGTGACAGTTGGTACAGTTGTGTTCAAAATTATTCAACCCCCAATGCTGTAAAGGGTTTTAGGGAATTCAGTGTACATTTGTAATTGTGTTCAGAATGAAATCTTACAAGGGCTTTTTAAAAAACCAAATGCAACTAAAATGACATTAATTGTTTTTGTAATACAGTATTAAATGTTTTTTTTTGTGAGATGCGGGTACTGAAGTTTCAGCTCAGACAATAAGGCGCACACTGCGTAATGAAGTCCTCCATGCCAGAACTCCCAGGCGCACCCCCTTGCTGTCTCCAAAGAATAAGAAGAGTCGACTGCAGTATGCCAAAAGTCATGTGGTCAAACCACAAAAGTGTTCTGTGGACTGATGAAACAAAATTATAACTGTTTGGGCCCATGGATCAACGCTATGTTTGGAGGAGGAAGAACAAGGCCTATGAAGAAAAGAATACCTTGCCTACTGTGAAGCATGGCGGGGGGTCAATCATGCTTTGGGGCTGTTTTGCTTCTGCAGGTACAGGGAAGCTTCAGCATGTGCAAGGTACCATGAATTCTCTTCAGTACCAGGAGATATTGGGAAAAAATGTGATGCAGTCCGTCACAAATCTGAGGCTTGTGAGACGTTGGACCTTTCAACAGGACAATGATCCCAAGCATACCTCCAAGTCCACTAGAGCATGGTTGCAGATTAAAGGCTGGAAAATTTTGGAGTGGCTATCGCAGTCACCAGACTTAAATCCGATTGACAACCTATGGTGGGACTTAAAGAAAGCAGTTGCAGTGCGCAAGCCTAAGAATGTTACTGAACTGGAGGCTTTTACCCATGAAGGCTAAGATACCCATAGATCGCTGCAAGACACTTGTGTCAAGCTATGCTTCACGTTTTAAAGCTGTTATAACTGGAAAAGGATGTTGTACTAAGTACTAAGAATAATTGTCACTTGGGGGTTGAATAAAACTGATAATGATGTGAGCGCAGAAAAGACATTTGTGATTATTTCATTATAAATGTTGTTATATTTGTCTGACTTACAAGTGTCTCTTTGATTAAATTGTAAACAAGATGACTGAAATGATCCAAATCAATGTCAAACTGGCCAAAACACTCACTTTCAGTGGGGGTTGAATAATTTTGAACTGTATATGAACTGCATGGTGGGAAATTCCCTCTCCCAATGCTGCCTCATAGGGGATACTGAGAATGCTTTCCCTCACAGAGAGTCAGATAGTCTGGCAGAGGGCTGGGGGACTGAGCTTGAGCAAAACCAATACTGGGTTGAAAGCAAGCAGCAACACAAACACATCAGAATAGGTACTGCTTACGTGTATTCATTTACAGATTAAAATTTATTTTTTTAGTTTAGAATTCCTTTAAAAACTAAGGGTTATTAAAATGCACAGAGACCACATAAAAATTATATTCACCTAGCATGTTTTTGATTAATTAAGCATTTGTTGTTTGTTTTTAGAGTGATTAAAGGGACACTAAACTCCCCTAAAGCCAGAAAAATAACTATTTGCCATCCATTTGTATTATTCACAGGGAGGTATGAACGCTTATTCTCACCTCCCTGTGAATAATATTACGCTCGATGATGATCCACTCGCAGCCACTCCTTCACTGACAGCCGCTCTGTCCCAACCGTGCGCCCTATCTTAGGCGCATGCGCGCCAATACAAAAGATAGGGCGCGCGATCGGGAGAGAACAGCTATTCAGTGAAGGAGCGGATGCGAGTGGAGCAGCGGTAAGGTAAGTTCCAGGTCCCCCGAGCGTACTATTATAATAATACAAACGAATAGTTATTTTTCTGGCTTTAGTGTTCCTTTAATATCTATACACAATAGTGTGAATGTAGCCATATTTCTTGCATGCTCAGTGTTGTGTGTTTTAAGGTTTAAGGAGCTAAAAATAGTCAGTGCCAAACCTACTCTCTTTTGATTAACATCACCAGTTGGGCCTTACTAAGCAAGTTGAAATACAATTCTTACTTTCCTAATGTTAATTAGCACTTTACAGAAGTAAAAATGCCTCAGGTAACTAGCAAAAAAAAAAAAAAGAAATCACAATATTTATTGCAAGTTTGAGACTCCACACATGTGGTTCCCAAGTAACTTAAGCAAATAACATCAAATAATGTTTTGGGTCATTTAATGACATGTTAAGTGTGTCCACATGTCCTTTGTTGTGGTTCAATTAACAGTGGATAAAGTGATCAAGACTTTTTAATTTTCTTAAGAGAAACAAAGTCTTTGATGATGCTACCATAGAAAATTGTACAACTTTCACCCATAACACCTCTGTATTAGTTTAGCTAGCAAATAAGCAAGCAATTCCAAATGCAAGGAATCTTCAGTTCATTGTGGATGGGACATCTAATGCCTTTTGAGACGTCCGTGAATCTGGTACATTAACACACAGTACATGTTTCTTTTTTAGCACTTTGTAATAGTGTTTTTTTTCAATTTCATAATTGATGCAGTTAATTGACTTACTTATTAGAAATTAATGACATTAGGAAAATATGTACTGTATATATTTTATATAGCACAAGCAAAACATACAAACTTCTCACAGATGTAGCCATGGGAGGATTTGAACCCAGCACTCCTGGTTATCACTGCTAATCACTAAAGCTGGCTATAGACTAGGCAGATAATAGATAGATTATATGTTTGTCTATAGACATATCTAATGTCTGTGATTCCAAGTTGATTGCAAAAAAAAAAAGTGCTAAGCGGTCTAGTGTATGGGTCACTATGCTGGCTGACACACAAACACTCACACTTTCTTTTTTATTATTAAACAAAACCCTAGCATTTTGTAGGGTGTGTAGAGTTTTATATCCACTTTATTCACACATAGCCAAACATAAATATTTATTTTTATAGTCTGTTCTCAGTAAAGAAGTAAAGAAGCTGTTCTAACTATAACTATATTAACTGTAACTACACTGTATTAGTTATTAGTGCTCATTTGGTTTTATATTTGATTTTAATATGCTTTCATTTTCTAATGTTTAACATGTAACATTAGCCAATACATGTGTGCTATGTCAGGAAGTTTTCATTGTGAGATATGGATGTTAAGAGGTTAGGGGAGTCTAACCGCAGAATTTTGAAAATCTTTCAGAGATAAAAGCTTCATTTTTGCTGGCTGTAAATGGCGCAGAACATTCTTTTTAAGACTGGTTCTTTTAATTACAAAGTGAATAAATAAACATCAGAATTTTAAAGCTTACAAAGCATTTGCTTAGTTAAAAGAAGAAATGCAATTTGGGATTTGATGAAAGACTATAACAAAAATATACAACTGCTTAGAAGATATCTTATTTCAGAATTTTTGCAACCGAATACACAGGCACAATTTCTTAAAACAATATTGCAATTTTTTTCAATTTTATTGTACAATTGTGGAAAAAAAGACTTTTCAGCATTCTGAAAGAAAAATAAAGTTAAATTAACTGAAAAAAGATCCATTTAGCTAAAATGATTTGCATAATAATTAAATTAAACTGAAAATTTCACACATTTACGTGTGTTATTTTTAAACACTTATATTTAAATATCCAACTCTTAAATGGCATACAATATCTCTCAAAATTTATATACAACCTTCCCCAATTTTTTAACAGTATCTTTCTTAACGCAACTTAAGGCAGTGTCCATATAATATACAAACTTCTATATAACTATTCTAAAAAAAAACAAAACTAAAACTTATGGGGCCTCATTTTAATAGGATTCCCTATAGTATAGAAGCTATATTTTGGGGATCTAATGTTTGAAAATAATTAAGTGTTATTATCTACATATAGAACTGTAGATTCTCACTTATCCATAAATTTATGCTTGAAGTCACAGTAGATGGTGGACCATTCTGTTCATCATCAATACGTTATAATATCTCTCTGCCACTTAAACCCCACTAAACTTTAGGGCATAATAAATGTTTATGGATTAAAAAAAAGGACACTTTTAAATAAATGTAGTCCTGGAAAAATTGGAACATGATGCTCTATTAAAAGGCCAAGCTAGTAAGGTGGAGAGTGTGTGCATGTCTGTGTGAGGGGGGGGGGGAGATAAAAAAATTTGAAAAATAAATGTTATACTTAAAATGGTTAATATTGTTTTAAGAAAAACATAAAACATAGCTAGGCTTTGTTGTCCTTTTGACAGAAAAGTATTACAAGGACTGCCTACAGCTAATGAAGATTAAAAATTTTATTCAACAAAAGTTGAAAATAATAAAAGCACTTTCCATCCAGTTTCTGAGATGAACAGAATAAAACAGTGCAGCCAGTTTTCACATCAGTGAATAGAAATTAAATTTGTGGTTTCCTTTTGATTATCACTGTTTGTTTGGCCTTTAGGACCAGAAGTGACACAATATGTTCCACCAGTGGAACAGATGTATCACCGTCACTATACTGGAATTTTTAGCTACAAAAAAAGTCTTACATGGCAATGTCTTACAGATTTTCTTCTTCCTTGGCTCTTGGGGAGTAGCTATCTTTATGTTAAAAACCTGTTGGAAATTCAGTTTTTACAAATCTATTAATAGCAGTGAATACTACATGCTACTCCAGAGATCCTTGGATTTTTGAGGGAAAAAAACTGAAAATCTGCAAGCAGACCACTGAAGTCAATAAGAGTTTAAAAATTCCAAAATTTTGCAAAAAATTAAGGTATAAATAGTATTGATAACTTACTGTAAATGGCTCAGGGACCGGGGAAATGGTCTGGGGAACAGGTATCAATGCCCTAAATCACCGACCAGTACAGGAAACTTCATGTGCTTCCTGCTTTGGCATTGTGTGTAGTATTTTCAAAATTTTTCCAAATTTCTACTTTACAAAATCCAAAATTTTAGAAATCTCTAGGAATTTTCTAGAAAGTTTTCAAAAATAGTTCCGTGGTTTATTAAAATTCATAAAACTCAGAAATCCTCAAAGTCCAAGTTCCAGCAGATTGGGAAAGAAATTTGCTTCGGAACCAGGTTTGGGTCCATCTCCACACCTTACAAACAATTTAATTCCTTGTTTTCCACATGTAAAGGCAGGAGAAAAAGAATAAAAGAGATCCCTCAACAAACTATTAAATCCCCTATCTGTTGTATTCAATTAGATCAACTGGACTTTTAGTTTTTGAAGACGTTTCGCTAGTCATCTAACTGGCTTTCTCAATTCAGAATGACTTGTACTCAACACCAACTGTCTGCCATGTACATTGCTGTTTTGACACCTTACTCTGGGCGTTACTATAACACCTCTTAGCCACTATCCAATCACGCCCTTAACACCTGGCTGTGATATGCTAATTGGGATTTTCCAGGGTACATAATTGCCACAGATTCTTGTACAAGTCATTCTAAATTGAGAAACCAGTCGGATGACTAGCGAAACGTCTTCAAGAACTAAACTTCAAGTCCAGTTGATCTAATTGAATACAACAGATATACCATGACCTGGATGAATGAGAACCTTCACAAGCATATTAAATCCCCTATAAAAAAATCTCTAGATGGGTACATACCGTATTGGTGGCTAAAACCTTTATTATGCAATACTGGCAACAATATGGATTGGCCACAATTTTATACAATTGCTGTTTATGGAAAAAGTTGAGGCTGCATTGTGTATTGAACAAAAAACAGATAATTTCTTTGACAGGTGGCACAACTTTACTGCTGTTATATTTACAGATATAGAAATACATGAATAATGATAATTTGTCATTATAGCGATTGCATGAAGAACCTTGGGATCTTTAAAAGTAAAAGATTAAGTTGAAATTACTTTTCCTATGATAGATTTAGTGGGTGAATAAGGGAGGCATCGCTTTAGTTGAGGTTTTCATTGGTTTTTGTTTTGTTTTCTCTTTACTTTGAAGAAACATAGTCAGATATGACATTAAAAGGAAACTATAGTGCATATAAAGTTTTTTTCAAAAACAGTTAAAATAAAGAGTACCTGAGGCGGGGAGGTAGGATTCGTACTTTATATCTCCCAATATCCTTTCCATGAGGAGCAGCAGGATGAAGAAAAGTGCTTCTGCCAGTCTTCCTGAATGCTTCAGCGCTATCTTTAATATAGAATGGCCCAGGGCCATAACCTGGCAGATGAACACTGTATGTGCTGTAGCAATATTGGGAGGTGGGAATTATCAATTCTATCTCCTTGCTCCAGGTGCTTTTTATTTTTAAAAAGTACATTTTTACAGTATAGTTGTCCTTTAATTATAAAAAAAATTAAAATTTGTATAACATATTGCTTTAAATCATTTTATCATTATGGATACAATACCTGTCAGTATTGTAGCTGTCAGTTTTGTATTTGCCTCTTAATAAATATATAGAAATTACCTCATCCTTGTTATGTTTTATTTATACAGGTGTCTCCAGGCTGCACAACTCCATCCACTGTGCATAGACAAGCAATTTAATTTACAAGCAATTCCAGAGCACACTGTTATTTTTTCTAATATCAATTTTATTTCCAAGTTTCAACTTCTCTCAGGGCATCTTCATCAGGACTACAAGTGAAAGTGAGTGTTATCTCTCGTTGTATCATCATGTGAATAAACCACTCAGTAAATATATATTAAACATAAACCAATAATTCTTCTAGAATAAATATTTTTTAGAGAGGATACACCTAAAACCACATTAAAATCTGTATCAATATGAAAAGAACAATCGTGTGCCATAATAAATTATTCATCTATTCATTGCAATACAGCTGCACATTAAACTAATTAAAATATGTCAAATTCTAGTTTTAAGGTGTTTCATTATTACTTAGTTGTACTCTCTTTATAGCTATGGTTATATTATATAGCTACACGCTATTTAGTCTATGACTCGAAGAGCTCTGCATTGACAGGAAAATCTTTAAGGGGGAGAACCTATTTCATACATAGAAGGCTTCAAAAAAAGTATTGTGTGTAATGTATTGACTATTTAGTTGCCTCTACTCTAGTGTTAGAAAGCACATAACAAAGACAATTCTGTACCTATAACACACTGCAAAAACTGTATTGTAAAAATTACTATTACGGCACTTTCTGCAGATTTACTTAAACTCATTTATTTTTATTCCCTTTTAAGCTTTCCTTGAACCCTTGCATTTTGATAGGTCATTGATCCTGGGAATGTGTAAAAATGTAGGAGATACTTGGAGATGATTTCTCCTCCCAATCATTCTTATGAAACCTGAATCTGCAAGTCTCAGTTACAGATGACAAGTGAGAGAGCAGTCACATGGTGACATCTGCCAGGATCACTTTCTGCTTGGCGTTTCATAGCAATTATAGCTTTTCTCCCAAAGTATTTGACCCTATTGAGAAGAATGCATCTCTATTTTTAAGGCACAATTGTGCTTTAGATTTATTCTTCCTTCAGTCATTTTATAGATACTGTATACACTAAAGCATTCTGATTTTATTTTAGACCTGAATAAAGCTATTAGTAGTCCAGTGTTTTGTGAACCAAGCACCAGGTGGAAAAACATCTGTGGTAATGAACAAATAAAAGCCAAAAGGCATCACATGGGAATTTTTGAAATGTGTTAAAGATCATATGGGGTGATTTGACCATAATTTGTTTAGTTTAACTGATCATCCTTGTAAATTCCTTTGATCCTTACCGCCTCTGACCACAGGAAATGTCAGCATTATTCATTCCAACTAATAAAGTTCATTCGAACATGCATTAAATCAACTGGGAAGGAAATATCTACATGCTGATCTTTTTCAGGAAACAATGGGGACGGCATAGATAAATTCAAAGTTTCCAAAATATGGGTCAGGTCTCTTTCGAGCTATGAAATTCTATTAATACGCATCAGTTGGAGAACGTTTCAACAATATAATGCGCTGTTACAATAGGCATTGATAGAACAAAATGAGAAAACCTTAAGCCTGAGCTGCAAAGACCCTTAAATCTTGCTTTGTTTTAATATCAGTAATTTACAATATACAATGAAATCACCATTAAATGTAGATGATGCTCAGAAAAAGGTTCATAAACTTCCATGCACAATTGCAGAACTTTAAAGATCACAGAAATGTTTAATTTCTTCATAAGAAGCTGTGTCAGGTTTTTGTTCCATTTTCTGTTTGATTTGCAAACATTTAAATATCCACATATTAAAAGCTTAAAAGTAAATCATACCAAAGTTAATGCTAATATCCTGGAAAAGGCATTGCATTAAATAAATTCTCGGTACTATTCTTTGCAAATTTTACTAAATAGATTTTAAAATGCCAGTACTAAGTAAGCCAGCGTAGGTTTCACATTCACACGATGTTTATTTTTGTATTTGATTTCAATGTTTTATCTTAAAGGGAATGCCCACCCCTCCACACACAAAGCCTTACCTGCTTTAAAACACCCGATAAGCAGGACTTTGTTAACTAGAAATCTTCCAATTCGGCTCCCACACTGAGATCATAAAAAGAACACAGCAGCCGCAGTGGAGACTGACTGAGGAACCCGTAAGTGGCGGTGCAGCGAGGAGCTTGTGAGTATAATAGCTCAGTGTGGGAGCCAAATTGGAAGATTTCAAGTTAACGAAGTCCTGCTTATTGGGTGTTTTAAAGCAGGTAAGGCTTTGTTTGTGGAGGGGTGGACATTCCCTTTAAACTTTATAATACAAATTTAAAAAACTGTCTAAAGATAAAGTTGCCATGTTCCTCCATTTGGCTGTCCTGGTCTTTTTAAAACATTTTCTGAAACCTCAATTTGACCTTGTAAATTGGCATCACCTAATGGGGAGGACCCATGGATACTAGTGAGAGTGGGAGGCAGTATAATAACAGGTTAAGGTGTATGGGATAATAAAAAGCAGGCTGTGTGTCTAGGGAATTTAGAGAAAGACTGAATACAAAATAGGGAGAAATCTGCAGAGAGATTCAATAAAAGTTCTTATCCTAATTTTGCCCCAACCAATTTTGCCCCAACCAATCAAATCTTATTTAACATTTGAAAGCTAACATCTGATTGGTTGGGGCAAAATTAGCTCCATTTTAAACAATAAGAACTTTTATTGAATAACCCGGAGTTCTGCAGCTCTAATCTGTATACCTGGATTTTATGTGCATGCTTGTTATTGGTTTCCTATGGTTAACACCTACTTTTTTCTCAACATGATTCTCAATCAAACAAAAAAGGTAGTTTTGTTTCCCCAGGCAAGAAAGTCAGGAAACAGGATTCATAAAAAGGGTAATCAACAGTAATTTATAGCAACATACTTTAGGAGGCTCCTGACTGGATAAACATTTTGTAACTTATCTCAAACTAAGGTGTTTTCTGGGTATCAAAGCAAACAAAATATAAAGCATATTGTATCCTAAGGACAGCCTTTTCTGTACTTACTATATTTTATTTCCTGACCAAGTTATACCTATACCACCATATACCTATACCCCACAATGCAAAGTGCCTAGTTCATGGGTCGACCAAGTCATCAACAGTACAGTTCATTGAATAATTAAATATTAACTTAGAAATGAAAACACATAAACAATAAGAATGAGGAAGAGAACCCTTGCTCAAGATATAGGTCATATTACCAGACTTGCATTATATTTCTTACAAATCTGTAATGTGTTGTTGCAGTCTGGTGAATGTTAGAAGAATGTTAGCTGGATAATCTAAGATTGGGTGAAAGCTAAAACTGAAAAAAATGGGAAAGTCTAAATTTTGTTTACATACCGTGTGAAACTAAAAGGAAACATGAGAAATTCATAACAAATGTATAATTGCATCAATTTTTGCATTTGTCTTCTTATATTATGAAAGATTGAGGGACATGATAACTGTATCTTTTATTTATATATTTCATGCGTGAAAAGAAGATAAGACTTGAACAGATCTCAAAGCAGAATTAATACAGCATAACACTATATATTCTATATATACATATATAGAATATATATACCCTGATGACGACCGGTTTGTTAATGGCTGAAACATGTAGGTGATATATTACTGAATAAATTGTTCTTAATTAAATCCTCGGAGTGCTCTGGAACTATGTCTGTATGTATATATATTGTAAAATGTTACCGTTATACCTTTCACCAACTGTTACCAGACACAATTGACAAGGAGAATAAATAATAATATTCCCAAAAGAAATGTTTTTTTATATATATATTGCTACATGCCAATCAAAATGATTGACTGTCATAACACTTCAATAGAGATATTATTGAAAACCTGACTTAATGTCCCTTGGGACTTGGATTTGTGAAAGTATAAGTATATCAGTTTTACTATTTGCAATGTGTGTTTATACATAGCTGAAAGCAAAAGATAACCTATGTAGCAAGTCTTTAAAGTTTTAGGATGTGTCTTCTACTCCATCAAATTTGAGATTATAATACAATAATAATATAATCGGCCCTCTTCTTTTCTCCATCTACACCTATGGCCTTGGACAACTCATTTGTTCATTTGGATTCCAGTATCACCTGTATGCGGATGATACCCAAATTTACATCTCTGCCCCAGACCTCCCTACACTGACATCCCAGATCCCCGACTGCCTTAGTGCCATCTCTGCCTTCATGCCCTTCCGCTACCTCAAACTAAACATGAACAAGACTGAATTTGTCCTTTTCCCACCCTCACGATCTGTTCCCCTCCCTAGTTTTACTATCAATATTAACAACAGACCTATATCCCCATCTCCTCATGTCTGCTGCCTGGGAATAACGCTAGATTTCGATCTTTGCTTCAAACCCCATGTAAATTCACTTGCCAATTCCTGTCAGCTCCAACTCAAAAACATTTTGACCCTCTCGAAAGAAGTTACAAAAATCCTAGTCCATTCCCTAATCATATCCCGGCTAGACTACTACAACACACTCCTGTGTGGTTTACCAAACAACCACCTGGCACCGCTTCAATCCATCCTCAACTCTGCTGCCCAGCTCATTCATTCCTCTTCTCGCTTCTCTAATGCCTCTCCTCTCTGTCGGTCCCTCCACTGGTTGCCCATCATGCAAAGAATCCAGTTCAAGCTGCTTACCCTATCCTATAAAGCACTATCCAACACAGCCCCATTATATATCTCACAGCTGATCCACTGATATTGTCCCAATATTTAATTTCATGACTCTTGAAATATGTGTTATTATAAGAACAATGATTATTGATTTAGGTATTAAAAGCTTAAAGTGCATGTTCCCCCTTAAAATAACAAAATATATACAGGTAAATCACCCCAAAAGTACAATAGTTAGATGGGCAACACATGTAGGGATAATCTGTTATACAGCAAAATTATGCTCTCACCCGTCCCTCTGCCTCTCAAAAGGCAGCAAGGGGGCAGCAGTGATTGACTATGATGTCATCTGTTTCAATGACTGACAGCTGCTAATAGCATCACAATTAATTCATCAAAAAACTCATCAATACATATCTTCAAATCTATGGCCCACCCTGGTGTAAAACTGCCTACATGCACATCTCATTGGGAGTATATACGATTTAAGATTGGGTAAATGTGTGATTTCTAAAAAAAAGAGAGAAGAAACCTTTCTAAGTTTCTTTTGCAGGTTAATAAAGGGGTATCTTGCAGCCTGAACTAGAAGCTGTAACATAGAACACATGGAAGTAATTTTTATTGTAACTGTCTATTTCCACTATCACAGCAGTATTCTGTCACTGTTGCTATTCTAGGTTCACTTACTAGCATGAACTCTCTCCTGCTGCTTTGAGTTCCATGACCTTTTCTGTTGGACCTTATTCCCAATGTTTGTTGTTAGCTTACCATATTTCTCAATGTATTCTAATTAAGCTATAGGCTATGTTATAATAAAATAGAGTGCCATTTATACTGTATAAATGGCACATTCAATTACAAGAATATTACTTGTTTTCATTAATATTCATTATGTATTTTTGCTATTCAATTTAAAATGGAAGAGAGTTAATATTATAAAGTGTATCAGTGCATCATTTATTTTGTAAAATACTTACCCAACCATCTTGTTTAGTAACAGAAAACCCAGCAGCATAAGACGATCTGAAGAAAACGGAACACACCTAATCACTGGCTCTAATAATCATTTCAGGGTCATCACTCAAGCTCTTCAGGTACATTTTATGGCTGCAGGAGTATTAGGTGGATTGTCAAAAACTCAATCCCAACCCTCCTCACTCTATTACAGTACCCTGGTTGAGGTACCCAATAGCTCCTCACTCCCAATAATTTGGCAGCTATACTTACCCAAACGTGCACTCCCTGGGTTCAGTCCACCTCTCCCCTTCCCTGAGTCTGCATGCTTCTTGCAAAGAATTTCTTACCATAGGTCAGGCCCCATGCACAGCTTGGAGGCGGGGCTGAACAGACACTGTGAGCCCAAATCCGGTTATGTATAGTTACCAATAGAGATGGCCGAACTTTCAAAGGTTTGGTCTGTTTTCGAACTTCTAAAAAAGTTTGAAAGTGTGAAAGTCCGAAAACGGACCCATTAAAGTTAATGGGGGGTAAATAGTTCGGAAAGTTCGAATTAACTTTCCAAAATATGGTAGGGTAAAATTACCTTACAGGCCTTTGGGACCTGGGATATGGTCTGGGGAACACGTCCGTGTGCGGGGAACAGCATAAAAACCTGGTTTCTGGTTTCTGCATGCTGCTTTCGGTAATCCTCGAACGTTCAATTTCCGAACGTTCGGTAAAACTCAAACACCCGCTTATGAAAATCCCTGAATGGCCGGAGATTCCGGAAATTGCCTGTTTGTGGATTGCCAAAACTCAAAACCGCGACCCCCTTCTGGGTCCTTACAAGAACCTTTGCGGCCATGACAAGGGCCCTTTGGGGCTTAAGGGGTCCCGCAGTTTGAACCCGGACCTCCCTCCCCGGGACTTATAAGTGCCTTTGCGGCCTTTAGGGGATTAAGGGGTCCCGCAGCTCAAACTGGAACCCTCCTCCCCTTGTGGGCCCTTGCGGCACTGATAAGTGCCTTTGTTGGGGGTCCACTCGCCAGTTATCTTATCCAGTTAAATATAAATTATTACCCTCAGATCCCACAAAGGTCTTTAAGAGGAAGCTGTCCCACCTGATTGATGATGCAGTTGAGGAATCAATTATTACGAATCGCGAGGTGAAGTATCTGCTGCCGGACTGCCCCGTAACACCTACCTTGTAATTGTTGCCCAAAGTACACAAAATACTTCCTGCCCCCCAAGTAGGCCAATAATATCTGGCATCGGTGGGCTTAATGAAAAATCCTGTACATTTGTGTATGGCTACTTGCAACCGCAAGTCACTGCCCTAAGTTCCTACATCAGGCATGTACAGCAGAGGGGCACTGCTATGGGCGTGAAATGTGCTCCCTCCTAAGCCAACCTATTTTTGGGTTGGTGGGAGAGGGAGCACGTCTTTTCAGATGATTTCACCTGCTTCACTGCCTATGTCAAATCCTGGTACCGCTACATAGATGACATTTTTTCCTGTGGAGTGGTACCAGGGAACTACTCCTAGATTTTTTGGGCATGCTGAATAAAAACGATTTTAAAATTCTGCTCACATAACAACAGGCTTATTACATCACTATATTGTAAGCCAACAGCAACAAATTCGCTCTTACTCTTTGGTAGTGCCCATCCACATGCCCTACGCAACTCCATACCTAGGGGACAGTTCCTTAGAGTTCGCAGGGACTGCACCCTTGACAGGGACTTCTTGACTGCCTTTGGTGATTTAGAGAATAGATTCCTTAATAGAGGCTATCCAAAACACCTGGTGAAAAGGGAACGCCTGAAGTAACTGGAATTACTTCAACCTAAAGCGCCTAGGCCAGACCAGAATACCATCAGATATATCACTACCTTTGGGCAATGGGAAGGTTTTAGAAATGCATTAAATAAATCCTGGCACGTTATTAAAAACAACATTATTGTCGGATGTTTTCTTACAGATACCCTCTCCATCACGGCCAGAAAGAGTAAGAGCCTAGGAGATATACTAACCAGTATAAGTATCTTACCGCAGACCTGTTGAAGACCACACCAGTGGTAGTAGACTGAATGGCACACACCCATGTGGCAATTGCTCCTATTGCCAATTTGTGCATAACACGGGTGAGGTATGTGACTCCATGGGAGGTAGGAAGTACTCAATAAGGGGCTATTTTAATTGCAAGACTGACCACATGATTTACGCCATCAGATGTTCGTGTGTCCTACCGTATGTTGACAAGACTACCCAAAATATCAGACAAAGACTGGCGAAGCATGTATCTGATATCAGATTGGCGGGGAGACATAAAACAGAAGATAAAACTTTAACTACTACTTTAACTACTGCTAATTATTTCCTGGCGGCACATGGGGGGTCCTATAAAGACCTTAAATGTTTCGGTCTTGAAAAAACTAGATGGTCCATCCACGGTGGTGATACAAATAAATCCCTACTCTGCCACGACAGCAGGTGAATCTACTAATTAAAAACCCTCTACCTCGGCGGCTTAAATGAAGCACTTGATTTTGCCCCATTCTTATAATGGGAGCTGCACACTATGGGGAACGCATGTCATCCACACTCTATGATCCATTCTGTTATGCATTAATGGACTTGCTTCGGTTTTGTTCTCCCCCCTTATCCCTTTCCTTTCAAATTTTTTCACTACAGAAGGAGCTATTCTGATTGACACATCTTTCTCAGCCAAGATGGAGTGGGGCCCCACTTCAATGGATCTCCAGAAATGGGAACCACAACATATGACTGAGGATGTATTTATTCTGGATCGACTAGGACTCTAGACTTACCTTAACTTTGGATCCCTGCATTGCTCTGCCTTGTCGCTGGATATATTTATTACTCGCACTTCTTATCCTTTGGAAAGATTTATTATACCGGGACCTCTTGCGAAGTACCCAACTCATCTGTTCTATCTGTTTTGCCTTACCCATTTGGATTAGTACGGCCCACTTGGGTGACTTTTTCATCCCATTGATACATTGCCATTTGCCAATTTGTTCTTCATTTTTGTACATGTTACACTTATTACCTCTGGAATAGATGGATGTTCCAGGGCTTTTTAGCCACCATACTCTCTATCCACTATACACTAACACTCATTGTGTATGGACTTTATAATATGGACTTTACAGTATGGATGGTCCAAGGCCTCCTGCCCACTGTCTTATCTTATATGTTATTTATCCTTTATCATTTCAGCAGTTTTAGTGTATCTTCATCGTATATTATATATTGTAGATTGGGTTACTTCCGCGCTATGGTGTGGTAGGGAATGTCTACTTGAGTAGGGAGGCTGCACTGCAAGTTGTCCACTGAATTGTTTATAAAATCTTTAAAACTATTTTGTTTGCGCTTGTGGGTATGGGTGGTGGAAGGGTTAAAACAAAAAGTAACTTACTTATTTTTTACTTTTTTCTTTTAACCCTTCCACCACCCATACCCCCAAGCACAAGCAAGATACTTTTAAAGATTTTATATACTATATATTGATTACACACTTTCTGTTCTTTTATGACTGATTTGCCACTCATTTATTTTACTAACAAGCCATTAGTGTCTATACTCTATTACATTGTGTTTAGGACTGCCTGGGTGACAGATGATTATTATGGCCACTTCCACTGGGATCGTTCACTTTAAATTTTCCTTCCCTTGCAGATACTGTCCGACTTACTTATTTGTTTATTGTGTAGGTGTTTCCTTGGCTACTAGACACTGCCTCTTGGGGTGTAGCTTCTATATTCCCATGGCAGTTCTTTTTGCGGGGATTATGTCAGGCCTGCCGTGAGATTCCCATGATGTTACCTATCTCGCGTGAGTTACTATGGATATAATCCGGCCCACCTGGTCTCCCCCTGTACATGCTGTTGAGAAAGCCCCTTGGTGGGGCAAAACGCGTCCAGCGTGAACCCTACTGCTACCCCGGCTCAGATATTGGTGCTGCCCACATGGACCCCCCTGTTCCTTGACATTTTCCCATGGACTGATCTGGTATTGTATACATATACTACACTGACTTGTGTATTTGACTTGCACATTCTGACCCAGACTGGGCTGCTTGCACTAGTGATACACTCTAGTCAGTACATTCTGTATTTTATGTATATGGTTTTAACTGTTTTTAACTGTGTTGTCCTGGCACCTTGCCCCTATTTACTTTGATTGTACTTGAATAAAGGGCCTGTATATATATTTTTTTTTTTTCACTGCTAACTGCAAACTATGTGCAGCATTGCTTTTTTCTTCCTTTGTTTTGTCTAGATAGTTTGTTTGCTTGCACCAGTACCTACTTAGAAGTATACTGCAGTGTATTTGTGTCCTGTGCCTCGCAGCTCATGTTATATCATTTGTTGGGAGTCGGGACCCCCGACGGCTCTTAAAAGAGCCCTTGGGCGGCGCCTTGTGTCTTCCACCCGGTGACACCAGTTCTGCTGAGGCCACCGACCCAAGAAGTACCCTTGCAGCAGCCGCTCTAGCACCGGTGGCCTCAACAAGGCCGATGTTACCGGCATCTTGATCTGACGTGAAGTCTTCGGGCTAGCGACAACATCACCACTGAAGTCGCCGATGCCAGGCAGGCTCACTGTGGGCGAAATAGAGCACGCTGGCTCCGCCGGTCTCAGCGGAGCTGATGTTGCTAGCCGAAGAGTTTGCACCTCTTTATATAGGTTTGCAGAAAAATTTCGGAAAATCTAATTGGTTAATGTAAACCATGTAAACCAAGCATTGAAAAATTGACCAATCAGAAACAGATTAGGGTTTTCTGCAAACCTACAGTATATAAAGAGGTGCAAACCTCCACGAGGCTCAGACGTCATCGCAGTAGGTGGCAGATCAAGAAGCCAGTAACATCAGCCTCATTGAGTCCACTGGCGCCGGAGGTACCCCTGGCAAGCGCAGGAGTACTTCTCGAGGTCGGTGGCCATAGCAGAGCTGGTGTCACTGGATGGAAGACAGAAGATGCCGCCCAAGGGCTCTTTTAAGAGCCGCAAGGGCCCTTACAAGGGCTGGTGAGGGGGGTCCCAGCTCTAGCCCAGGACCCCTTAAGCCCCAAAGGGCCCTTGTCAGGACCGCAAGGGCCCTTCAAAGGACCACAAAGGCACTTAGAAGTGCCGGGGAGGGGGCTCCCGGTTCGAGCTGCGGTTCCCCTTAACACCAAAAGGGCCCTTCCAAGGGCCGCAAAGGCACTTATAAGTTCTGGGGAAGGGGGTCCCAGTTTGAGATGCGAGACCCCTTAAGCCCCAAAGGGCCCTTGTCAGGGCTGCAATCATCCTTGTAAGGACCCGGGAGGGGGTCCCAGTTTCGAGCTGGACGTTCGGCAATCCACGAGTGGCCATTTTCAAGAATCTACGGCCGTTCGGGGGTTTCCAGAAGCGGCCGTTCGAGGCCTGCCGATCGTTTGAAAACCCTCGTACATTTGAGAATTTTTAAAAATAGTCCCGCGAGTCCGGAAAATCAAACTAGTTCGAATAGTTCCAGTTCGTCCGAACTCATAAAGTTCAGCTAGAACTCTGGTTCGAGTTCGAGTTCTAGTCCATCCCTAGTTGCAAAACTATTGTAAACCCAGGAATAAGGACCTAGTGGTTCAGGTCCTTCCCCTGCCCTTTATATTCCACAAGTCCTCTCTGACCATTTGAGTAAATAGCTTTATGGGTGCAGAGGTATTAGGTGGATCAAACTGCCTGAATGGTTTAAAGCAACATCCAGATTACATGTTTTCCCCATGTTTGTTTTTAACATAATACCTTAATTTAAGTTATCCTTGAAAGTGGGGACATTAGCAAAGCTATATGCAGTATGTTAGTTTAATCTTTAGTCAAAACATGGCTACCTTGCTTGAAATGTTCTGATGTATAATATATAATTTTGAAGAAAACAGAGGGAGCTGTTATTACCACCAATATAACACCCCTCATTAGTTTCACTATAATGATATATTTGAGTGTCTTAACATCCTATCGAGGGGCTGATGAAATAAGAGGTGCAAAGTTTGGCCGGTGCTATTAATTTGCAGCAACTAATCAGATATTAGCTCTTTACTGAGCTACTGCAGTTAGATAATATCTAATTGGTTGTTGAAGATTAATAGCACGGGCAAACTTTTAATGCATCAGTCATGTGTATATAAAAATACCCAAGAAGAAATAATCCCCAAAGAATAGGATAAAATTGGAAATGAAATGGGGGCAAACTGCATTACTAATAAAAACCTTAGCACCATAAAACCTCCGCATTTCAGCACTAATAAGGCAGTCAACAGTTGAGTTGCATTGTACTTGATGAATGAATATTATGAATTAATTTTTTTCAATCTGAATTTTTGGTAAAGCATTGCCACATGTAAATAATATGTATGGTTTTGGCTTCTGAAATAAAATAAATCATTTTGCTTGAATATTTCATTTTATTTTATAAAAAAAAAAACATTTTTGGAAAAGTAATGAAAACCATTTCTTTTATAACCACATTTACTCAAACCACTATGAAACAACCCATACAATGGGAACTTTTAAATGTCTCATTCTTCCTTAGTACCCTGATGCGAAAAATTTATAGACTCATAAATACACAAGATTACCTCAAACCACTGGAGACTACATTGGAGATTTCACATTTAGCTTTTGCAGTCAAATAAAATATTATTTTGATGACTGACAGGCTGTAGGAATACTCTTACCCTGTGAATGTTTTCTTTTGAAGAAGAAAGGCATCCCTGAAAACAATTTTACTATATTCAAGAGAGTTTTACTGTAAACTATTAGAGAGACAGTTCAGCTGAAATGGCAAGTTCACAAAATTGTCTATAGCAGGAACCTATTTTATTTAAAGGGTATGTCCACCCTTAAAAACAACTTAGTGGCATATGACTATCCAGGCCCTCTACTTGCATAGAACTGCAAGCAGGGGGTGGGACCGGCAGCCGTGTCTGTGATTGGCTGAGAGGCAACGTTGAAGGAGAGAGGTAAGGTAAGTAAAGATCGGGGGACTTTCTTGCTATAATAGTAATGCGGTTGGGGTTGGGGGACCAATAACTATAATATGGCACGTATGGACTCTGCAGTACTCCTGGTAGGCAGTTTTTGGGACTTTGGGGGGGGATTGCAGGAGAACCATTTGGAGCTGGGCTGTAAGGTAAGGATTTTTATACACTACAGAGTAGGGCCAGTAGTGGGGGGGGGGGGAATTATAGTTTTGGGGGTGGACATGCCCTTTAAAGAAGAACCATGTTTTAAAACAAAAATTTCTTTTATAGTTATTCCTAGCAATCACTTATTGTTTCCAAACAATTTACAACCAAAGACACTCTTTATTTCCTTACCTTCCCTCTTCTAGTGGAACAGACTTGCATAGTGTTCTTTATATGGGGATGTCCAATACTGTAGCTACTTTGTATCTTTGGTTTGGATTAGTGATGAACAGAAATGCTCAGTTTAATTTTCCCTGCAAAACTTATTAAAATCAATGGGAGACATGTAATCAGTATTTATTTCAAGGGCCGATATCAATATTAAATGTGTACATATAGCACTGGAAAATAGGGATTGGCATGAGGAGAAATGGTGAATTTTTTTTTAATAATAATGGTACGGCACTCTGAACAATGGGAGATGATTTAAAAATGGCAACACAGATATACAGTATTTTGCTGACAAAATTTCCGTCTGTGAAAAATCTACATTTCCCAGCAAATCCAACCTTTAGTCAATGCTTTAGCCATTTTTACTTGGGCTAAACTTTACCTAGGAATCAATAAGGAAAAGCAAGTGATAAATTAGACGGTTATTGTTTATGAGTCAAAAAAAAATAATCTGTGGTATTCAGTTAGATCAACTAAGCTTCAAATCCAGCTGATCTAACATAATACCCCATATATTTCCTCTATATAGTTTTTCTCCACCCTTAAAAAAAGTTCTCTTTTCAGTTACCTGCCCCTAACACCAACTAATAAATTCAGCACTTAATTAGATGCATTACTTGCCAGATATTTAACAATAATAATTGCCTCCATTCTGGCAGAATAATGGTGGCCAAAGACAGATCAATATAATCAGCACCATACACAGTAATAATTGGCCAATACTCGGCATTGGACAGTTATATTATCGCATCTATGGCGATCATTAGCTGTCTCCTTCCTCCATGCAATCAATACAAGGCTGTTACTGCTGACGTCACAGCCAATAATTGACTGCTGAATTCCCTGCTGCCTCCTATGCACATGCTCAAGCTTAAGCTCATTGAGCAGAGGGAGCATGCAGATACCTTTGCCAGAACGGAAAACAACTTATCATTAAATATCTGGTTAAAAATATAACAAACTGGTACAAATAGCAATAAAATTGGCTATTGACATGAAGTATTAAAGGTTTAGGATATACAATTATCATGTAGAGTCTGAGCAATGAACAATGATATTTCACCATCTCTGACTTTTTTTTTTGAACGGTAATAATGCTAAAAAAAAAAAAAAATCACTTTTTTTTTACTTGCATCTATGTAAAATAAAAAAGGACAAGTCCAACCCCCTCAATGCACTAAAACAAACATGGACACAACCAGTTACACATGCCCACACATAATACAATCAACAGCTATAATGATGCATATTCTGTCTGTACAAGAAAACAATGCAAATTAGGAACCGCACACACACTTTAGTAATGAAAAGGTCCTTAGCCCATTAATTTTAGTGAATCCACATGATTATGTTTTGGGGGAACACAGCCACCCTATGTCAGCTATCAGGTGCAAGTGCAAATACAGATTAAATCCATTTAACCACCTCCAATGGAAAAAACTCCTATGATAGGATAGTCCAACACCTGGGACCTACCTTTTTTATATGAAAACAAAGGGGTATCTTTGAACAGTTTACCATCAACCTTATCATTCTGTAAGATGGGACAACATTTTTGAATTTCCCTTTTCTTTTCTGCTGAATGGGGACCAAATTGGCTAAAGTATACCACCTTAGTATCTTGTTTTTTTATTCCAAAAATTACCTATAAAAAAACAAGGTAGGTCCCTTGGTGATAGACTGGTTAATACCGATACAGTTGAAAAAAAGCAAAGAAACTACTGAAAGGAAAGGTACATTCCCATGTTTAAACTGTCCAAACTGCCACAGCATTATAAAAGGAGACATGTGTCAACATCCCTAAAGTGGAACAAATATCCAAATTAAAAGTTTTGCTACTTGTATCAAGGAAATGTACACACAGCCTTTGCTATAAAGGTCAAACTAGCAGACAATTTAAAATAAGACTAGATGAACACAAAAGTGTCATTAGAAATGATAAACCAGACTCAGAGGTACAAAAGAAAGAGAAGGGTCAGGAAAGGTATAAGAAAGAGACTCTTAGCTAAGCATTTTTTTTCCAGCAAAAACATAACATAGTTCAATTACATTGGTAAATCTTGGAAAGAGTTCAGAGAAAGGAGGGCAAAAGTATCACAAAAACATTGCTTAAAAGAGAATGCTATTGGATTTGGAAAATTAGCACAATGTACCCTAAAGGGCTTACCGAACAATGGAATATGTATTGCTTCTTATATAGCCTCTTTCCCTTTTTATAGATGACATGTTGGGGTATGTATGAAGAGAACTGGTACAGCTATGACCAAGCTGGTAATGTTCTAAATGTTATGTTTACCTTATATGTTTATATAGTTTGAATTACTTTAATTGCCATTTAGGTTGTTCACTTCACTTTATTGGACTTTTATTTATGGACATTTTACACCTCCCAGGTGTTGGACTTATTTAATTGATGAAAAGACACTTTAAGCCTCCCAGGTGTTGGACTATCCTATCCTATATGCTCCCATGAAACATGATCATGATCATAAAGTGTGTGTGCGGTTCCGACTTTGTATTGTCTTCTTGGACAGACAAAATATCAATCATTATATCTCTTGACTGTATTATGTGTGGGCATGTGTAACTGGTTGTGCCCATGTTTGTGCCCATGTTTGTTTTAGTGTATTGGGGGGCATGCATTGGTAGTACTTGATGGACCGTTTGGGTTTTTTAAAACCAAAATTAACAATGTAATGTTTTGGCTGTTTATAAATATGCCGGAAAGTGTTTTGTAGACTTCATTGCTTTAGTACTCTGATTATATTAATGATATTCATTATTAATGAAAAACTAATATTTTTTAAACTATATTTTTAAATGCTATATTAATATTTGAAATATTTACAAGGAAAAAGATTTTAATGTATTTTTATCTCATTTGTTGAGTATTATGGATTGTTCAAGGCTATTTTTGAGAATTTTCGAACATAGCTTGATAAAGATCAAAAAACACGCTCCGAAGTCCCAAAATCTGAACAATTTCCTGATTGGATGGAGAATTTGTATTTGAACCGAGGGGTTCCGTGTCAGATCCGGATCCCATCTCTAATCAAATTCCATTCATGTTTTATTATAGCCTTTGCCCTCTTCAAATATAGAGAGCAATCATCTATGCTTCCTTTTTGTGTGTTTTACCAAGTAGCCATAAAATGCTCAATGTTTATTTTGTGACCTGTGCAAAATATATAGTACAATACATCACGTTTTTTCCTAAAATGTGTTTTATATTTTCGTAGCTCACCTATTAATGGAATAGAGTATGCAGTCATTTTTTTTCCTTTGGAAATCTGATTTAAAAGGAAGTTAACTGGCTGTCATCTTCATTGTAAACTAACCAAAAAAACCAACATTTTTATTTAGTAAAGTAGAAAAAAATGGTTTATTTTAAAATTCAAAAACAATACTCCTCTACCCAATCTGCTTGATGCTCTCTAAAGCCAGTACCAATCGGCTGAAACTATGTCACATGCCATGACATTATGGGGTTCCTTGTTATTTCTACACAAAGTAAAAATTATATCTGCATGCACAACTTGAAACCCAATAGCTTGATACGTCCTTGTAGCAAATAATAATAAAGATGAGGTACCAACCAAGGACTTCACTCAACTCGATTAGAAATTGCTTAATTAACACGTTTCAGACATTCGTGGTCTTTTATCAAGGACCACGAACGTCCAAAATATGCTGTTCTAAATAAATAAGTTAAACAATTTCTAATCAAGCTGCATGAAGTCCTTAGTTGGTACCTCATGTTTATTATTCTTTGCTACAAGATTTGAGTGCTTTGAGGCAAAGCACAGGGGGAACCAACAAGGCAGCTATTGGTTGTGGAATAATGGTGTTGCAGTAGGCTTGATATATCCAACGACGTCAGTTTCAGACTATCAGTCCTAGCTTTAGAGTAGGTAATAGGAAACAATTTGCCAAAGGTAAAAAATTAAGGGGATGAATTTTGAACTAAATGATTTAGTTTCATTAAAGTCTGTCTCTGTGGTATTTTGATATTTTGCACGATCTGGGATATAATGTACAGTAATTAGCAAACAAATAGTACAATGTATGCAATTATAGAACACTATTGGTAGATTTGTATCAGCAGCCACCCTACAATGAACATTCCTCAGATAATACAATCAGCACCAAACTTTCCTGGTCAATGTTAGCAGATATGTCTTTTTATAATTTCTAATTGTCCTGAAAATGTCCCTAAATTAAATGAACACCCCTTTACTAATTTATTAATTTACATATGAAAATATGGTGTAAATGATGAGGAGAACAAGCTTAAAAAGTATAAATCAGTAATGACTAAAACATCTGTGACCACTACACATTAAACAGAAGTTAATGTTAGAGTAAGACAGCTGTTTCTAGCAACTAAAATAGGACCCCACACCTACTAGTCATGAAGGCCAAACCACACACACTAGACAAGTAATAAAAAAACAAGCATGTTAAGTGCCATCTACTAGTTACTTTATAGATGACCATAGAGCAACTAAGAGTTTATATTTAGCAGAAAATTCATAGCCAGTAGGCCCTAAAAGAAAGCAATTATGTCCTGACATTATTAATAAAGTGAAAGTTTCATGGGCTGGCAGACAGAAGTGAATTTTTTTAAACATGTATAAGACAATACGAGGCCAGTACTTGCTAGAAAGTAAATTCCGATTTACTCATATTGAGTAAATTGAGTTTACTGTAGTCCCCAATTATAATAATACAAGATCATTAGAGTTTTATAGGTCCAACTCAAACCCAATTAAAACAGATTTTTTTGGGCCAAAACAAAATATTTTACTTCTGTTGTTAAAATTTTCTACCATGATTTACATATTTAAAACACAAATTTCAAAATTTGGATTTGGCATTGAAATTTTTGATGCAGAACTGATAACATTTTGTTTGATGTTTTGGCATTGAAATATCTTGGTTTGAACCACAATTTTTACATAAAAATTTTGCTTCAAAACTTTGGTCTGTTCCGCAAACCCAAGCTTAACAAATCCAAGTAGGTTCATGCATCCTTAACGTTAGGACTCCAAGATCATTTAATTTGCACCATTTATTTTAAAGGGGAACTAAAGCAAACAGCTGGCGCTAAAGATAATGAATATGTTAACTCCATTCGCAATGCAGAGAGAGACAAAATCAGCTCTTTATACATTGCTCCAATAATGTGTAAAGAATCTGAATTGATTGAATCTTTTATTTGTGTCTAAAATAAAATAAAAAATATATATAGATGTAGTAATTAGTGGGGAGTCCCAGTTACGAAACAAGCCAGGTTTACATTTGGAACTGCTGTAGGAAAACACTAGTTTCATTTATCGCTAGTAGAGATGGCCGAACTTCATAAAGTTCGGTCCGTTTTCGAACTTTCGAAGTTCAGTAAAAGTTCTAAAGTTTGAATTCGGACCCATTAAAGTCAATGGGGGAGTGATAGTTCGAAAAGTCCGGATTATTTACAGTTAAAATAACAATGGTAACTTACTGTAAATGGCTGTGGCACCTGGGAAATGGTCTGGGTAACATGTCACTTTCACCAAAACTTGTTAAAACACTTATTAAACAAGAGGGGTCAATTGTTGGGTTTTGTGCAAGCTACATTTGAGGGTTATAGCCAATTCAAGGGTTACCGAATGATACTTTCGAGGGTCAGTAAAAATAGAATAGAATGATAAATTCAAGGATTACCAAAATCGATACTTTGGTATCGATTTTGGTAAGTATCGTTCGAGAGTTAGCGAACGATACTTTCGAGGATTAGCGAAAACGATCCATACATTCGAGGGTTACCGAAAACGAACAATACTTTTAAGGGTTAGTGAACGACACATTCTAGGGTTAGCGAGTGGTCTGTAAATTCGATAATTATCGAATTAACGATAATTATAGAAAATACAGCTTACCTACTTACCTTACAAGTGATCCTCCGCAGCAGCAGTGGAAATTCCCAACCACTTCCTGTTCAGAACAACTATAGCACGCATTATCAGGCATGCATGTTATAGTTACTCTGAACCAGAAAGCGGTTGAGACCTGTCACTGCTGCTGCGGTGGATCGCTAGTAAGGTAAGTTTTCTTCGTTCTTCGTCTGTCACTCCTGGGGAATAGATTGAAGAACGAAAGGTAACACATAGTTCTTTAACCTCCTGGTCTTCAATCAATACATTAAAGGAATAGTTCACGTTTTGAGTGAACTATTCCTTTAAATAATAAAGTGTTGCTTTTATAAACAACCTACCTTACTCTCACTCTTTTTTGTAATTATTAAATTCTACCTGATATCTAAGCAAAGCCAAATACAGTCATACAGTCATCTTTAAACATTTTGACAATGGACTGCATGAGAAAGAAGGAAGGGGATAAAGAAATACACTGGCTTTTCATGTGCTACCTGTTTTGCTGTCTATAGGAATTAGTGTTTAAAATACTCCTTATCTGCTTTCTCTTTCAAAACACAGATGATTGTCCATGACCCCTCTGGAGAAAAGCTTTTTTTGGTGACCCTGGCAAATTATCCAATTTTGTTTCTGTTTGTTGTGTCTTGCACAATAGAGTAGATTATGGATAGCAACTTTTATGTTTCACAGCTGTTGGCAGGGTTTGAGTCTCAGAAGAAGAGTTTTGAGAGTCTTATCATGTTGGAGGTATAAAAGGTTCCAGGCCCCTCTCTGTCTTTTTGTGAGAATGTGTAAGTGTACATAACACATATGTGGGCAATTTGCAGCAAGTGAAAGATAAAAGTTAAATAAAAGAACACAAATAAACAAGCACTTTGTCAATTTTGAATTTTTTTGTACATTAAAGAGGTAGTAAAAACCAATAGAATTTTAACTGTCATAAATCAGCACACCAATTCCATTGGCAATACAGGCAGAGCCAAGCTTTGTAGAATTGCAACAGAACTGAGTTTGGTTTGGGATCTAATTAGTCCTTTTCATGTTTTACTGCAGCTTACCAGGAGTCTTACAAAATAATTAAGAAAAAAATCCTGAAAAATGAACCTGAAAAGTAATATTGTTGCCTTTAAAGGATTAAGATTAAGATGCACAAGCCTGTCAGGTTTGTTCTGCCAACTTGTTCTGCCAAAAAATGTCCCAGGTATCGACGAAGAATTTTTGGCATTAAAATCTTAATTCTACAACGAAACCACAAAATTTCTAGTTATTGAAAATGTAAAATAAATTCCAACATTTTGGCAGTAGTTTAAACTGCTCGTAGTTTCTATCTGAAATCAGGTTTAGTTTGAAACAAGCATTCTAAAAACAGAAAAGTCACTGGGTATCATCTTGGTTACTCACTGTTTTGAACAAGAATTACAGTAGTAGTACAGTATTACAATTAGTTTATAGAGAAAAAAGTTCGAAAGTGGACCCATTAAAGTCAATGGGGGGTAAATATTAAATCTACTGCAATGAATTCTGAGCTCCGTGAAGGATTACACCTCTTTATATAGGTTTGCAGAAAACCCTAATCCGTTTCTGATTGGTCAATTTTATAATGCTTGATTTACATTAACCAATTAGATATCTAATATCTCACTGTTGGCCGCAGTGAGCCTGCCTGGCATCGGCGACCTCAGTGGTGTTGGTGTCATTAGTTTTCAGGAATCTCTGGGTGTTCAGGGATTTTCAGAAGGCCTGCCGAACATTCAAAAATCCTTGTACATTCGAGAATTCTCGAATGTTTGAGGATTTTCGAAAACAGTCCAGTGAGTCCGAAAAATCGAACTAGTTCGAACCCTAACTAGTTCGAATAGTTCCAGTTCATCCGAACTCATAAAGTTCGGCTTGAACTCGGGTTCGAGTTCTAGTCCATCCCTATTAGTTTACAGTTAAGTAATTTTGCCAGTTATTTGTGGATGTAGATTGGGGTTCTTTCATCCCTATTTGTTGTGGTAAACTGTACTTTCACATGTTTTATATATATATATTAAAAAGGCCTTCAAAAATAACAGTTTCTTTTATTTGTCTTTAATCCTGTGCTGTTGGCCGGTTTTCATACTCTCTCTGTGGCACACTTTGTTTTGCACATTTTTATGGTAGATCATCTGTGTTCTTAAAGGGCATGTCCACCCCCAAAACTATAATCCCCCCAACTACTGGCCCCATCATGTAGTGTAGTGTAATCCTTACCTCACATCCCAGCTCCATATGGTTCTCCTGTAGTCCCCCTCCCAAAGTCCCAAAAACTGCCCACCAGGAGGATAGCAGAGTCCATATAGGACTCTGCCTCCTACCTGGCCTCCGGGAGAAGTTTGGCATGTGTACTGCAGCCCTTCTCCCCCTCCCTCCCCCTCCCTCTCCCTCCCTCTAAGGATTCCCTCCCCCTAGAGTAAATCCCTTTAGCTATATGCTTGCCCCTGTCCCCCCAGCCCCAACCGCTATATTTATATGTTTAGAAAGCTCCCCAAACTTTACTTACCTCTCCTCTTTCCTCCGCCGAAATGAGCTGCCAGCAGCCGTGTCCGTGATTGGCTGCCGCTCAGCCAATCACAGACGCGACTGCCGGTCCCGCCCCTCTGCTTGCATTTTCTCGCAAGCAGAGGGCCGGGAGCGCGGCGGAGGAAAGAGGGGAGGTAAGTAGAGTTTGGGGAGCTTTCTAAACATATAAATATAGCGGTTGGGGCTGGGCTGGCAGGGGGTATCTTATATTAAAAAATTAATTTTAGGGCGGACATGCCCTTTAATGTTAAACTTTCATGTTATTACCTATAAATCAAGAGGTTTTTGTATACTTTACATGGTCTACATGGAATTTAAATATTCTCAATTTTAAGTAAGAAATACCAAAAATTAAACTGGCAAAAATATATTTTTTGTCAATATTATTCTTTATCCCCAGTTATCTACTTTGCACACTAGCTGCATAGCTTGTGCATCACACTGTCTTTGTTTTGTTTTCTAAAAATATATTTTATACCAACATTTCTTGCATGCCCCAGCCTCTCTTACAATACACTAGTTTGCATTGGGCATAGTTAGATTGGTAAAAAAGAAAGCTGCTGTTCCCCAGTGGATAAATCCAGAAGCATTGATCTTTAATGATATAGATATTCTGTAGGTGTAATCAATATCCAATTGAGGTGATGAATTATTGAATCATGACACTGATCCTATGTTTTGTTCAAAGCTGCACACAAGCCACTATATTAACTGTTTGTATATTGGTTTATGGGACATAGAAAGAGTATACTGTATGTTTTTAGCACTTTGAAGTTTTTGGACACTATTTAGTCGTTATGTTTTCAGGTGTGCCTTGCCTGTGATAGATTATAAAGGACGAATTTAGCTATGCTAGTTTTCTTTTTACCACTTTCCTTGTGTTAGGTTTGAGACTGGCTTCTGTGTATCACTTTCCCTGAAATCATTGTTATAAAAGTCCTTCATATATGGTATGTTTGTTTACTATACTTTGTTTACTATACTTTATAATATACATTTTTAAAGGATAACTGTATTGCCTCAATGTATTTTTTTTATCAAAATTGCTTTCAAAAGAGTAAAGGTATGCAGCCCACCCCATACATTTTTCTCTTGATTTCGAGCTTCTCTCTGCCTTCAATTAGCCATGCTGTGAAGGGGGCGTAACGATTCTGTCTGCCTGTAACTGCCACTCAAAGCTAGCATGCGAGAAGACATTCCTCCACCCATCCTTGATCAGCTTGATTATGTAGGCTGTATCCTAGCAACCAAACATTTCAAGTTTGTTTGACTGGCAGAGGAGGAGGAGAGAGGTTGTAACAGACATTCCCACCAGCCAATGACAAGTGTTATGTTAATCATGGCCCTGGGCCATCTAGGAGGCGGGCTTTAAGCACTCATCTTTGCTGTGTGATATCTAAGGGAGAGCAGCACGGCTGTAAATGTGAGTAAGCGATTTCAGCTGCTGGAAGTGTGGACATGTAATGGGGTGAAGTTATTTTTTTTGATATTGTTGTCCTTTAAATGTGTTCTTACTGATGAGTTAATTATGGTTCGTTTTTCTAATGGTGAGTCCGTTTTTAAACTTTCAAACTATACGGAAAGTTCGAAAACGGACCCATTAAAGTCAATGGGAGTCAAATAGTTCGAATGAAATACAATTCAAATATCATTGGTAACTTAATGTAAATGGCTGTGGGACCTGGGAAATGGTCTGGGGAACATGTTCGAATATCCAGGATTTTTGAAAACTCAATTTTACTCTTACACACGCTACTTTCGAGCTCTAGCGTTCGAACATTCGATAATTATCCCACAAACGACTCGCAGATTCGATATTTACTCGCTTATAGGTATAATAGACATTTTACTCGCGGATTTAAGAATTCAATATTTAATCACGTATTGGTATAATAGACATTTTACTCATGGATTCGATATTCGGTATTTACTTGCGTATAGGTATAATAGACATTTTACTCACAGATTCGAGAATTCGATATTTACTCGCGTATAGGTATAATAGACATTTTACTTGTGGATTCAAGAATTCGATATTTACTCATGTATTGGTATAATAGACATTTTGCTCGCATATTTGCACGCCTCAAACGTTCGAACATTCGTTAATTAACTAAAGTCCAGAAAATATCGAAAATCTGGGTCCAGCATAGTTCGAGAAGTCTGAGTCTGTTCGAACTCGAACTTGGGTTCGAGTTTGAGTTCTAGTCCATCTCTAATGGTGAGGATTGCTTTACGTGGTGTTTTAAGGGTGAGATATTGAGATTATTTGTATTCCTGATGACAGCCTAGAAGCGGAATATATATGGGATTCCTTTTTAAATAAGTTTATTCAACAAACACAAAGTAGCAATGTTTCTGGACTTTGTCAAGTCAGTAAATTAAGTACTTAAAACCAACTCCATCTAGATGGTGCTGTTTATTCAAAGCTCAAATATTGTATTGATTACATGTAGTTTCAAAAGGATTGAACTGTTTGTTGTTATGATGATCTCAGAAAACGAGTACATATGTCAGAAGGGCTATTAAATAAGCATTATTCTTTTGCAAATGTTGAACAAATATGTTTTTAACTCAGCCCTGATCTGATTAAACTCACCAACAGTTAATGGAGCCTGTTTTTTAGCCCAAGTAACAAAATCCATCAAGCAACAGATAATGATGGCTTTAACCAGTCGTTACAAATTGTTAGTCACTGCTGTAAACTTCTATTTTACAATGAAAAGGATCTTATTCTGTATCATGGATCATAAGACATTACAACATAATATATTAAGTAGACTTTTTTGTGGATGGTTTGTAAATTAAAAGGAGGCCATACCGAAAGGTCAATTTTTTTTCACACAGCCACAAAAAAAAGGCATTGTCAGTTAAGGACTCACAATGCCAGGGTTAAGTGTGTTAAAATGTACTTCATTGTCTTGGGCACATCGGTTTGTTTATTCAATGTTGACTGTCACTATATCCAGCATCAATATCTGATGTATTCAATTACATCAACTGGACTTGAAGTTTAGTTCTTGAAGACGTTTCGCTAGTCATCCGACTGGCTTTCTCAATTCAGAATGACTTGTACAAGAATCTGTGGCAATTATGTACCCTGGAAAATCCCAATTAGCATATCACAGCCAAGTGTTAAGGGCGGGATTGCATAGTGGCTAAGAGGTGTTATAGGAACGCCCAGAGTAAGGTGTTAAAACAGCATTGTACATGGCAGACAGTTGGTGTGGTGTCATCAGAACCCTGCAACACAGAGCCGAGAACATCCCCACTAGCACAGAGGCGAAGGCTAAAGAAATGAAACATCTCAGAGGAGCCCTTAAAACTTGTGGATATCCAGACTGGGCCTTTGTCAAAAGAAGTAGAAGGAAAGAAAAGAACACGAATACCAACAGTGAAGGGGAAAAGCAAGACAGGAGGAAGAACATGGTCATCCCATATGTAGCAGGGGTCTCCGAGAAATTAAGAAGAATTTTCAAAAAACATCGTATCCCTGTCTGCTTTAAACCGAACAACACACTGAGGCAGCAATTGGTACATCCGAAAGACCCAATACCTAAACACAAGAAAAGCGACATCATATATGCAGTGCAGTGCAGTGAAGAATGCTCTGATTTGTATGTGGGGGAGACCAAACAGCAACTGCATCAACGTATGGCCCAGCACAGAAGAGCCAATTCCTCGGGTCAGGACTCAGCCGTGTATCTGCATCTTAAGGATAAAGGACATACCTTTGAAGATTGTAATGTTAACATACTGGCGAAGGAACGTGACTGGTTCAAGAGAGGTGTTAAGGAGGCCATTTATGTGAAAATAAAGAAACCAAGCCTAAATAGAGGTGGGGGGGTTCGACACCAACTGTCTGCCATGTACAATGCTGTTTTAACACCTTACTCTGGGCGTTCCTATAACACCTCTTAGCCCCGATGCAATCCCGCCCTAACACTTGGCTGTGATATGCTAATTGGGATTTCCCAGGGTACTAATTGCCACAGATTCTTGTACAAGTCATTCTGAATTGAGAAAGCCAGTCGGATGACTAGCGAAACGTCTTCAAGAACTACATTTCAAGTCCAGTTGATCTAATTGAACACAAGAAATGCCCTTTCTTGTTTGTTGTCTTTATAGATATATAGGTATTAAGTTGCAACTGGGGCTGAAAATATCTTTTATGCCCATGTCTTTACTGCATAACCTGACTAATAGTTGCACCTGTAAGGTCTCATGCCATTATGGTTGTTCTACAAATCTAAATTCCAAAAATACATTAGGTTTAATATTACCCTTTACCAAAACTGACATTGAAAATAAGCTCAACAACTAACACTACTGTTCATTTATAAAGGTTTAATGTATGGAACACAGACATCGACCAAAAGTGTCTTGTAAAAGGGTTATTTCTCCACGAAAGTAAATTACCAAAGAAGAATCATCAACACATTAAAGCTTGTAAAACTTCCCTGTATATAGAGTGGAAATCTTATCAAATCTGTTCAGATATTAGTGCAAGATAGATGACAGCTATAGCAGATAACATTTTTAAAACTCTGTGCGGACTTGAGCTTTGGATTTTAGAAAACACTATATTCCAAAAATTAGAACTAAGTTAAAATGAGTGCAGCTTCTCTATAAATAATTTATTGTTAGAAACATGAGATAAACTGACTGAGTTTAAATAGCTTTTTTCCATCCCTTTAAATTTCTCTTTAAAAAAGTTTGCTCAGTAGATTAATTACTAATTACTGGATATGTTAGTATAAGAAAAAGGGTTGGGAACAGCCAGAACAGAATATTCTCATAAAAAAGTGTAGGATATGGAAAAATGTCATTACCTTCTTATTTTTCTAAATATATTTAACAAGTTTACTTTACCTGGTTGCATTTAATCTGTAGTCATACTATAAAACAACAACACTTTACTGTTTAGGTAAGAAAAATGTTGGCACTTTTGTGTTTTTCTTTAGTGGAGTTTCATCGTGTATATCATAAAAATGGCCAATTAGCTTGAAATTAAAGTACTTAAAGTTACTGCCAATACAATTTTGGTTTAGTTCTAACAAAACCAATATTTTAAAAAGGATATGTTATTTTTTCTTCCACATTTAAGTTAATGTAACTCCACCCAGTATTAATGTGATAAAGAAAATGTTTCAAGACTGAAAACATTTCTAGCAAGTAAAAGTACAAAATAACCATGTTCTAATAATCTCAGCATAATTTGCTATAAAGTTGATCATAGTACCAAAAGGTCTACTTGTGTTAAAATTTGACCCAAAGAAAAAGAAAAAGAAGAAATTAATCTGCAACATTTTTACAGAATTAACGTATTATGCATTTGATAATAAATGAGTTTTCCCAAACTATAGTGATGTGTGAATAATAATGGATGATGACATAAAAGTGAATAACAGTTTAATTATTATCATTGATATAGAGATAATTTGTCTCTTATTTTTTGTTATAAAGACAAGGACAATTATTCATAAATAGTATAAATAGTATAAATAACTATAAATAGTTAGCAATTAGAGAGCGATTTTACATTTCAGCAATTCTTTATCCGCAGTCTTTTCGCACTCTAAGAAATGTAGACTTAACGTTATAGACATTTTGCCGGTGATTTATTTTAATAATATTATACAGTAAAAGTTGGAAGCAAACCAAAATCTAGAAAACTCTAATGGGAGGTAATCATTATATTGCGGGTAGTGCAATGGGCAAAGATAAATACACTATTAAAAAAGAGAGAGAGATGTGGGAAAATTCCCACTTAAGCACCCAAACCTACACAATTTAACATACCTTAGAAAAATGTAAAATGTAAAAAATTTTTAAAAAGTAGCTACAATTTGCATATGAAGAAGCCACTGTGTACCTCTAATATATATAAGATATATTACACATACAGGTAGCCACAGGATTCTACAATGTAGCTAAAATAATGATTAACACGGACACAGTTAAATATTATAAGCAGGGGCAGTAGTGGTGCTATGAAAAAATACAGGTTACATGGTGTGCAGTGTTCTAACAATAAACAGTAGCAACTGGTGAACCCAAATAAAATAAGACAAGAAGGCCTAGCAGATAAGGCACAACTATATCCATTAATTTAACATGATATTTTTTATTCTAAAACACAGTGTGAGGGTCCAGGGCTCAGAATTTAGAACATACAAAATTACTATCAAACTTTCCTTTTGATAGGCTCCAGAGTGGCAAACCCATCAACATCTGGGTAATCCAGTTTGCTCACCGCTCTAATGCCCATTCCATGTCAGTATTTAATTAAACACAGCGTTTAGTTTAAATTCTTACCAAAGTAGTTATTCAGACAGTGTATATTTTCTATTTTAATTATCAAATGCAGGGAAACAATACAAACTTCTTGTTATCCAAATCCTATTAAAACAGAATAAACACCACTAGTATCTGCTGAACCTATTTGTGTCTACATTCCTAAAGAGACAACGGTCCAGTAATCTGTTAACATTGTTCAACTAACAAATGTTTTTGGCCTTCTCATTTATTTTGTATTCACCTGAATGCAACATCTGTAATTTAATAAGAGGATACAAATTTACTTGAGGGGAAATCCACCAAATAGATACAAATCTTACAAATATCCAACTGAATATCATAGCTTAAGATACAATGTAATTATTTGTTGGCAGGTGTACAAGGTTTAGCAAGCACAATGGTTTTGTCATTTCATTATTCATTCACACTCACAATTTACTTGTTTTCGAAAATATTTTCAACTCAGAGGAACAGCCATAGTTCATGTGCACCCCCATCTATGCTGGTGCCTGCGTCCTTTTGACTGTTATCCACCATCGTCACTTTCACAGTTAACCTTATCTATCTATGGATTAGTTTATTTATCCATCAGCCTGACTGTCTGTAAATCTATTTGGCTACCAGTGCCCCCATCCCTTGCAAAGTTTGAAAATACCAAGGGTTTAGCTACCCCCACTACTGAAAACCGTGGGCCACCTTACCAAATTTAATTCAGGTGACAAAACCCCCCTGAATATACTGTTTAGAATTGTGTGGTGAATGTATAAAAGAATGTATAGTATAAAGTTTGAAGTAACCAAATGTATTTGACTGACTGAAATAAATGCTTGAAATTTTTTTACCTGTTAGTCAAACATTGTAGAAAAGGTTTTGTAGCAGTTACTGGAAATGTGTGGCACATGTAAAGTAGTGTTTTCAAAATATACAATAACCAAACCAGTAATGTATAAGATCTCGTTTTATAGAGTTAATCTTGATTACTAACTGAAAGCTGTAAATACGCATGGACGCGGATGCATTTGCTCAAGCATTGCATCACAATGTGGGAGGATGGAGGAGGTTGCTAGTATTTATAACGATAAAACAAGGAAAATCATGCTAAAATTTGAAAAGAGACAGACCAGTGAATCTAAAGTAGGCTGGCTACACACATATATTAATAGCTATATTTGCTACAAAATACCTATACAGATTGCGGATATGTTTTCCCTATATATTGTATAGGGAAAAAATATACACTTTCAAATCTGCTAAAAAATAGGAAATTGTTAGGCAAATCCACTTTGTTTCCTTATTGTAAAATATTAAAGCATACATTTCAACTGTCCTAATCTACCACCTAAATATTATAAGGGAAAACGTATCTCTACTTAAAATTGTTTAATTTTTATAATTTCATTGGAACCGTTGTAAATATTCATAACAGGGGGGGTCACCTATCCTAAGTAATTTCTAATGAGGGACGGACTTACAGTCTCTTCAAGTGTGATAGATATGTGAACAACATTGTGCAAATATCTATCACAATAAACACTTTAAGAGAACATGAGTGTGTCCTCAATACAAATTACGTTGGATATAAAGCTGGAAGTGGTTGGCAGCACAGAGGGTACAGCAACGCCATAAAATAAGTGGTGTGTGAGGAGATCTCTAATCTAGGGGTCTACCTATTCTATCCTAATAACAAGTCCACACAGGATCAGCAATTTTATAACATTAATCTTTTAAAGTGCTCTGGTGTTAAATGACTATTAATAAATCTTAGCACAGACTACTGATGGATATTTTGCCAGTTGCAGGTCAAGATGATTTATAATATTACACACACATAGTGATTTGCAGAAATTCTGGGAGTAGTATGCAAGCTGATAATGGATTTTTAGTCTATAAAGCCAAAGTGATAGACATGGTTTTAACAGCCAAGAGGATAGAGACAATGTATTACATGTCTCATACACACTCAGCAGTTCTATCATACACCGTGTTATAATCATTTTATAGGTGAGCAAAAGGCAAAATATAAACTTTTATATATTGCAACATATTAGAAATTATATAATACATAAGAACAGCTGTGGAATATTTATATAATCACTCAGCTATGTGTAATAAATATAACAAAAATGTTCCACTGCAGCTCCTCTTCTTGCCACCACCATTCCAACCCTATAATGATTTTAAAAGGTTAAAACTGATGTTTTAAAGGAGAATTAAGGGGATTTGGGGGGAAAAAGTCATGGTCAGTTTCTTCAACTTATTTTTTTAAAATGACAGCATTACAGTGCTACCAAAGACATAACTATTTTTAAAGCTGTAGACAGGCTTAAGGCAAACAAAATAAATATTTAAAGGGCTCTATGGTGACAACATTGCCCCTTTGCCAGTTAAATTCATGTACTCTGTGCTGCCTTAATCCTATCGTAGGGGCATAGACGGAATTAGACGGTTTCACATTACAGGAATATATTTAAATAAGGGCATGTGGGCGCTTGGAGAAGATTAGAGTACATTATATACTATATTAACTAAGATGTTAACTGTTAGTAGTGGTTACACATTTTAATTTGGTGTAATATTGGGGGGTTCTCCTGTACAGGAAAAGTCGGGTACCTACATATATCTGGTATCGTTGTACTCGGGAGTATCTGAGCTTTTAGAAACAGTAAGATTTTTGTGCGTAACCTTAAGATAACTATAAGTAAAAATGGGAAAAATCCATGAAAAACGAAACAACACACTGAGGCAGCAATTGGTACACGAAAGACCCAATACCTAAACACAAGAAAAGCGACATCATATATGCAGTGCAGTGCAGTGAAGAATGCTCTGATTTGTATGTGGGGGAGACCAAACAGCAACTGCATCAACGTATGGCCCAGCACAGAAGAGCCAATTCCTCGGGTCAGGACTCAGCCGTGTATCTGCATCTTAAGGATAAAGGACATACCTTTGAAGATTGTAATGTTAACATACTGGCGAGGAAAGTGATGGTTCAAGAGAGGTGTTAGGAGGCCATCTATGTGAAAATAAAGAAACCAAGCCTAAATAGAGGTGGGGGGGTTCGACACCAACTGTCTTCCATGTACAATGTGTTTTAACACCTACTCTGGGCGTTCCTATAACACCTCTTAGCCCCTATGCAATCCCGCCCTTAACACTTGGCTGTGATATGCTAATTGGGATTTCCCAGGGTACATAATTGCCACAGATTCTTGTACAAGTCATTCTGAATTGAGAAAGCCAGTCGGATGACTAGCGAAACGTCTTCAAGAACTACATTTCAAGTCCAGTTGATCTAATTGAATACAACAGAAATGCCCTTTCTTGTTTGTTGTCTTTATAGATATATAGGATATTAAGTTGCAACTGGGGCTGAAAATATCTTTTTTATGCCCCATGTCTTTACTGCATAATCTGACTAATAGTTGCACCTGTAAGGTCTCATGCCATTATGGTTGTTCTACAAATCTAAATTCCAAAAATACATTAGGTTTTAATATTACCCTTTACCAAAACTGACATTGAAAATAAAGCTCAACAACTAACACTAACTGTTCATTTATAAAGGTTTAATGTATGGAACACAGACATCGACCAAAAGTTGTCTTTGTAAAAGGGTTTATTCTCCACTGAAAGTAAATTACCAATAGAAGAATCATCAACACATTAACAGCTTGTAAAACTTCCCTGTATATAGAGTGGAAATCTTATCAAATCTGTTCAGATATTAGTGCAAGATAGATGACTAGCTATAGCAGATAACATTTTTAAAACTCTGTGCGGACTTGAGCTTTCTGGATTTTTAGAAAACACTATATTCCAAAAAATTAGAACTAAGTTAAAATGAGTGCAGCTTCTCTATAAATAATTTATTGTTAGAAACATGAGATAATACTGACTGAGTTTAAATAGCTTTTTTTCCATCCCTTTAAATTTCTCTTTAAAAAAGTTTGCTCAGTAGATTAATTACTAATTACTGGATATGTTAGTATAAGAAAAAGGGTTGGGAACAGCCAGAACAGAATATTCTCATAAAACAGTGTAGGATATGGAAAAATGTCATTACCTTCTTATTTTTCTAAATATATTTTAACAAGTTTACTTTACCTGGTTGCATTTAATCTGTAGTCATACTATAAAACAACAACACTTTACTGTTTAGGTAAGAAAAATGTTGGCACTTTTGTGTTTTTCTTTAGTGAAGTTTCATCAGTGTATATCATAAAAATGGCCAATTAGCTTGAAATTAAAGTACTTAAAGTTACTGCCAATACAATTTTGGTTTAGTTCTAGCAAAACCAATATTTTAAAAAGGATATGTTATTTTTTTCTTCCATATTTAAGTTAATGTAACTCCACCCAGTTATTAATGTTGATAAAGAAAATGTTTCAAGACTGAAAACATTTCTAGCTAAGCTAAAAGTACAAAATAACCATGTTCTAATAATCTCAGCATACTTTTGCTATAAAGTTGATCATAGTACCAAAAGGTCTACTTGTGTTAAAAATTTGACTCCAAAGAAAAAGAAAAAGAAGAAATTAATCTGCAACATTTTTACAGAATTACCGTATATATGCATTTGATAATAAATGAGTTTACCCAAGCCTGATGTGTGACATAATAATAATGGATGCAGTACATGAAAGGAAACATCATGTTTAATTATTATCATTGATATAGAGATAATTTGTCTCTTATTTCTTCTTGTATAAAGACCAAGGACAATTATTTCTATAAATAGTATAAATAGTATAAATAACTATAAATAGTTAGCAATTAGAGAGCGATTTTACATTTCAGCAATTCTTTATCCGCAGTCTTTTCGCACTCTAAGAAATGTAGACTTAACGTTATAGACATTTTGCCGGTGATTTATTTTAATAATATTATACAGTAAAAGTTGGAAGCAAACCAAAAATCTAGAAAACTCTAATGGGAGGTAATCATTATTATTGCGGGTAGTGCAATGGGCAAAGATAAATACACTATTAAAAAAGAGAGAGAGATGTGGGAAAATTCCCACTTAAGCACCCAAACCTACACAATTTAACATACCTTAGAAAAATGTAAAATGTAAAAAAATTTTTAAAAAGTAGCTACAATTTGCATATGAAGAAGCCACTGTGTACCTCTAATATATATAAAGATATATTACGCATACAGGTAGCCACAGGATTCTACAATGTAGCTAAAATAATGATTAACACGGACACAGTTTAAATATTATAAGCAGGTGGCAGATAGTGGTGCTATGAAAAAATACAGGTTACATGGTGTGCAGTGTTCTAACAATAAACAGTAGCAACTGGTGAACCCAAATAAAATAAGACAAGAAGGCCTAGCAGATAAGGCACATACTATATCCATTTAATTTAACATGATATTTTTTATTCTAAAACACAGTGTGAGGGTCCAGGGCTCAGAATTTAGAACATACAAAATTACTAATCAAACTTTCCTTTTGATAGGCTCCCAGAGTGCAAACCCATCCAACATCTGGGTAATCCAGTTTGCTCACCGTCTAATGCCCATTCCATGTCAGTATTTAATTAAACACAGCGTTTAGTTTAAATTCTTACCAAAGTAGTTATTCAGACAGTGTATATTCTTCTATTTTAATTATCAAATGCAGGGAAACAATACAAACTTCTTGTTATCCAAATCCTATTAAAACAGAATAAACACCACTAGTATCTGCTGAATCCTATTTGTGTCTACATTTCCTAAAGAGACAACGGTCCAGTAATCTGTTAACATTGTTCAACTAACAAATGTTTTTGAGCCTTCTCATTTATTTTGTTATTCACCTGAATGCAACATCTGTAATTTAATAAGAGGATACAAATTTACTTGAGGGGAAATCCCACCAAATAGATACAAATCTTACAAATATCCAACTGAATATCATAGCTATAAGATACAATGTAATTTATTTGTTTGGCAGGTGTACAAGGTTTAGCAAGCACAATGGTTTTGTCATTTCATTATTCATTCACACTCACAATTTACTTGTTTTCGAAAATATTTTCAACTCAGAGGAACAGCCATAGGTTCATGTGCACCCCCATCTATGCTGGTGCCTGCGTCCTTTTGACTGTTATCCACCATCGTCACTTTCACAGTTAACCTCTATCTATCTATAGGATTAGTTTATTTATCCATCAGCCTGACTGTCTGTAAATCTATTTGGCTACCAGTGCCCCCATTCCCTTGCAAAGTTTGAAAATACCAAGGGTTTAGCTACCCCCACTACTGAAAACCGTGGGCACCTTACCAAAATTTAATTCAGGTGACAAACCCCCCTGAATATACTGTTTAGAATTGTGTGGTGAATGTATAAAAGAATGTATAGTATAAAGTTTGAAGTAACCAAATGTTATTTGACTGACTGAAATAAATGCTTGAAATTTTTTTACCTGTTAGTCAAACATTGTAGAAAAGGTTTTGTAGCAGTTACTGGAAATGTGTGGCACAATGTAAAGTAGATGTGTTTCAAAATATACAATAACCAAACCAGTAATGTATAAGATCTCTGTTTTATAGAGTTAATCTTGTATACTAACTGAAAGCTGTAAATACGCATGGACGCCGGATGCATTTGCTCAAGCATTGCATCACAATGTGGGAGGGATGGAGGAGGTTGCTAGTATATTATAACGATAAAACAAGGAAAATCATGCTAAAATTTGAAAAGAGACAGACCAGTGAATCTAAAGTAGGCTGGCTACACACATATATTAATAGCTTATATTTGCTACAAAAATACCTATACAGATTGCGGATATGTTTTCCCTATATATTGTATAGGGAAAAAATATACACTTTCCAAATCTGCTAAAAATATGGAAATTTGTTAGGCAAATCCACTTTGTTTCCTTATTGTAAAATATTAAAGCATACATTTCAACTGTCCTAATCTACCACCTAAATATTATAAGGGAAAACGTATCTCTACTTAAAATTGTTATAATTTTTATAATTTCATTGGAACCGTTGTAAATATTCATAACAGGGGGGGTCTACCTATCCTAAGTAATTTCTAATGAGGGACGGACTTACAGTCTCTTCAAGTGTGATAGATATGTGAACAACATTGTGCAAATATCTATCACAATAAACACTTTAAGAGAACATGAGTGTGTCCCTCAATACAAATTACGTTGGATATAACAGCTGGAAGTGGTTGGCAGCACAGAGGGTACAGCACCGCCATAAAATAAGTGGTGTGTGAGGAGATCTCTAATCTAGGGGTCTACCTATTCTATCCGTAATAACAAGTCTCACAAAGGATCAGCAATTTTATAACATTAATCTTTTAAAGTGCTCTGTGTGTAAATGACTATTAATAAATCTTAGCACAGACTACTGATGGATATTTTGCCAAGTTGCAGGTCAAGATGATTTATAATAATTACACACACATAGTGATTTGCAGAAATTCTGGGAGTAGTATGCAAGCTGATAATGGATTTTTAGTCTATAAAGCCAAAGTGATAGACATGGTTTTAACAGCCAAGAGGATAGAGACAATGTATTACATGTCTCATACACACTCAGCAGTTCTATCATACACAGTGTATAAATCATTTTATAGGTGAGCAAAAGGCAAAATATAAACTTTTATAATTAGCAACATAATTAAGAAATTATATAATACATAAGAACAGCTGTGGAATATTTTCTTATAATAATCACTCAGCTATGTGTAATAAATATAACAAAAATGTTCCACTGCAGCTCCTCTTCTTGCCATCCACCATTCCAACCCTATAATGATTTTAAAAGGTTAAAACTGATGTTTTAAAGGAGAATTAAGGGGATTTGGGGGGAAAAAGTCATGGTCAGTTTCTTCAACTTATTTTTTTAAAATGACAGCATTACAGTGCTACCAAAGACATAACTATTTTTAAAGCTGTAGACAGGCTTAAGGCAAAACAAATAAATATTTAAAGGGCATCTATGGTGAAAAAACACATTGCCCCTTTGCAAAGTTAAATTCATGTACTCTGTGCTGCCTTAATCCTATCTATGTCAGTGACTGTTTAACCATGGTGTCAGATCTCTGTGCAGCACTTCCCTCTTCCCCCTCCCCTCTGTTACCTCCTCCATGCCTCAACTCCGGCTAACCGACAAGCTTATCACATCCACGCACAGTGGCCAATAGAAAGCAAGCTGTCCTGGAGACATGGAAGAAGAAGGAGAACAGTACAGTTTATGATCTCTCACTTTGTGACCCATCATCAATCAGTGAAAGCTATTAAAAAGGGGGGTCAAGTGCAGCCTTGGTCTACCATCAAAGCTGCCTCTCTCCCCCTGCTAATGCTCTTATCTCTATGTTTATTACAGAGCAGGGAGGGGGGATCATGTCACAGGGATTTGATTGACAGTACAAGTAGGAGTACAGGAATGCAATCACGTATTCTTCTAACTTGTGTATCTCAGGTCACAGAGGGAATCAGAAAAAAGTGAAGACACTCTGGGGGTTGTGGGGAATTATAGAACTCATGGAAAGAAAGGGAAAAAAAGTTAATTTTCCCACTATAGATGCCCTTTAAACCTTCTGTATTATAAGAAATAATGTGCCCCTAACATTGCAATATAAAGATATTAAGTCTCCCCGGAGTTCCCTGTCCTGTATAAAAGACAGTGAACCCCTCTGAAACGTAATACACTTATATAACAATGTTAGGGGTGCATTATCCCTTATTTAATTCATTTTGATGGCATTCAGATTTTCTGGTGTAGGCTACAAAAATGATACCTGCTTACATATGCTCAATAAGTTGGCTAGTCCTCTTCCCTCTCTCCTCTAGCCAGAGGTCTCATAGGTCTCTGCTTGGTGTTTATTGATAAATCTTGGACTTGTCCCTAACTTTGATAAAGCTTTTAAATGCAAAAAATGCAAAGTGAAACAGTATAATGAACCTATTTATTTTCATAGTCATAATACCATGTTGCTTTGTATAGACATTTTTTCCCAAAGTTGCTGCAATACTGCATGTTTCATATTACCCATATTACTAGTACTAGTGTGCAACTAGTTAATCAGTTTTATAAAAGTGTCTAGTGCCTTCTTTTAATGTAACTGAGATCATTTTGGAAATGAAGGTTATGTGAAGCTTAGGGGATAGTGACCATGATATAGGGCCATATTTATAAACCCTTGGTATCACGTTAATTACCAAAGTTTGGTCATAGAATATGATGCGGTAGTAAAACTAATGTAATGGTATTCTATTCTATATCCACTTATACTGTATAACTCCTCGCACTATATATATTCTATTCTATAATCTACGATTTCGTTATTGTAAATTTACCATTGATATCAGTAATTTACCATAACGATCGTAAATTAACGATCGTTAAACAGATCGGAAATTAATGACTGGTTTAACATTCGATTTACTGAGGTTGCAAAAAACAAAAGTGCACTGGTTTAACAAAAACTTTTAACTTTAGGAAAGCTAATTTTATGCTTTTAAAGGAATCGCTCCTGGTCATAGACAGGGGGGATTTGTTCCTAGGTAAAGATATTGAGTAAAAGTGGACTACTTTTATAGGGACATTAAACTTACATTTCTAAATGTATATCCTTAGTGTAAAAAAACAGGGTCCACTCCTGCCTGGCTTAATGCTTGGGTAAAAAGGGAAATGAAAAAAAAAAAGCCTTTTTTAAACAGAGGGAGCAGAACAGATTTCTGGTGATGTGCTGCTGCATTGGAAAAAAGCCAATGTAATACCAATATTCAAAAAAGGTAGTCACTCCAAGCCTGGTAACTATAGAACTTTAAGCCTAATATCAGTGGTAAGGAAGGTGCTGGAAACTTTGTTATGGGATCATATCCTTTACTTTATATCCAGAACTGATCTTCTGTAGTGGTCAACATAGATTTATGAGAAATATATTGTGTCAGACAAAGTTTACTTGGTTTTCATGAAGAATTGAGTAAGAGTTAAGATTCAGGCATAGCAGTGAATGTGGTATACTTGGATTTTGCTAAACTTTTTGATACTGTGCCACATAGGCAACTAATGTATAAACTGAGGACTGTTAGGCTATAACAGTATATAAAAATAGATATTAAAAAATCATCAATGTAATAATAATATCTGTATGGTTTATGGTGTGAGGATGTTTGAAATCTCTCTTTCAAGTCCGCCATAAAAAGGTTTGTGTATTGTGGCGCTATTTTACTTCCCATAGCAGTCCCCATGAGTTGGAGGTAGGTTTCTTTGTTTAAAGTAAAATAATTGTGAGTGAGAATAAATTTGAGTGTGGTGATGATTACATCAGTACTATATTTAGTATTGTTGTAGGATAATATAAATTTTAGGGACCAAACCATGCAATAAAAAGGAATGTAAACTATGTCATCATATCAATGAATCATACAAAATAGCAAATGATAAAGGCACCTTCACTATTAAAGGATCAAACTGCTGCGCATCCAGGAATGTAGTTTACATGACACACTATAAAAATTCATGAAAATAAACCTAATTGCCAGGATAAAACACAACCTGCACACCAGTCAGACACCATTTCACACTTCCTAATCATTCTGACATGGACCTCTCAATATTAATACTTAAAGGACAATTTAAAAACACCCAGGAAAGGAAAACCTTTGAACTTCGAATGATCCTCTTATTTAACAATAAACAAACTTGTCTAAATAAGGACATGGGATTCCTCAGTCACTATGTTTGATCCATTCCCACTTCCCGTCCCTGGCTGCTTGTACCTTGTCTGTATCTAACTAATTACTTTCACTAATTATGCCCTATTTACAGTTTCCTAGTGTTTACTTTGTTGTTTTTATTGCTTTATTGCTTATAGTTCACCCTATATGCCTATACTTGTTTTACATTCCTAACATAATAGGATTTCCAAAAAAAAGGTTGTGACTCTATCAACTTAAAAGATGTGTTATACCCTGTGTTTCTTAGTACTGCTTGACCTGAGGAAGAGAGAAGTGTATCTCTCGAAAGCTTGTCTGTAAAAATGAACTGTTAGTCCATAATAAAAACGTATCACCTTATCCTACAGTACTCATCTTTTAGTAAATAGAAGCAGTTCAGAGAAGGGAAACTAAAATAATAAGGGGAAGAGGCTTGACTATGCAGGCAGATTACATAAGTTAGGGCTGTTAACATTAGAGAAGCGACATTTGCATACGGATATGATCACTTTATACAAATATATTAATGGGCCATTTAGTAAACTCTCTGGTGCATTGTTTACTAATATGTCATGTCAGAGGACTCGTGGACATCCTTTAAGGCGTGGTACACATTAGCAGATATTTTCGGCCGACCGACCGATTCACATCACTTTCAGTCGTCCGAAAATATCTGCTGGTGTTGGGCGGCCGGCCACGACCGACTACGATCATTCGTTCCTCCGGATTGGAGCGAGCGCTTGGTCGGGAAAAATTGTCCCTTTGTGTGTAGCCAGCCTAAGACTAGTTGAAAGAAGTTTCATTTTCAGGTTAGGAAAGGTTTCTTTACAGTGAGAACAGTGAAACTGTCTTCCAGATGTGGAAATGGCAAGTAGAGATGGTCGAAACTCAATATTTTCGTTCTGTTTTCGGATCTTGGGAAAATCCCGAATATCCGAAAACGAAATGAATTGTCGAAGATTTTCGAAAATGTACGGAATTATTTTGGAAAATAGATTCAAACGGTCAGAAATACTTGTAAATACAATCGGAGACCACTTTCCCATCTCTAATTTCAAGTTCATTGAATAGCTTTAAAAGTGGATTGGATAAGTTTCTAAAACTAAAAAATATTGAGAATTACTGGTATTAATACATATACTGTAGTTGTAGTTCTGCTTGATCCAGGGATTCTTTCTGATTGCCGTTTGGAGTTAGTGAGGAATTACAACCTCCCACCCCCTTTTAAGAAGTTGTTTTTGTACTTTCTCTTGGATTAACTGTTAAGCAGCCCATAGATATATACAATTTTACTTACCCGATCAAGACAGATCCTGCTGAAACCGCCTTTCCCGTTCTTCTATGCGACTGACATCCCATTTTTTGGTTGCATGTCAGTCGCATAGAAGAAAGGGAAAGGCAGTTCCACAAGGATTGGTCTAATGTCACGGGAGCGCTCGATCGGGTAAGTAAAATCTTATATATGTATGGCCACCTTTAGGTAGGGTTAAAAAGGAGGGTGAAAAAGTTGGACTTGATGGACGTATGTCTTTATTCAACCTAAATTACTATGTAACTATGTAACTCTAACAGCTAGATTGTTGCTGTCGTAAAATATATATGGTAAAGAAAAAAATCTATGTTGGACTATGGCAAGCCCATGAAAATAAAGTAAAAAAAAAAATAGTACTCCATAGTTAAACAGCAAATTCTTCATACTGAGTCATACTGTGCATATAGTATAATGTGCTTATTTCTTTTGTTTTGTTTACATTTTGTTGTATGCCCTCATAGCTGGTTTGAGTTTGCTGCATGTGATTTGGTTTTGTTGCTTTTCTACAGGTATTTTTCACAGTTAGGAAAAAGTTAATCTTACATATGGATTAGGTCCCACTAGCGAGCCTAGGGTGCGTTTGCACTCCGATCCACGCTTGTATAATATAGATATTGTAAATAGAAATATATAATAGAAAACACAGAACCAAATTGTTAATTTTTTTCCTTTTAAATACAAACATCCTGTAAGTATTTACCTTGAAAATAATGCACAATTTCTACTGATTTAGGGATTGTTTATTACATAAACATTATGTACAAATTCTAACATGGTTATGAGTTTTATAGGAGAATATTTACAGGTACAAATTTCTTTACAAAGTTTTCTTTACACTACTTTTATCTTTAAGCCTTTTCATGGGGACAAACACACAAAAAACCCTTTGTTACATATATTTAAATAAATATGTGCTTGTCAGGCAGGATTTCTACATCCAAAAAGCTGCAATTTGGCTCTTATAAAACTACAAATAGATTTTAGTGGAGGATTGAATGATTACACAGAAATAACCTTTCAGACATAAATTCATGCTTATGGCTAAAGACATGCAAAACCTATTGTAATAATTGACATTTGCATGAATTCGTTTACAGTTTTTTTTAAATGTTAAATTCTGGTACATGCAAAGTTTTTATTCACACAATGAAAATGTCAACAATATTGTCCTGTATAACATTACATGACAGTATTAAATAACACATTTACATCTAATTAAGTGGCCATAAAAGCACAACAATGAAGGGATGTGATAATAAATAGAAGATAAAAAGGAAGAATTAGGTTACATCAATTTATAGAATTATGCTAACAACTTTTCCACATACATTCAATGAATACAACTTGCTTGGCAGTCTAATATCGAACCTGCTCTAATATTTAAAAATAATAATAATAATAAGATTTAAATTCCTTATGAACTAGAAGAGGAATAAAATCAATTATAGAATTGTACAATGCAGACATTTAGACGAATATTAGTATGATGTGGAATTAGCCATTGGAGTTAATACTTATTGAGAGAAAAGTTGTGGAATACTAAGAAAAATTAGTAAATTTAGACAAAAATGCAGTCAGATTTATACAAGGTATAAAGCCTTTCTTGTGTGATTCAGTTGAAAATAAAAATTTGGCACTATCAATTGCAAAAAAACAAAACGTATTTTTCACCAGTAAAAATTCCAATCATACAGGTGTTCTTGATGAAGATAATTAGTTAATTAAATTACTGGCACCTTGTATCAGATTGGCCATCAGCCAGAATTCTATCAATGCTTTATCAGCATCTGTAAGCAGTGTAATCACCAACATGCTGATTAGTTTATTGATCAGTCAGATGTTCACAGTAAATTTACAGTCCTGAGCTGGTATTGGATTACATGAGAACGATAACATAAAATGATTTATTATAACTCATACAAAATCATATAATTTAGGTGGCATGTATTAAAATGTATAATTTGAGACTAAATTTTTAAATAAAAAGGTCATTTTTACAGTATCAATGCAATACAAAGTTCATTTTATTACATTACACATAATGAAACTAATTGTGAGTTTAGGTCGTAAACAATCCTTTAATTAACATTACCCTTTAAGACTTGCCTTCCTCAGTGTAAAGTTTTAGAGGAATACAAAAAAAAAAACAGTTTTAAGTTGTGGCTTCTGTTGAAAATTAATTACCAGCCTTCCAAATACCATAAATGGTATACAAGTTTATATACATATATGTGTATAATGCAACAATAAATTGATCTACATGAACTAAAGCACACACCTATTATTCTAATGCACCATTTTTATTTTAGTGAAACATTCAATTCTGATATATGGCAAATCTGGAAGACATGGCTTAACAAAAAAATCCATATGCGTCTAGCAAATACATAGCTAGAGAAGTTTCCTAATAAGTTGTATAGATGGCAAATACATGAATAAAAAGTCATTTGTTTGTAGTCTAGTGACTACAAATTACTGCCATCAACTTATATGAAGACTATTATGGCTTGGGTGCTTGGAATGCTTGAACCTGAATCCTCTATTCTCTACTCTGTCCATTTAAAATATATTTAGCTCAATTATTGCTTTAGTCTTTATCTCCACTTTCCAAGAACTTCTTTACTATGTCATATATACAATATGTAGTATTCACAAACAAACTACAGACATGATAAATACAGGATTGTAATGTATATTGCACCTTTAAGATCTTATTCAAAATACAGGAATAAAGAAATGCACTAGTAGCATAAAATAATTTTAAGATGTTGTATGTAGGTGCCACACATTACATGCTGGGATTTGAGGATAATTGTATTCAGCTATAAAAGGTCCACTCTTTCATCCCTTATTTTTTCATGCATAACTTCTTTGAAATGTACAGTGTAATTCCACAGATGTATACCTTTTCTTCAGTATTTTTCTGGAGATTGTTTGTAGTGATGAGAATGGTGCTGTTTAAGATGAGGTTCTGAAAATCAAAAAATGTATAAACATAATGTTTAACAACATTGCAATTCAGTAAACACTTTCTTATAGTTTAAAGTGCATGCCCACATTCTAAATAACAGTCTCTGTATAGGTAAAGGACCCCCATACTACCAATATCACTTCATACAGACCCCATCACTGGTACTGACACACCCCTATGCTGCTGTTGTGAGTTGGTTTCGAGCTTGCACAGCAGCAGAGTATGCAGCTTCAGGAACAGCTGCCAGAGACTTGCCATGACATCATAACTAAGGGATCTTCCCAGAAGCTTCCTACCCAGCACACAAAGTAAGAAGACAGTCGTGGTGGAGGATCGGGAGTGTGTAAGTAGAATTAGAGATTTCTTTGGTAAAGGTAATTATAAGTGATATTGTTAATGTGGGTGTCCTTTACATATACAGAGATGGTTATTTAGATGATAAAGCCCTTTAACAGCTATGCATGCCACAGACTGATGTAAAATCAAATCTACAATCATATAATAGGATCCAAAATAATAATAAAAACAGCTTTATAAAAGCCTTCCCTGCACACAATAAGCCCAACAAAAGAAAGGTCTACTCTAGCCTTTTAATTCTTGGCAGAAAACTCCAGTCACTTTCATTGCTAATATTGTACATTAATCCAGTTTTTCATTTAAAACTATTTAAATTTCAGTATCTTTCCTGTTTAGGTGCATACACCGTCCAATAAAGAATGAAAGTAAAGAAAGGAATTTGACAACAAACACTGAATTGATTTTAATTGCCAATTACGGGAAGTTTTCTGTGCAGCTGTGCACAGTAATTGTTTATCCACTATCCAAAATATTTCTTTCTTCCCTTGACCATTTCGTATTTTATTTTTCCAAAAGCCTCAAGAGGCATCTGTATTTGTAACCACCCTACTATCTCAAATGGAAAAAAACAAAACACTGGTATTGTTGAATTAGAGAATTGTTGATCTCTGTTTAGACATACATACATATATAACATTCCAGTTTAACAGAGTCATTTCATTGTGTCATATAGCAGTAAAACAAAATGTTACAGACTTCCAGAAATACAAAGCAAATACCACCAAGGAAGAAAATTTAAGGTATTTGCAGTACAGGGGCTAAAAGCCTTTTCTAAAATTTGAACAAAGATTTTTAGCAAATGAAACTGTAGAAAAGATACAGACGAAGAAGGAATTAACACTTCTTATATCGAAAATTCAAATTGCTAATTGCTAATGATTGTATCATGATTCTATAAAATCTAAGATTAAAGATGTTTAATGTGATAAATAATGCATACACATACTGTTTTACATTCTTAAATGTTGCTATCTTCTAAAACAAAAGAATGTATGCCAATGATTTATGGAAAATGATGTCATAAGCTTGAGGGGGTGATGCAATATTATATTTGGACCCAGCTTAACTGCCCGAGATCCCACAATGCAAAAATCCCTGTGCGAGATTTAGTTTATTGCTGGATCCTGGACAGGTAACTGCCCTGGCTAATGCCTCCTATTCAAAGGCATAAACTATAGTGCTACATAGCATTTAATGGCGAATATAACATTGCCCCCTTCTAACAGACTGCCAGTCTTTGGTCTTTTTTTAATACAAAATTGGTTTAGCAAATCTTTATCACAACGTCTCTTAGTAATGCAGCATACTTACTACGTGGTGTTGACAGATCTGGTGTTCTAAAAGATTTTATTGTTGCTGGCCCTTCTCCTCCTGTTGTTAATACTTGAACTTCCAATTTGTAAAGCATTGATGGTCTCAAATTGTGCACTGTCAGCACATAATGGTCCTGCAGTAAGTGAGGGAAGCAAATATATTGTAAGAAAAAAATCCAGCATTTTCATAATGGTAATATAAAGTAGCATGCAATTCATTTTTATGATTTAATTAAGCACTGAGATCAATACTGTAAAGAAAGCATAAAGTGAAGAAATAATTTGTTTACAATGCAATATATCTTTCTGTCCCAACATCATTTCTTGAATCCACCATTGTTCTCATATTCATTGATCCCCTCTCAGTTAACTTTCCTGTCTGCTGTATACACAGAACTTCCTATTATAATTGGTAATAGAAGACCTGCTTGATAAGGATGTTAAAACCTGTCAGGTTTTGTTTTACTAGTGCCTTAACAGAAAACAGAAATTTTGACATTCAAACTTTGGACAGAGAACATTTTGCCTGTTGAAACTACAACAGTTTATTGCCAACATTTTGTCCGGAGTTTTGACTACATTTTGCCTAAAAAACAGGTTAGGGAAAATCCTACAGTGCATCCCTACAACATGTATATTATAAACTATATAGATTCTAAACTAAATAGTATAATTGGGTATTTACCTTGTATAGTTTTATTTATCTGACAGTCAGTATATTTGAATATTTTTAGATATTTTCAATCCTTTGATTTCTTTAAGATAGGCTGGTTGAAGTCAAATGGAACACCTCAGCCAAAGGGGGAAAAGCTTTACATTTTTTGGATGTACTATATTTATAAAGAGCAAAATTAACTTAAAGGAGCAGTGAAATTAACCATTTAAATGGACACTAAACTGAAAAAAATGACTTGCCTTTATTCTTTTCTATGCTTTTAGTGCTGCAAGAAAGTGTATCCCTTTTTGCTCTCAGTGCTCCCTTTCACTAGATCTCCTCATGTCCTGTTCAGCTCACTACTAGTTAGTATGCATGTCTCTATGTATCCACCCCCTCCCAAAACTGAGGCACAGCTAGAGTGTGGAGCATGTGGAGTGGAGATGATCTGTGCAGCAGCCAATATCCCACTGATTTTGTGTTATAGTGAAAGTGAAAGTAAAACTGCTTTGCTATGGGAAGGTAAGCAGCACTGGGAGCTGTAATCACTGCTTGAATCAAGTTAGATTTTCTTTTAGCTGTAGGAGTTTGAAGGTGTGTGTGTGTGTGTGTGGGGGGTTTAATAATTTATTTCTTTAAGTACAGTGCTACATCGGGACTTCAGTAACACAGCAAATTGCAGGATTGGGTGTTATCGGCACAGAAAGAGCAACAAATAATGCTTATTCCTTTTCCTTATCTTAATGATGAATCAATTAGTCATGCAGTGACAGAATGGATAGTTTCTACATGTAGTGTGTCAGGGGGAGGAGCTAGGTGATTGATAGTTCTTTACTGACTAGCTCTGGTCCACCCTCTTTAAAAAGTAAAACTACCAGAGCTAAAAAACAAGGGATAGGAAGGTCAGAGAAGAAGAAAAAAAGCAGATTTAAGATAGGTGGTAATTAATCCTTATTACTGTGTGATTAGTTTAAAAAATGGCACAATTTACATGTCCTTTAATATTTCATGTTTGCAATATAATATATACTTTGAAAATGACATTTCTTATTAACTTTTTATCCCCACCTCCCCCAGCAGCTGACCTGACCAAACCAAAAAGTAAAAAAAACCAGGCCTGTTCATGATATCATTAAATGGTGACTGTAGTCTGCATGTGCCCTTTATTAAAAAGAGCGCCTTGCTACCTTTAATATGACTCCACAACCATGCTTCTAGCTGTAGTCTATCTCAAAAATGGTGGGGTTTCCAGCTAGCACATCACCAACACCATTGCTCTGCCACTCGCAAGCCATAGGCACTGAGCATGTCCCATTGTATCCTACTGCTGTAACATGGCATCATCTTCTGGCATCAGTCCTGCTCTAAAACGTCTTAATATTTTTTAAAGCTAGCCACAAGCCTGAAGAAAACTAGGTAGAGGAATGAAAGGAGCATGGTTGCAGGTCTTTAAATATCTTTAGAAAAGATTGTTTTTTGGGGGTTGGGGCTTCTTAAACAGCACATCGTGTGACACTTTCTTGTTTATCCTTACAGTCTGTGTCTAACTTTACAAGCCTATTACTTAGGACCCAGAAAAGCTAGAGACATGCGAAGCTTGTTTGAAAGGTATGAGAGAGCTCTTTTAAATAGAGGACACTTGTAAGCAGACCACAGTTACCCTTTAAGAATATATTATTTTTCATTGATTTCTACTTGTGTTGTCACTGGGATGTAAAACCATTTGTACAAAATGCTAACTCCACCATCACCCAAATCTATCCCTCAAGTTCTAGTCTAGTGTCTAACCTGCTACAACTAACATGTTACAAGTACTGTACAGTGTCTGCTAAGAGTTCTGCAAGCACAGATTGTATTCTTAAATATGGCTGATATCAAGACAAAAAGATTTGAATGTGTTTGTAATTGGAAGTACATGAATGTAGCATTTACTCTTCCAGCAAATTCATATAATCTAATCCATATGGTCATGGCCAGAGACAACAATGATACAACATGATAACTAACAAATAATTGGTATAAATAATATAGCAACATACATATGTTACTTTAACCACAAACAAACAACATCTACATATAATTCATTTATAATAAAAGTAACAGCCCTACCGCTGGTAAAATCTGTGACTGAGAAATAATGCTATTTGGCAAGCTGTTCTGCCGACTCTCCGTTGTCACTTCTGCCCATGTCACTTGAAATCCTGTCATTGGTTGGTGAAGGTTTGATTTGGACACTTGCCATGAAAAAAAGCCAGTAATATTACCATCATGTACATTAAATGTGGCAGAGAGGTTTTCAGGCTTTGCAAGGACTTTGGAAACAGGAAGAGCTGCAATATATTTAAAAAAACATGCATGTTTCACATAATTGTGTTTCCACAGTGTAATGATTTTCTAATTTAAATTTTTTGATTTTTACATGTATAGATGCATATGAATACATATGTAAATAAATAAATAAAAAGAAAGCATTTCCCAGTGATTTGGTTGCAAAAAAAGACTTGTTGCTGCTGGGGGTGAAAATAATCAATTGAGAACCAAAAGGGATATAATGTTTCATTATGTGGTCTGTGGTGGTACAGCAACCTAAAGCAGGTCCAAACAAATCACCATACTTACTTATGAAACAATTAAAAATAGCCAGCTGATTTTACTGCCTTTTTTTAGGTCACAAGTTAAAATTCCCAGCCTGCTTTCAACACTGTTACATCTCTGTTCTGTGTCTAAGAGACAGGATCTGCTGTAGCATGATCTGTGACTAACAAAGGTGCGGGTCTCTGATTATATGATTGGCTGTCAGATTTTAGGTGCAAGGATTCAGCTTCCTGTAAAGTGCACAGTGTACACTTATTTGGGTGTCATCCAGCTAAAGTGTATTATGGGAGCTGGCCCCTAGAACCCAGATTATTTTCAAAAATCTCCCAGCAGCCACAACTAAGGGAGAGGTGAGACACAGCTTGTTGAATGTTTGTTAATTGGGACATTGGGACAATGTTGTAAAGAGGTGTTAGTTCCCCTTTAACTCATTGCATCTTTTCCTCAAATGGCATCACAGTTCCTAATGCTCTCCACTGTTTGTTTATATATGGGCATTGTTAGAATAGCTTTAATAAATTCAATGGTTAGGGGCGATTTTATGGCAGCAGTTCTATAAATGTTAGAGCCAACGTGCCATTAGATTGGTTGATCATGAGGGTTGAGGTACTATCATACAGAAAGCAGTTACTATTCTCATAAAAATCTATCATCGCCTTACTTTTACACAGGACTACAGAATGACTTTGTTCAAGCAGCAAATTTTTTGGATGTTTCCTTGTTCTTATAATGCTTTAACTCACTTTTGGGATTATGACTAACTGCAGACATATCAACAACAGTTTTTTTGCCAATACCTGGCTAAACTTCATAAACATTTTCTTGAATTATCTGTGGTATTCAGTTAGATCAACTGGACTTGAAGTTTAGTTCTTCAAGTTTAGTACCTAAACACTGGAATGTGTCACAATCAGCATATAACAGTAAGATGCCAGTGACCTCCTGAATGCAAGGTGTTGATTGAAGAGGTGTTATTAATACTGCCCAGCGTAAGGCATTAAAACAGCATTGTATGTGGCAGGCAATTGGTGTCCCTCCACCTCTATTCAGGCTTGGTTTGTTTATTTTGATGTAAATGTCCTCCTTGACACCTCTTTTTAACTAATCCTGGTTCTTGGCAATCTTCAAACGTATGTCCTTTTTACTTAAAATGCAGGTACATGGCTAAGTCCTGGCCCAAGAAATTGGATCTTCTGTGCTGGGCCATGAGTTGGTATATATAAATCAGAGCACTCTTCACTGCACTGCACTGCATTTATGATGTTACTCTTCTTGTGCTTTGGCATTGGGTTTTCTCTGCCTCAGTGTGTTGCTGGGTTTAAAGCAGACAAAGATACAGTGTCTCATTGACATTTTTAATTTCTCTTACACCCTGCTACATTTGCGATGACCATGTTCTTTCTCCAGTCCTGCTACCCACCTTTACTAGTGATTTTCATGTTCTTTTCTTTCCTTCTTCCAGTTTAAACAAAGGCCCAGTCCAGATATCCACAAGTTATCCTTTGAGTCATTTGAATTACCTTAGCCTCTGTGCTAATGGGGATGTTTTCTGCTCAGTGTTGTTCTGACGACACCCAGTTAAATGCTGTTTGGGAAACATTTTAGGGTACTTATTGCCAACAAATTCTTGTACAAGTCATTATGAATGGAGAAAGCCAGTCGAATGACTAGCGAAATATCTTCAAGAACTTAACTCCAGTTGATCTAACTGACTACAACTGATTTACCATGACCTGGATAAAAGAGAACCTTCACAAACGTTTTCTCGAATTCTGGTAAGCTTAAATATTTTAATATTATTGTTAGTAAAATTATATTAAAGAATGCTAAAAAAAGTGAAAATCCAAACAATATTGTATTTAAAGGGTAACTGTGGTCTCCAATTCTTCCAAACTAGTAAGGATTATATAAAATAAAACCTAAATCACATCTCTAGATAAAATTTGTGAGAAGTTATTGCTGGAAAGGTTCAGCAATATTACTTCCTGCTTGAACACTTCCTGTTTTCAGAGATGTGACCAGCTTGTAGTTGTGTGACCAGCCTCTGCCTGCATTAATAGGCCCCCCTTCTCAACTTTTTTCCCCAGGTACTTCCTGATTTCCCCAGAATTATGTCTTAACTGAGCATGCTTCTCCCCTGGGGTGGACAGGAGGGACAGAGGTCTGGTGATGTCACCTCCTGGAAGCAGGAAGTTTAAACATTCACCCCAATGTAATTTCTCACAGGTTGCAGCTAGAGATGTGGTTGTCGGCTCATTTTAAAGGAAATACTGCTGGCTTTCATTTAACCCTCACTTGTTTTGAGACCACAGTTGCCCTTTAATATGTTACAATATTTTAAATTATTAACTGTATAAATGTTCCAATACAAGCAACATTTATAGTATACTTTCCAATATTGTGGGAAAGAATTCCCTTTAGTAGCATCTGCCTTAAATAGTTTGTTTTGTTTAGGAAAAAAACTAAATATTTGGTACAAGCCTGTTTTTTCTTTACCCCAAGGATCATTGAGAATTTAAATAAAAATAAGAAAACATGTCCTTCCATACATGAATCAAATTCAATTTCAGATTATGCTTTCATTACATTGTATTCCAGAAATCCTTTTGATATGGTGCCATATACAACCTTCAAGTAAAATTGTTTACAAGACAACAAAACCCATTTAAATATTCTCTTATATTCTCTTATATTCTGTGATCCCACTTCTCTAGTGCTATCTAGTGAAATATCCTGGATGTTTTATGTTTATCTCTACCCACACCTTCTTGTGGGCACTTATAATTCATGGAGAACATTTACATTGGCTCATTCTTTTCACATTTGTATGGTTAGAAAAAATGTATTGACACGCCAAGCACATTTATAACGTGGGTTAGTAAAAAGTACATGAGCTTAGAACCTATTGGGATAGTTTCCGATTATTACACAAATAGAACAGGAGCCATGGATATATCCAGCTGTTCTAGAAATGATTAGCCAGAATACTTTTACCAGAAAAATATAAATCTGTGTAATTCAGGTTTCAGAATGGTTTCACCAAAGTAGATCATGGTACCTTAAAGGACAACAATATCAAAAAAAATAACATCACCCCATTACATTCCACTTCCAGCACCTGAAATCTCTTACTCACATTTACAACCATGCTGCCCTCCCTTAGATATCACACAGCAAAGATGAGTGCTAAAAGCCCACCTCCTAGATGGCCCAGGACCATGGTCAACATAACACTTGTCATTGGCTGGTGGGAATGTCTGTTACAAGCTCTCTCCTCCTCCTCTGCCAGTCAAACAAACTTGAAATGTCCTGTTGCTAGGATACAGACTACATAATCAAGCTGATCAAGGGTGGGTGGAAGAGTGTTTTATTGCATGCTAGCTTTGAGTGACAGTTAGAGGCAGACAGAATCGTTACGCCCCCTTCACAGCATGGCTAATTAAAGGCAAACTGAAGGCAGAGAGAGGCCGAAATCAGTGAAAAAATGTTCGGGGAGTTATGCATACCTCTACTCTTTTAAAATAATTTTTTTTAAGAAAATGCATTGAGGCAGTAGAGTTCTCCTTTAATAATGTTCATTATGCTGTCTATTTCTAAATATTTTAACTTTTATATCTCACAGAGGCCATTTTAAAACCACAAATTTAATCATTATCGGTTCTTTGAAATGCATATTACTATGAAATGATGGTTAATGGTTCAATATCAGTTAGCACAACCTAAAAATCTTCCTTGCGCCAGCTGCACGAGAATCGCAAAAGACACCCGCGCAGCCTGCGCAACCAATTTAATATCCGTTTTGAGCTGGAATTAACGTTGGTACAGTCGTGCTGTGGGTAAAGCCACAAACCGGATATTTAATTTGCAGTGGGAGATTTACCCAGAGCGATAGCATCTCTGAGTATCTCCATGTCTAAATATGTTAATTCTACAGAGACATACATGTTTAGGGCCCTGGACTCATCAAATATTAAAATGAATGTTAAGTGATCATTAGTTATTTTGTAAAGAAAATTCTGATTAAATGTTTAGGCTAGTCAGATAGGACTTCTTCCTTGCCCTAGCAGAATAACTGAAGATGAAAAAACATCACTTTTAAATATAGGGACGTTGCATACTTTCTTGGAAAAGCAAGATTACTCTCTTTGTTACAAAAAATGATTATCCGTATTTTACCAGAATACGATGGACAGGTGATCTGCTTCTGATTTTTTCCTTTCAGTGATGAGCAGGGAGGTGTTGTGAAAAAAATACTTTCAGCCTTTAAATGGCCTTTGGACCTTGCTGGATGCACAGTTACTTTGTATTTACACGAAAACAATAGAGAAGGTAAAACAACATGGTGGTCCTATGAAAAGAAAAAGTAATTTATGTTATAATATTTATATAATACATAAGAGGCTAAAATTATAAGGGATGCAGCAGTCGAATATTTTCTTATAACTTAGTAACTCAGCTATGTCAATGATTGATTATAAAAGAAAATGTTTCACTGCAGTTCCTATACCCTGCTGACCACCCACCGTTTCAACCCTATAACGTTTTTTAAAAAGTAAAACGGTCATTTAAAAATTACAAGAAACAGACCATGATTTACTTTCTTTTCCCAGCTGCAGGTCAACCAGTATTAATATTACGTAACTCAGTGTTAGCTTTTAGCTGTGATGCAGAGAACACGCACCTTCCTATGACTCATGCGCTCTCTCTCTCTGCTTCATGGGTAAAAACTATCACTGAGTTACAGAGGATTAAAACTGGTTGACCTTGGTTGGGAAAATAAACTAAACCATGCCCAGTTTCTTCTACTTATTTATTTTTAAAATGAAAGCATTGCAATTGCACTGAAGACATAATAAATTTTAAAGCTGTACACAACCTTAAGACAAAAAAAATGTAAATATATGAACCTTATGTTTATTATAAGTAATAATTTTCCCTATCACATTATAATATAAGGATATTAGGCCTCCTCAGAGTTCCCTGCCCTGTATAAAAGCACTCGAACTACAGTCTTGTACATTACATTACATAGCCTAATTTCATAATAACACAAATCCATGGGAACCTACTTATTTAAAAAATTATTTCCCAACAACTATTGGAATGTTTAAAGGGCAAGTCCACTTCTCACATGAAAAATTGTAAATAGATCAGTCATCCCCAAAACTGCAATAGTTAGAAATCCAGAAGATTCAAGATAACCAGAAACACTGCCTGATATATGGTTACCTCTTTTTTTTCTGCTTTCTATCAATGACTTAACATTATTCCCCTAGCTGCCTTCTCTGAGCATGTAAAAGCTTGTAGAAAAGCTTGAAGAGGAGATGGACACTTTTGAGAGCCAGAGAGAAGGGGGGGAGCATCATTTTGTTGCATAACAACTTTTTGTCTGCCAGCTCTCTTACTAATGTTGTTTTGGGGGGTATATTACCTTTATATATCATTTTGCACTTGGGTGAACACTTGAGCAAATAGAGTGTATGGTGTTATTTGACGTTTACATATAATAGAAAAACTATATTAGCTGTGTTACAAAAATGACCTGTTACCATCCCCATATTAATTCCTAATGTTTTCAAACACTGCCATGTGCAACTGCTTTTAATAAGTTGTGTAAAGAAAGTGAAGAATATTGTACGGTTGGTTAGAGATGGCTTTTTTCAGTAAAAGTTTGAAAGTTCGAATTCGGACCCATTAAAGTCAATGTGGGAGTAATAGTTTGAAAAGTCTGTGTGATTTACAGCTAAACTAACAATGGTAACTTACTGTAAATGGCTGTGGCACCTGGGAAATGGTCTGGGGAACATGTCACTATTACCAAAACTTGTTAAAACACTTCTTAAACACGAGCGGGCAATTGTCGGGTTTTGTGCAAGCTACATTCGAAGGTTACAGTCAATTCAACGGCTACCGAACAATACTTTCGAGGGTTACTGAAAATAGAACCATAAATTCGAAAGCGAGCAATACTTTTGAGGATTATTGAAAACTAACGATACTTTCAAGTCAAAATCAAATGCTACAGTCGAGGGTTAGCAAAAACGATCCATACATTCAGTTACTGTACGGATGTTGTTTACAGAAGAAATATAATTATGTATTATAAACACATTAGACTGTATGGTATATGAAGAACTGCAATAAGGGCTATAATACATTGCTGAAATGTTTTAAGTTGTTTTACATTTATCTGTGGATTTTAAGATTTTGAAAACAGATACATTTACTGAAAGAATGTTAATTAGCAAACGAAACTAAAAACTACTCTGTCACCATCATCTTTGAATTGAATCCACTTATTTTAGGCATTAGAAAACAAGTTCTCATTGTGATGATAAAATAAAAGCTGTTCATTATGAGATCCCAATCAAGCTTTATTCTTTAGATTGGATGCACAATTACAGTGATTTAGAACAGGTGGAGAAATATAATGTGAAAGTGACAGAAATTTATATGTGAAACATAACACGTTTACCTGGATTTGAGTCTAATGTAACTTAAAAAAGTATTTTTTTTCCCTTAAGACCTCATAAATACCTCATTTTTTTATTTTATTAATATGGGGCAGATTGGTATGGTTCTTAGAAGTTGTGGAGTTTTTTTTAATTAAAGGCATGTCTACCCCTTTAAAAAATTCTGTATTGTAGGGTTCGCTCCTCCATCCGCCATAATAATTTGTCTAAAAACTCCCCGATCATTACTTACTTTGCCTCTCTCCTCCGACGTTCTATCATGGCCACCTGCTTGCATGTAACTGCAAGCAGGGGGCCGGACCGACAGCCGCGTCCGGGATTGGCTGCCTCTCAGCCAATCACGGACGCAGCTTCTGGCTGCACAGAACGCCAGGGGAATAGTGACACAGAGGGCATAGTTATAGAAGCCTCGTTAAGTTTTCGCGGATGGTTTCCCCCGACCTCTCCGCATAAATCACGTATAACGCGATTTATAAATGTCGGGAAGCGGCCGCAAAAAGTTAACGAGGCGTTAACTCTTCGCGCCGATTCCTACCTGTTACCACCGCTTCTATTTATAAAGCAGCGGTAACTGTTTCGCATTGCTAGTATCGGCTGTTTTGTTCAAGGTGGCAAAAGCGTCCGATACTAGCTGCCCTGCGGCGGAGATGGGAAGGCAACCCGCGGCGGGTGGTCGCACCCGCCACGGGAGGCATGCCCACCCCGCCCTCGACCCCCCCGCAGTGGCAATCTCGGAACAGGAGGCTAGGAGGGGCTGCTGGGAAGGGGCCGTAGAGGGTGGTCGCGACCACCCGCCGCGCACCCCCTCCCCAGCAGCCCCTCCAAGCCCCCTGCCCCGTCGCTGGCACTGACAAGAGCCCTTTGGGGCTTAAGGGGTCCCGCAGCTCGAACCGGGACCCCCCTCCCCGGCCCTTGTAAGGGCCTATGCGGCTCTGACAAGAGCCCTCTGGGGCTTAAGGGTCCCGCAGCTCGAACCGGGACCCCCCTCCCCAGCCGGCCATTGCGGCACTGACCAAGTGCCTTGGCGGGGCCCTCAGCTCGAACTGGGACCCCCGTGTGTGGCTCTTAAAAGAGCCCTTGAGCGGCGTCTTCGGGTGGCGACACCAACCCACTCAGCCTGTTGGCTACGGCGACTAATCAGAAACGGGTAGGAGACAGGGATGAAGGTAAGGATTTCAATACAATTACACAGTGGGGCCAGTAGTGGGCTAAATTATAGTTTTGGGGGTGGACATGCCCTTTAATAACAAAACACAAAATTTCTTATACTTGCAAAACCGTGCTTATTGCTGCTTACAATTTCACTACGTTTCGAACGTACATGCGTTCTTGCTAAAGAATGCATGTACTTATAAAACATGTAGTATAATTGTAAGCAGCAATAAACATGGTTTTGCAAGTATAAGAATTGCCTGTGCATCCCTGCATTGCAACTTAAATTCCTGTTGGATCTTTACAGCGTGGTGCGGACAAGCTGCAAGGTTAGGTACATTTGAATCTGGGACTGCCTCACTGAGCAACTGTGTTGAGTGAAAACACAAAATCTATACAGACAAACTTGAACTAAACAGGAGGGATGATGATGCATCGCTCGAATTTGTAAGTCCGTCATCCACGTCCTTTCACTTGTTATATCGGGTTAGCGTGACTTAAACTCCATCATTAACGAAGTTAACGCGCAGCCACTGCAACGATGTTATATGCCGAAATGCATTCTTTGCAACACTTTAAACACTTAGCGAATAGCTGCGTTAAAAGTGGTGAAACAATAAAACTTCAGATAGCGAAGCAGCGAGAGCCGCTATCAGCATATAGCATTGACGGCTGTTTGCACTGGGTTGCCGATATCGGCTCTCGGTGCATCGCCCTGTAATTCTTGGGGGGTATTTTTTTGCTCATGTCAATTTTGAGCAAAAGAATAACAACTTCAAAAACTAGAGTTGCACAAGGTAAAAGATGTTTATATTTCATGTCATTTAGAACAGATATTGAAAAAAAATGTACAGTAAGATAGCACATTAGCTTAAAACACATTCAACAATGATTAAAATGTACAGGGCAGGAAGAACTGTATAATTGTATAAAAGAGTATCCTTGAGGTATGGTACCCCTTTGTGGTACACAATTGAATCTTATTTATGAAACTAAATACTAAACATTTAGAGCTCGTTTACACTAGAAACTGACAGAAACTGACAGAAACTGACAAACACACAGCATGCGTTTCTGTCAGTTTGTATCCATTTTTTCATACATTAGTATCCATTTTTAACTGTGTATTCCATAGATTTCTATAGAAAATGCAAGAAAAAACGGACAGAAATGCTGCATGTCTGCCGTTAAAAAACGGATACAAACTGATGTAGTGTGAATGAGCCCTTAGTTGAGTGGGTTTTCCAACCTATGACAAAATATATAGAAAAGACATTTCACAATCATTACTACTTACTTGTGTTACTGCTTTTTCTGGTCCTTTTGTTTCGTTGTGTGCGCACGATTCTGGGTACCACTGGATATGGTACAGTTCTAACATAGGATCTACAACAAAAATGTACATAGTTATATGCTTGTGAAGGTTCTCATTCATCCAGGTCATGGTATATCTGTTGTATTCAATTAGATCAACTGGACTTGAAATGTAGTTCTTGAAGACGTTTCGCTAGTCATCCGACTGGCTTTCTCAATTCAGAATGACTTGTACAAGAATCTGTGGCAATTATGTACCCTGGAAAATCCCAATTAGCATATCACAGCCAGGTGTTAAGGGTGTGATTGGATAGTGGCTAAGAGGTGTTATAGGAACGCCCAGAGTAAGGTGTTAAAACAGCATTGTACATGGCAGACAGTTGGTGTCGAACCCCCCCACCTCTATTTAGGCTTGGTTTCTTTATTTTCACATAAATGGCCTCCTTAACACCTCTCTTGAACCAGTCACATTCCTTCACCAGTATATTAACATTACAATCTTCAAAGGTATGTCCTTTATCCTTAAGATGCAGATTCAGCCGTGTATCTGACATCATGTAACATGTTCTCTCTCAGACCCAGGTTTTACAGTGTAATGTATTTGGAAACATTCTTCAAGCACCCCTTCAAGGTCCCTTACTTAATAATTGGTTTTGATTGTATACAAAAAAGAAAAGCAACCTTTATTTCCTATCCAGCATGAATGTCAGAAAGAAAACCTGTAACTTCATGGACTCTTTTTTAAAGTAGAGCATTAGTCCGCTAACCCACCAGAACACATAGAGAATAGGTATATTTAGAAACTTTATCTTTTGCTAGGAACAGAATTGTAAGCAAAAAAAGTAGCTATTTAGCAATGTTCCTGGTAGGCTGTGCTTTTTGCCAGTCAGTCATGCTTTTAAAGTCATATCAAGGGATTCCCTGTTGGTGAGAAAAAATGTATATAAAGTGTGCATAATAATAGTGAATACCAGTTAATACCGGAGTAAAGGGCATGGCCAATTAGTATACATGTTCAATACTGCCTACACAGGCAGGGATATAGTTACATAATCAACTTTCTACATGTACATACATTCAATTTAGTAGAATAGTATCTTACAGTGCATTGGTGTTCTGGGAAGGAAAGATTTAATGGTTAAAAAACACATTTGTTTTCCTTTTAATCTCCTAAAAGGAATACAAGATTAAAAACAATAAGTCTTAAAATAAAAGTAGGTACCATGTATACTCAATATATAAGACAAGGTTTTTATGTTTTAAAGGAGAACTTAAGTCTCCAGACAACATTGTCCCAATAGACAGAGCACATTCACAAACATACCACAAGCTGTGTCTCACCTATTCCGTTGCTGTGGCTGTTGGGAGATTTCTGAAATTAACCTGTGATTACTAGGGGTCAGCTCATATAATCCACCTCAGCTAGGTAAACCCCCAGCTAAGTGTCTGCGTACAGGCACATGCTCTGTAGTGCTGAACAGATCAAAACAAGGAATTTGCAGCCTTGCTTCTTAGAAGCTGACAGCCAATCACATAACAGCACCAAAATCCACCCTCTCCCTGACACAAAACAGGGATTTCAGTTTTTTCTTTTCAAACACATTCAATGCTCCTATCCTAACAATGATCTAATCCTTTCATTCAAAAAGAAAAGTGTAAGAAACAGAATATTAACATTTCAGTAAAAATAAGTCTAGGGAATTGAACCTGCAACTTGTATTTCTACTCTAAAAGTAGACCTCTTGCCTGTAATCTGTGGGACACATATACAGGAATTTAATATTTTACTTTGAACATAATTGATCCAAAAAAAATTTGTAAATTCGAACTAGTGACCTTCTGAACCCTGTATTTCTAAAACTGGTGCCTTACCAGGTGCACCCCACTGAATATCCAGATAATTTAAGTTTATTTAAAAGCTTTATCTTTTTCTAGGCACAGAATAATAAAATATGGAATTCTCTGATAAGACGTTGAAAGCTGCTTGTTAACCTGCAGTTTATTTTCCAGCAACTCACACTGACTGGTAAATAAACTGCAAGGTAACAAGCAGCTTTCAACATCTTATCTGGGACTTCTATTTTGGTGTGAAAACATCTGCATAGAGACAGTGAATACTGGGGTCAGGGCTTGGCTCTTTGATGACAGCTTACTATAGTCTGCTACACTTAGCAAAGACTTAGTGGAAAAAATGGGGACAGGGGGTTATTTTGTATTACATTGAATTTTTGACCAAGACTTTTGGAAACATGTACTCCACCCATAGTTAGGTCATGTGCTCATTTAGTACTTTAATCAAGTAAGTCAGCTTCAAGCATACAGGCCACACAGGTGAAGCTGTCACCTCATGCAGCCAAAAAGGCAAGTACTAGTAGGTTAGGACCCAGCTATATAAAGCAACCTTGACGTGGTGGCTGGTCTTAAAATAATGTGGCCAACTTATTGAACTAATTGCATTTATCCAAAGTTTGTCAGGCTCTTTGTGGCAGCAACCTTATGAAGATAGCCAATATGCAATTAGAATTGTATGTGTACTTAAATTATATTGTTTGTACGTATCAATATTAGGTGATCAAATCTAATCACCTAATTATTGATCTATGCCAATGAATGAAAAATCACATCCTGAAAAATTCATTCAAGGAAGTAATTTTTCTGATCGGATTTGGACTAAATGTTATTTATGCCTGTATTTCAAGTTTATCATTCACTAAGATGATCTGATGATTATCTTGAGAATATAAAGTTAATTGCACATACAAAAAAAACCTTAATGTGATACACACCCCTTTCCCCCCTCTTACAATAAAGCTACAACGTCTGTGGTCATGAGGGCAGTAGAGGTCATAATTTCTACCCTTGGCTTTTAATCGGGTTAATCAGTTTTACTTGTTTCTAGGTAAATATAAGTACCTCGTCTTATACTCGAGTATTTACGGTAGTTCCAACAATTGAAAAATAATGATAATGATGAATCAGCAATCCACTTACATTATAAGAGATATTTAAAATGTTCTCTAATTTCACAGAAAATTTTTGATCTTCACTTTTCACATTTTGCTTCCTATGCCTCTGGGAAGCCATCATTTTTCCTGTTATTATTCAAGTTATAGTCACATAGTAGAAGTTACACTACCTATATGGTTTGGTTTCCATACCTTTTTGTAGGTAGTTATGCTTTGGTAGTTATTGCAGTTTCAGTATTAAATCTGAAATGCATGGTTGCAATATATTTACACAGATAGAGATTTCAAAAGAAATTTAAAAAAAAAACTGAATTGAGAACAATATTTTTAAAAAAGAAAAGTTTCAGCTAATGTGCTTGCAACATGTACCGTATATACTAGAGTATAAACCAAGATTTTCAGGCTAAAAAAATAGCATGAAAATTGAGTCTCAGTTTATACTCGAGTCAAACACTTACCTGCAACTAAAGCATGCTGGGAGTTGTAGTTTCCAAACATCTGGAGTGCCAAGGAATGAGGCTTTAGTTGCCTTTTAAATGGATAGAGGAATTCCCATAAAGTAATAGCCAAATCCAGTATGGCTATTACTGTATGGGACTCCTGCTGTCCATATAAAGGGCAACTATAGCCTAAAAACAATACAGAATCAGAAGCAGGATGGTATCTATTGTTGCCTTCTGATTCCCATACAGTAATAGCCATACTGGATTTGGCTTTTACTGTATGGGACTACTGAATGGGAATTCTGCTGTCCATTTAAAGGGCAACTAAAGCCTTAAACCAATACAGAATCAGAAGGCAGTTGTGGTCCTATTTTCAACCCTCGGTTTATACTTGAGTCAATCACTTTTACTCCTTTTTAAAGGTAAAAGATCATTCAATGGGTGTGGTTATAATTGATTATATGTCCTGCCTTGAAGTAGAATAAATATTAAATGTTTAAGGTTTCACATATTTTAGAGCAGGGATCCTCAATACAGATGGTTTAAAAAATTTCGAAAATTTGCGAAATTACGGATTTTTGCGTATTTTAAAAAATTTTCGAAAATACGTGAAAACTAGTATTTTCGAAATTTTTTTAAAATATTTATTTTCAAAAATACGAGAAAACACGTAATTTTTCGAAAATTTTCGAAAATACGTATTTATGAAAATAAGAGAAATCCTTGCATTTTCGAAAATTTTCAAAATTACGTGTTTTCTCGTATTTTCGAAAATCCGAGAAAACCCGTAATTTCGAAAATTTTCGAAAATATGAAAAATCCGCGAATCGGAAGTTCGGAAGGCGGAAAATCTGGAAAAATCCGCCGTTCGCGAACGGGATAAATCCGCGGCGGATCCAGGTTCGGATCCGCGAACCGGCCATCCCTACTAATCAAATTCATAGTAAATCTCAACCTAAAATGCAGTGGTAGGACTCTAAGAAAGTAGTGCCTACGATAAGGCTTGCAAACCTCAATGAACTGAAGTACCATTGTGAAGGTTTTTGGCCACAATTTTGCCAAAGACATATACTGTAGCAATATAGAAAATAATTACTTATAGCTGGATACACAGAAGAAAACAGAAGTGGTATAAACAGGGCACACCCAGAGTATAATAATATATAAAATATCCTTTATTAAATATAAACTTGGGATATGGCAAAAAGGTGCAACAAGAATCTATTAAAAACACATCTCCAACCTCAGTATCACAGAAGTACATCACACAGAAAATATACTGGTATATTCATTCATCCAGTCATACATAGATGTTAGTTTATACATAAATCAGTATAGCAAAGTGGTGCATCAGACAACTATGCATTAATATACATCTTATACATACAGAAGTAATATGGTTCATAGAATGTAATCACAAAGATATAGGCTAACTTCCCTAACACTGTAAATACCCCTAAAAATAGGAGGAGGGAACACCTATAACCAATAACCAAGCATAACCAGCATGATCTCACCACTGAGCACTCATCTGCATGATAGCTTATAGCTGCTAAGGGTATTTCTACAAGTTACTAAATCATGAAATCATGGCATGTATTTTTTCACAGACTACTTCTGCATATTTTTTTTTTTTAAATAATGACATGGTGGAATCTGTTGTGTGTTGTTTTACGTCTGGAGTTAGATTCAAATAATTTTAGAACCATGTGAGGGACAGATTTAAGGAGGGTGTACTTTTTTTATTCACATGTGTGGGAAGTGTTTCATAGGTGTACAGACCAAAGTTTAAATGAATTACTTACATGAAGTGAGACCACACATGTCCTGATATAATTCATACTTGTTAGAATTTATTCTTAGTCAACCAGTAAATCCTTGAGAACACAAGGAACCTCAGCTGTTGTGCGGTCTTACTTTATATGATGACTTTCCACTGCATACATTCCAGTATTTCATTTTTGAGTTCTGCTTTGCTAGTGACACCTGGGACATCATTTTAAGTTTTCATGGTGCTTAGTGTACGATACCAAATAGTGTTGGTAATTATTCTCAATAGACAGAACACACACACACTCTCTGTTTAGTGTTCAGCAGTGTGTATATATATATATATATATATATATATATATATATATATATATATATATACACAATACAAGGATTGTGGAAGCACTCCAATTAGGCTAATTTACAACTACATTTAACGGAAGTCCTACTGATTTGGTCAAACATATATACAAACATAGAAAAGATAACCAATGCACATTCCTAGGCCCCATACAATATCATATTATCTGCACACTGGCATACTTTATAAACAAAGGGGTTTTAGTATACATTACTGTGATCACATGAATGAAAAGCCTTCCAACCACGTCAAGGTAAGGAAGGTCCTAACTTCTAACCTTTTTAAATTTCTTTTACTTTAATTACGATTAGCAAACGTTGCATTTCTCATTCTAACACACTGGATCTATATAACAGGCTCTCTCACTTCCCCCCATCCCTTTGGCTTTTTAAAATATACATATAAATATAATATGTATATTATACACACATACTATAGTATTTTTTAACAGTTTCAGTGAAGATTTCACAAATATAGAATTTTGTGGTTTTAGGAATATAAAGGAATATAAAAGAACATCCATGATTGAATATCCTTGTAACATATAAAGTGAAAAAATTTAATATATTTTGTCTTAATACCCCCTGCTAACATCATACATTCCATCTTTCTGATGTTTCAAAAGAAATGGGCACCAAATATTTAAATTGCTTTAGTCTATATAAATGTATGACAGGGCAAAACACATTACTGTAAGTCATGAGAATCATGCAATGTAACATGCACATTTTTTATATAAAACCAGGTTTAAATTTTTCACATTTTAGACAAGCTTTTTAGAAAAAAAAAAAAAAACTTCCCAGGAAATGTGATAAAAGCCTTGAATTATCATATCTGACATCCATAAGGATTTCAAAATAACCTCTCTCTTTAGGGATCTGTCATTGAAAAAATATTGCCATGCCTTCAGAAATAGATTAAAAATGCCATCCAAGATAATTTATATTTTGGAGGTACTGCCAATCAATGTTTTGTTTCCGAAAAAAATCTTCAAAGAATTATACGCATGCAGAACATGATACAAGGAATATTTTATTCCTTAGCATAGCATCAACTGAAACATAATAAATGTGCAATATTTATCCTTGTATTGTTACTAGATAATTTTGTCTAGCTAGTACATAAATTAAAATATACATCCATTATTTACGTAGAAAGTACCGGAAGTCAGATTAATTCTAAACATGGATATTCATCATAGATTTCAAAAGAACGACAACATAGTGTTTTGGACATTTTGTAAAGCTTTGAAGTTATCACAGGTTTGTTCCATATGTGTACAGAGTAGAAGTTTAAGAAATTGTTGGTTTGTGTTTCTTGTAAAGAAGAATATCTTCCGTAATTGTTTTAAACATATAGCTATGTGGCAAAGTCAGAAGTTACACGGTATATATCTCATGAAGTCCACATGTTTCCTAACATAATGGGTGGCCATTTTATAAGCTGAACAATTATATTTCATAATATAGCACAATATATGTTTCCAATTAAACTACGGGAATATAGAAGCTACATTGTATGTCTATATATTTTCTTTCAAATATAACTTTTTAATTTTCAATAAAATCTATAATTACCTTCACCATCACCCATACCCAGGCATTGTTATACAGTACATACCTTCCAATGGTCCATGAAGCTCCTTATACATAATCCTCTCTCCCAGTTTTCCCCTGTTGCTGACTTCCTTCCTGGTTGCAGATAGCAGTTACAGCCGATAAATAATGGCTGCATACTAGAGCATCTCCTCTGCGGCTGTGAGCATGGAGAGGATGCAAAAAACAAGGAGCTTTAGGGACCACAGGGAGGTAAGTATAATTGTCTTATGGTTTGGCGGGGTTGGGGAATGCGAATATAGATTTTAGTGTAGAGGTGTACATGCCATCATACCAATTTTTTAAAATGTTATTTAGACCTGTGGTATTGATTAATGGGTCACCTACTTGGTAACAAATAATGTTTGGTTACAAGATATATTTAAGTTTCAAAAAATATTTTATGCTAATGGGAAAATAATTGCAAGACCCATGCTACTCATTTTGCACTGTTTCCAAAGATTTTTGCAACTTACTGCTCACATTTCCACAATGTATTACTGGTCGCTAAATAGTTTAGATATCTGAAATGTTTTTTAATTAAATACAGAATCTTTTTTTTTTTTAATATATTGTTTTTTTTGAAAATGTCCAATAATTTTGTTGAGAAAGAAATTGGGACATTTTATGCAAGTCATGAAAAACTCATCACTTCTATTTAAATTCACTAATGTGCTGAGAAAAAATATTCAGAATTCCACTTCTGCCATCTCTTCCTTATTTAATTGGAAGAGGGTCAGGCTTGATGGAATCCCACAGGGGACGATCCTCAGCAGAAATATCTGCATCTCCATACCATGCTCTCTCACAGAACTGACTTTTCAATGTTACACTAAATCAATTTTAAAATCTTAACATTTTTTCCTCTACCTCTGTCTCTAATGTCTAATGTAAATCAGATGTCTGTAACTTGTCAGTGAAGGACATGAGGTGGACCTGTCATCCTACTCTTTGAAATCACAATTGCTAACAGAAGTTAAATATACTTTGTGCGTTTAATATTTAAAAGTTTAATTTGACCAATAAAGATAGCAGCTCTCAGTTTTAGAACCATTACTTCTCCCCAAATGCATTAACATAGAAATATCTTACTAATAGGTTGATGATTTTTCTTCTAACAAATCCCTAACCTCGATATTGTCTGACTTTTTCATCATCTTCAGGTTAGGAAAGGTTTCTTTACAGTGAGAACTGTGAAACCGTGGAAATATCTTCCAGCAGAAGTGGTAATGGCAAGTTCTTTGAATAGCTTTAAAAGTGGGCCAGACACGTTTCTAAAACTAAAAAATATTGAGAATTACTGGTATTAATACATATACTGTAGTTCTGGTTGGTACAGGGATACTATATAATATTGAGAATTACTGGTATTAATACATATACTGTAGTTCTGGTTGGTACAGGGATACTATATAATATTGAGAATTACTGGTATTAATACATATACCGTAGTTCTGGTTGATCCAGGGATACTTTCCGATTGCCATTTGGAGTTAGGAATGAATTCCACCCCTACTCCCCCTCTTTTAGCTGTTTATTTTTGCCTTCCTCTGGATCAACTGTTAGGTAGGATTAAAAAGGGGGGTGAAAAGGTTGTATTTGATGGACGTATGTCTTTATTCAACCTCAATTACTATGTTACTATCTTACTATGTTTTAATTTAAAGATTTAGTTTATTTTTAAACCCTAATGAATCAAAGTAGCCACTTAGTAATTTATTTTAGACCTTTTTTTACATACTTTATAAAACTAGCACAGGGGTTTACATGGTCACTGCAAAAATGCCTTAATATAAAAGATGTTTTTGGTAAACCAAAGACCGGTTTTTGGTAATCAAATTTAATGAGCATGTATGATGTCATTATTAATGCTTGTGTCATTATAAAAAAAAAACAAGAGAGATTATTAATTGACAATAAAACACAAAATACAGCAGTCTAAATCCAAATGATTTCATAACAGTTTCTCTTACCTATAAAATCATTAAAGTGCAGGTGATACCATAAAATACCAGTTAAGGCGCTGTACGGTAAAATATGGATAGGTTGTAAATAATCTTTCCAAAATGGCCCCAAATCATAGAAATAAACAAACTATTAAGATGTGAAATTAGTCATATTAGGTCGTATTGGATTATATGTGTTATCTAAGAGGCAGTGTGATTTGAAATTTAAGGGTTCTATACAATATTACTGAATGTTCTGACGATCATTTTTATAAAAACAACGAATTCGGCCCATGTCTGACAGGCAAAAGGGACTGTTTTTTTTTTATCCAATTTTGTCTTAGTATCACACACAAATGTATTACAATAATGTATATCATACAATAATATAACTTAATGCCTTAAACGATTCTACATATTTAAACAAACCTTTTTTTAAGCTCAATTTTGTATACATTCACAAGAGGTATGACAATACTGTCCAATGGTGCTGTGGCTTTAAAGTGCATGCCCACCCCCAAAGTTTGCCCTACTGCTGGCCCCAAAGTGTAGTGTTAAAACATTCTTACCTTTCTCTTCTGCTCCTTATAGTTGTCCTGCAGGGCCTGATTAAAACCCAGGAAACGGAAGAGTAGGATCCTGCCTGTGTGTAATGCAGTATCTGCCTCTTCCTTGTCCTCCCTGAGGACTCTGGCATGCCCAGGGCAGATCTCTACTCTCCCTTCAAATCCCTCTGCGCCCCCTCCCTTCAAATCCCCCCAAATTTTAAATTTAATATAGTGTAGGGGAGCCCCCCAACCCAAAGTGCTAGGGTTATAACAAGCACAAAAAAAACCTAGTTTCCTCGGCATTCTCTACTAACTGGCAGCCACATCTGTGATTGGCCAACTCTCATCCAATCACAAATGCGGCTGCAGGTCCGTCCCCTACTACTCTTCCATTCCCAGAAGTAGCAGTAGAGGCAGAGGGAATGAAGGTGGGTAAGTGTGTTTCTGGGCTGTTTTTAATGTTATAACCCTAGCGTCCTCTATACATACAATTTCAATTTAGGGGTGGAGATACCATTTAAATGCAACTTAAAGATCTGTGAGTAACCCATGTGTATGGTTTAATATTTGTATACTTATATACAACCCACAGCTATCTTTAGCATGTATTAATTTTAATTGCCAAACAGGCTGCAGAAATGTGAATTCATGCCTACCTAGTTTTAGAAGGATTAGATGGTTGTAGTGTATTTAACTGCATAGATTATTTATACATTTTAGTGCATGTGTATTTTATAAAACCAAAACTAGAAGGGGAAAGTATAAACTTAAAATTTGGTTTCAAAGGCTGCATTTTGGAATGTGTGTGTGTCTGTGCTGCAGGTTTTAAAACTCAACAACCTTGCTATGGCAATGAAAGAGGGATATTAATTCCTCCATATTAAGTACATATATTTTTATTACTGTGTGTATGGTTGCCATGGAAACTGCTTGTATCTGTGTTTGTGTGGTGTTAGGGGGCATGTTTTGTGTTTATGACTGTAAAACTATTTTTATGGTTTAGGTATGTTGCCATGAAAGGGAATGGGTGGCATGGGTGCTGGCTTGCATCCATAGGTATGTGTACCTGTCTATGTTGGGTTAGGGAGAATGCTTTTTGCATTTTAGGTATAATTGCCATGGAAATGGAAGGTAGGTTGAGTTGTGAGGGTGTATCAGTAAGTGTATGTACCTGTGTCTGTGTGCTGTTAGGGGCTATGTTTTGGCATTTAAGACCATAAAACTAACTTTTTTGATGGTTTAGGTATGGCTGCCATGAACATGGAAGGTAGGTAGGGTTGTGAGTGTGAATCCATAGGTATCTGTACAGTGTGTATTTAGTGTAGCCTTGGACCCAGTTTACATGTAATACAGGAAGTCATCCAAAACCAAGGAATGTTCATGTTTGAGAATTGTACTGATTATAGTCAATGGGAAAAAATGGCCTGAAATTCCCTTAGCTAGGAAAACTGTGGGAGGAGATAAAGTCCAAAAAGAGGAAGAATAAAAAAGAAGTAAAATAAGGAGAAATAGAAAGAACAGTCATTTGGCATCAAATTAATTATATTTGGCCTATTTATCCTTCAAAGAGTGAGACAGAAGAACACAAATAACGTGGAACAGCAATATGCCTAAAAAATTCTTAATTGACCTAAATCATTGTCTTATGCAGGCTAATATTCATGAATGACTTAATATAAGATCTAGCAACCCTATGTTTATAAAATCCATATCTGCAGTACTGCTCAGTTGTATAGAACACTGCTGTAAAGAATGCAATATAGGCTGCAGTATCTATCAGTTCTAATTAAAAATATTATTATATTTTATTTAATTATACGGTATATAAATTGAAATTAGTTATTAAACTACTAGTTAATTGTTAAAACATTTTTAAATAGTACATGCATAAATAGTACATGCATAACTCTTCACTCAGATTATCCAGTAGTCAAGATTTTTATTTCATTCTTTTTTTGGAAAGTCACTAGTGCAAATATCTCACAAGCTATGTGTATATAAAACAACCAAACTATAATTTACATTTTCTAAAAAATAAACATATAAACATATCCCATAGATCAAAAGCATTGCAAAATTACACACATGGTTGTGATTAGTGTTTAACTTAAACAGGTAGATGCAATAAGGATACTGGTCGCTACTTACCTGACCACATTACCACAATACAGTACAGCCAGGTAATGATTACTGCATCACAGTAGGTCAGGTAAGTAGTGTTTTTTTTCAAATCCGCCTTTCAAAGGGTTTTGGATTTTCCACTAACCTAGTAGCGCAAAATCCAACACTAAGGGTTTTGAGTGTTGAGTGGGCATGGAGGATTTGGGTGATTGCTCCTGGTACAACATCTCTCTCAAAATCTTTTAACTATATATATCAATACAATTTTAGACAAATAGCATGTTGTTCATGCTTTTTTATTTATATATACACTACACAAGTCTATTATTTTCTGGATTTAAAAAAGAAAATTTAAACAAGTGAAAAAGAAAAATCACAGTACAGTTTTCAAAGACACATGCAAAGGTAACCAAATTCCCCAGGTATTTCTTGCCACAAAGCATTCTTGGTGCTTTTCTAGATCTGCACCAAAGTATTAAATTTTAAGGCTATACTCTACTTTGGCTTTGATGTCTTGAAAATCCTTAAGGACATAAAACAGCATTCTTCCTTTATTAAGTGGATTAAACACGAAGCAGAACTAATCACTGTGACCAAATTTAATTCAGTTACTGTCCATCATGGTAGGATGCATTCCTCTTAAGGCACCAGTATTGAAATGCTTTTTGTGTCTGCTCTAACAATAAAGTTAGCTTTAAGCACTATTTATACAGATGTAAAAGCACTTCACACCAGGCTTCTTAACTGGAAATCAAATGCAAATGTATGTGTAACAAATCACATCATTTAGTAACCTTTACATTCTTGTTACAAAGTATTTTTTTCTGTCTAAATATACAAAATCTTTAAGACAAAGTGTAAAGATATAGCGTGAAGGACACACAATGGCATAATATACGAATGACTAACTAAATGAGTAAACTTAGATGTTCTCTGGTTAAAATGATCAGTGCATTGTTTATGAAATTGTATTATTACTACAAAATAAATGAAACACTAAACACCTATTAGGCATATCAAAAGAAGCACAAAACCCCACCCTTTTTACAGTACCAACTGAGCTTCCCAAATTATCTGAACAGAAAAATGTTGTGTTAATCTTTTTAGCTGTTCTTTGCTGCCCCCAGTTGCTGAACATAAATATCACATCTAATTACTGAAAATTACAAAAACAAGATATTGAAAGAAATGTTTAAGGATAATGTTCAGTGTATAATATTGTATATCCTATTATCACTTAGTTTATTCTACAAAATTACTTCTACAGTTAAATTTCCTGCCTTGTGTTACCTATGGACTATATTGGGTTCCAACGTTGTTCCTCTCTAGGTCACTGCTAGAGAGATGCCATCAACACCATAAAAACTCTCTACTCTAGCTACTGGATCAACTACTGCCTAAAAAAATGAGACTTTGGTGAGTTCTATTTATTTGAACACATGTAACAAATTGTGGCATTTTTTTTACTTTTAAGTTGTGTTAATATTCAGTTTTTGTATGACACATTAATAAATAAATGGAGCTGGTACACACTGTAAAATATATTTTCCCTGTCTTGACTGATATTTTGGTCAGGTCAGGCAGGAAATCAGCCATAGGAGTGTAAATCAGCCATATAAGGTGTAAACTTTTACCCATGATTTTAACTTGCAGCAACCAATCGGATGTTAGATTTTTACTGGGTTACTGCATTACAATAACACAATTGTTACTTGTATCTGTATGTTGTCCCTCCCACTTAGATTGTAAGCTCTTCGGGACAGGGATCTTATTCCTAATGTGTCGAGGCTTGTTGCACTTCTATCAATTTATACATATGCTTTCTTCATGATGTATGAAATTGTATTTAATTTAATTTTTATCTATCTGTATAATAACTTGCACTTATGTCCTTGTTTGTATACTCTGTATTTTTTAATGTACAGCGCTGTGCACCCAAGTGGCGGGTTTATAAATAAAATTATACATGCATGATTGGCTGCAACAGATTAATAGCATGGAGAAACATTTGCATTTTTATAGCATCAGCAACATATTTCCCCAAATAATGCAGTCTCAGTGACATGGACAAACCCCCTTCTTTAAAGGACATGTCCTTTAACAGTTTCACCTGCTGCCTCCTCTGCACATGCTCATGCTTATAAAAAGCTCATTGAGCAGAGGGAGGAGGCAGATAAAATTCCCATAACTTATTATTAAATATCTGGTTAGGAATACATGTAATAAACTGGTAAAAACAGCAGTTAGGATTGCAGGCAGATAACTGACAAGTCCGTTTTTTGTTTTAAGGGTGGGTTATTTAATATAGGCGAGTGTGATTTAAAAGGTCACTATACTAACTCAAACAACTTTACATTATCTGAAACTACAATTTGGGAGAAGTAAAATGGTGGTTCTCAGATATTTAACTGTGCTTGCTTGGTCATAAACCTATAATAGTTTAGTGCAGGGATAGGCAACCAGTAGATCTCCTGATGTTTGAAAACTACAACTCCCAGAATTCTCTAACTACAGAGTGCTTGTAGAGGAATGCTGGTAGTTGTAGTTTTCAAACATCTGGAGATCTACTGGTTGCTTATCCCTGGTTTAGTGAGTGCTCCGGATGCCCCCACCCTTCCTTACTCCCTTCTTGTAGTGTCTGTGACACATAAGTTCTGCACAGCCTCACAAAAGACACTGCTCTGCTTACACATCTCCCCCTGCCTCCCCCTTCTATTTTTTCTATGCTGATTCTCTTAAAGGGCATGTCCACCCCCCAAAACCCCTACCTTGCAAGCAGGGTCCGGACCTCAGCTGTGTCTGTGATTAGCTGAGAGGCAGAAATGCCACGAGAGAGAAGAATGCCACGAGAGAGAAGGCTCTATAAGTATGGACTGGGGAGAGGGGGTGGAAATATTGCAGCGGTTGGGGGCGGGCAGGGGTTACTTACCTTACCTGTAAAGGATTTCACGCTAAGGGTGGATCCGGACAGTGCGTGTGTGTGTGTGTGGGGGGGGCACTGCGCATGTTCCAGACCATGATGAGGATGAGGAATCAGCATGGAACAGATGGCTCACAGACAGCTTGGAGTCTTCAGTTTTCTGGACTTTGAAAAGGATTAGCTGGAGCAGAGATGTAAGGTAAGGTTTACTTTAAACTAGTGGGGCAAGTAGTGGGTTAAATGAAAGTTTTGGGGGGTGAACATGCCCTTTAATTGTTGCAGAAACTGTGCTGGCAGGCAGCCAAAGATCCTAGTAAGAGGTCAGGGATGGGGAAAATGTTATTTTTTGCTTCTGGAGTGACAGGTCTTTCCCTGTAAATGCTGTGATTTCAAATGATAATCTCATATATTATCTCAGAATTATAATTCCAAAATATGCTTGGGAAGGTTCTCATTCATCCAGGTAATGGTATATCTGTTGTATTCAATTAGATCAACTGGACTTGAAGTTTAGTTCTTGAAGACATTTTGGTAGTCATCTGAATGGCTTTCTCAATTCAGAATGACTTGTACAAGAAACAGTGGCAATTACTACAACAGCTTCAAAAGGATAAAGCCATTGATCGAGCAATGTATCATCGCCTCTACCCTGGTAAGGCACATCCATGCATATATGGACTCCCAAAGATACACAAGGAAGGGGCCCCACTAAGACATATAGTCAGCAGCATCAACATACAAGGTGGCAAAATACCTAGCGAACATCTTAGAACCATTGGTAGGAAGTTCTAAGCATCTCATCCGGAATTCTCAGCATATCACCAACAAGATTGAAAATATAGTACTCGGTGCAGTACTATGATGTGACATCTCTCTTCACCTGTATACCCACCAAGGAGGCTGTTCACATGGTGAGAAAATGGCTAGGACAAGAAAGCACTCTTACCAGCAGAACTGATCTCAACACAGAACAGGTGTGTTCCTTACTGGACTTGTGCCTGAATACCACCTATTTCAAATACAGGGATAAGTTCTACAAGCAAAAACATGGATGTGCTATGGGATCTCCAGTTTCACCCATTGTGGCCAACCTTTACATGGCAGAGGTAGAAAAACAGCTGCTTAATACCTTTAAGGGCATAGCACCCAGCCACTGGTTCAGTTATGTGGGTGATACCTGGGTTAAAATCCACCAGAAGTACAAGCCTTCACAGAACACATTAATGCGGTAGACCAAAACATCAAATTTACAAGTGAAGAGTTACAAAACAACAAACTGGCTTTCTTGGACTGCTTGGTAGAAGTCAAGGAAAATGGTAAACTGGAAGTAGAGGTTTACAGAAAACCAACACACACAGATCAGTATTTGATGTTTGACTCCCACCACCCATTAGATCACAAGCTGGGTGTCATCAGAACCCTGCAACACAGAGCTGAGAACATCCCCACTAGCACAGAGGCTAAGGCTAAAGAAATGAAACATCTCAGAGGAGCCCTTAAAACTTGTGGAAATCCAGACTGGGCCTTTGTCAAAAGAAGTAAAGGGAAAGAAAAGAACCAACAGTATACCAACAGTGAAGGGGATAAGCAAGACAGGAGAAAGAACATGGTCATCCCATATGTAGCAGGGGTCTCCGAGAAATTAAGAAGAATTTTAAAAAAACACCGTATCCCTGTCTGCTTTAAACTGAACAACACACCTCTGAGGCAGCAACTGGTACATCCAAAAGACCCAATACCGAAACACAAGAAAAGCGACATCATATGCGCAGTGCAGTGCAGTGAAGAATGCTCTGATTTGTATGTGGGGGAGACCAAACAGCATCTGCATTAACGTATGGTCCAGCACAGAAGAGCCAATTCCTCGGGTCAGGACTCAGCCGTGTACCTGCATCTTAAGGATAAAAACATACCTTTGAAGATTGGCAAAGGAACATGACTGGTTCAAGAGAGGTGTTAAGGAGGCCATTTATGTGAAAATAAAGAAACCAAGCCTGAATAGAGGTGGGGGGTTCGACACCAACTGTCTGCCATGTACAATGCTGTTTTGACACCTTACCCTGGGCATTCCTATAACATCTCTTAGCCACTATGCAATCACGCCCTTAACACCTGGCAGTGATACAGGGTACATAATTGCAACAGATTCTTGTACAAGTCATTCTGAATTGAGAAAGCCAGTCGGATGAGTAGCGAAACGTCTTCAAGACCTAAACTTCAAGTCCAGTTGATCTAATTCAATACAGCAGATATAATTCCAAAAAAAGTTTTTGTGTAGTGGGCTCTGGCTCTGTATGAAGGTACAATTTAATATAGGATTTGTGCGTCTTATTTATGAAAATTTAACACCAGCCTCTGGGTGTTAAAATTTTGTAAACAAAGCTATATATTGATTTAGTACACAGAATCACTGCAATAGCGCCTATCATTAGAACTGAATCAGTTAATTTGGAAATAATTGAAATTCATGACATTAAACATATTGAATTATAGATTTTTTTTTACCTCCACTTTATTACCACTATAGAGTTGCTTGTCTGAATGTCTTAACGATACTCTTATATACTATAGCCCCATATTAACATTCCAAGGAACCTAAGCAATGGAAATAAAAAGCTTTTTATCTAAATACAAGCAGGACACTGCTATATTTGACACCAAAGTACTTAATCTGCAGTAATATATTGCCCTGTCTTCTATCCTGAACTTCCCCTTCCCCATTTGTCTCCAATCTGTGTCCTTTCTATTCTGTTTTCATCTATATTCAATACCCTGAATTTCATTACCAGTGTAAAGGGTATGTTGTTGTTGCTTTGCAGTACCTCCCATAAATTATAAATGTACTATAATAGCCTGAAAACATCACAGGTTAACGAAATAATTTCAAATGACAATTGTACGTGTGTCACATCACGTCGGTGACTTTAAAGGGGAAGTTCAATGCAAATACACATGCTTTTCAGAAAATAAGAGCAGTATTTTTTCATCCCAATGACCTTAATCTGCCCATTCAGCATTTTGTCTGTGTATAAATAAATACAACCGAAATACTGATTTCCTGTTTGCAGGACCCCTAATAGAGACCTTTATGGTCTTGCCCTTGACCCTGCGCCTGGGTTGATTCAGTTGCTCAGTAGAGATCTGAGCATGTTTGACCCATCCAACAGCCAATCAGTAGAAATTACTGTTAGGAACATTCCAAGGATGTGGTGCATTCTGGGAAGAAGGACCGTTAGAACCTGAAATGTCAGCTCACTAATGTCAACAGCAGGGAACAGCAAAGGGTATGAAATCAACTGATTTTTCAAAATGGGAGAGAATATGTAGAATAACTAGTATGCATTACACAAACTAACAATTTAACAAATATTGATCATTTCCACTGAACTGTCCCTTTAATGATCCACCCTGCTGGATCAATAAATAATGACATTGCAAGCCACACTGAAACAGTCAGATGTTGGATAAATACTCCTAGCTGACATTAATCTTAGGTCTGTAAACAGCAATATTGTTCTACTCAAAACAAATGCAGACACAGCTACAGGAGTAATACTAAAACACAATGCTATCGTTATCTTTATGCAGTATTGTAAAATACTGCTAAGTATTGTAAATGTATTTTTTCTTCTGTATTAGGCCTCTAGACTAGATGTCTGCAGATTAATCTGTTTGATTGGTTAAGGACAAAAGTCCGAATTTGTCGATTTGGGATTGGTAGGTTTAACTGCATGAGCTCAAAAGGTTTATTCTAATTACAGATATCTAAATGAAAAGACCTTAAATGGCGCACATTTTAATTTTATTATTTAAGCATGTTAAAATTGAAAAAAAAAATTCAAAACCATGGAACATTTAGCAAAACCTTTTCCTCTGTGTTCTGCAATGCAATATGTTTTTCTCTGCCATGAAATAGGTTAAAGGGGAAAAATCTTGTTTCCATTTAAAAACAGATGGCATCAAGGTTCAACTGCAAATGGCACTAAAAAATACTTTTGATAAATCTGTTTTGTTAATGATAATGAGTCACGCAAGGTTAACTAAATATCGTACAAGCATACATTTGTTATGTTAGGATTTATAAAATAAACTGTCTCTTTACCTTCTGTTTTTTTCCAATATACTTTGACCTGTAGTTGATTGTCCTGGTAGAACGGAGAACCAATTTCAAGCATGCGAGCAGTTTGTTTTTTTTGAGGTGGCGCTAGTAAATCAGTCTTGATTTTGCTTATTTTTGATACTTGATTGTCTAAAAATGGATAAAAAGAAATTTATTTAAAGCAAACTAAGTCATGATTTTTCATGACATTTACTCAACACATTAACTTCCAATTCCAGAAAGTTCATATAGACAATTTTTTAGATGCAAATGCAACAGAATGTTTTTTTAAATGGCAACTATACAGTTACAACCCATCCCACTCCCATTAAAAGTACCAGGGTGAGGAGTTTTAAATTCTAGGTTAGCCCCCCCCCCCCCCACTCCCAAGTAGCAGGGCAACTGGAGTGAAGTGGGTGTGGAATGGATGAAAGGCAATTTATGTATTGGTTGTGCAGAACTGCGTCTAGCAATCCACATAGCAAATGGATAAAAACACAGCGATGCATTTTTCAAAACGCAAGTATAATAAAACATGCACAGACAGCGTGAGTAAACCTTTTAAAAACATTAACTGTAATGTCACTTAAAATAAGTATCACATAATTGTGTCAAAGGTTTTGTTACTTGTGTGATTTTCACATAAAATTTAATAGAGTGATGATTTTCTTATGAAATTTAATGGAGTGTAATAAAAAAAAATATCACTTTGTAATCTGAGCTCATGGCAGTTTTCTGTCCCCAAATCTTTGGCAATACATTCTCACTTCTCATCATTCACAATTTTTAAAGCTTAACACTGCCTACTAGCACAAGTCAGCGCAATATACAGTACTGCCAGATAGCAAATAGAAGTCTAGGACATGTTAGCTTTGTATGCCATTTGTATATAAACTAATTCTAGTGAACATGTGTGTAAAAACAGACCTTTACTTTAACCACATTTTGCCATCTTTAGAAGGAATGAATTGAGAACAACTGTTAATGGATTTTGTAAGATAAAGCCATATCTTTCATAACTACATTATAGAGATGTGTTAACCCACCAGGCTTTATTCTGCCAGTGGGACAAAAATTGAAAGTGGCAGGTTTGGGGACTATGGGAGGGTGGGGGGTGGGTAGATGAAATAAATTTATGGCAGCTTATCTGTAATCATTCCTATGACATATTAACCACATTGTGACTGTTAATACATTGAGGAAACATGAACGGTAAGTTATGGGTCTTTTGTGTGGCTTTAAAGTGCTTAAAGGTGTTTTAACATTAAAAACTAGCGCAAAATTGCATCGCTTGTGCTGCACTACTTCCCAAAATCTTTGGAAACTGCACAAGCATTTCTAAGGAGCAAACCCCTTAGTAACCCATACAATGTGAAGCATGGGCTTTGTACCTGTTTTCTAGGAATATTGCATCTTCATGTATATGGAGTTCTTAAAGGGACACTAAACTGAAAAAATTACCTGCCTTTTCTATATTTTAGAGCTGCCAGGAGCTTGATCCCTTTCTGCTCTCAGTGCTTCCTGTCACTACATTTCCTTATGTCCTGTTCAGCTCACTTCTAGTTAGTATGCATTTCTCCTCTCTCTGTGCCCACCCCCTCCCAAAACCTAGGCAAAGCTAGAGTGTGGAGCATGTGCAGTGGAGATGATCTGTGCCCTCATACAGCCAATAGCATTCACCCAGTGATTTTGTCTTATAGTGAAAGTGAAACTGAAATGCTATAGGTAGGTAAGCAGCTCTGGTATCTGTTATCACTGCATGAATTGAACAAGATTTTCTTTTTGCCGTAGGAGTTTGAAGGGGAGTGTATGTGAGGTTGGGGTACCCGCCAACTTTAAAAAGTAAAACTCCCAGAACTCAAAAATATGGGAAAGGAAGGTCAGAGAAGATTTGTTTGGTGGTAATTAATCTGTATTACTGTGTATTTAGTTGGAAAATGATTTGGCAAGTTATTCCTTTACAGTTCCTTAGAATATAATTTTGGGAATTCCCTAACCTGCGACATGGTGAATTAAAACAATATATCTAGGGTAAAAAAAGAATAAACTAAGCATAATATTACTTACAGTTTTTGCTCGGTGGACTAGAAGAAAAGAAGAGCGAAACCTTTGCACTTTTTAGACGCACTTGACCCCAATATGTAATAGCCTGCAGCTCAACCATATAATTGCTGTTTGCCTGAAGTCCTTCCAACATCACTTGATTTTGAGACTGTTAAATAAAATGATGGTGACGTTAAGAAATAAGACTGAAATACAGTGATTTTGTGACCAAAACAACATAGATTATTCCTCAGTTTATTTGGTACTTCTTATAACTTAACTAGTTTAATAATTAAAGGGCATGTCCACCCCCCAAATTAAAATTTAACCCACTACTGGCCTCATTGTGTAGTTTAAAAAAATCCTTATCTTACACCTCCTTATAGTTCTCCTGCAGTGCTTGTCCAAAGTCCGGGAAACTGAAGAGTAGGAGCTAACTTCCTGTATGAAAGGTTTCTGCCTCCTCCTTGTGGCAAGCGCAGGTGAACCGCCCCCCCCCTCCCTCCCACTTGATCCTTCCCTGGCTGCCCTTGACCTAGCTTAAAACAGTTTATATATAATGTAGGACATCCCTTCCCACCCACAAACCTATATTAGATTGCTTAAAAAAATTACAAACTCACCTCCTGCAGCATTCTCTTTTGCCAGCAGCCGCGGCTGTGGTTGGCTGCCTTTGATCCAATCACAGCCGCGGCTGCAAGTTCCAGCAAACAGAGGTCCGCAGGAGCGAGGGGCTGTAAGTAGAGTTCTGCTTCTTTTTTTAACAACCTAACATAGCAGTTGGGGGTGGGAAGGGAAGCCCTACAACAAACTAAAAGTGATTATTTAGGGTGGAGATTCCATTTCACTTCTTGCAATTTTTGACTTCATGGAATCAAAATAAAATGAGGGTTAACAATGGAAATAAAATGGACTGTAGAACAATAGGACAGAAATTAGATACTTTTTGCTAGTATAGAAATCATTTAGAGAACAAAAGTTAAAGACCAGACTTTTTATAATACTGATGACAGCAAGCAAATAACTATAAACCCGTTTATTTAAGTGACAATTGCAGATTTGCTACATAGAACAAAAACAAAAAAAAATCATTTGTAAAAAAAATAAAGTATAGTGGATTGTGTTAAATTTGTAAATTATTCCACTTTTACTTTATTCCATTTTATACATAAACATTAATTGTCTATGATCAATTTTAAAAATACAATTGGCATATATCGTTGCTTTGTTACTGTTATCAAAAAACAAAACAGATTTTGCACGTTGATTGAATATGCAAAATTTTATACAATTTTTAAATTATAATTCTAAATAATGGAGCTATAAAAACAATTAAAGTTTCATGGCTTTCTGAATGTTATTTCGATCTTCAACAAAAATTAAAATTGATTTTAAACTTTTAGAAATAGGCCCCTAAGTTGCCTTCACCTTTTGTACTTTTTGTACACTGTAGTGTAGAAAATAATGGTCTCCTGTAAATTTTAAGTTAACTTTACTTTTTAGTCTAAATGCATAATTTCAAAAAATAACACCTATATAGGCAATTATTAGATATATGAATTGCTCCCTATAGGAAAAAATAAATAAACTTACCCCATCTGTTGTCTTTCTCCGCCTTTTCTTAGCTGGTACAACGGCTTTGCTGTTGGCTGTCCAGCTCCAAAACACTTTATAATGGTGCACAGGAATATCTGGCTCCTCAGAGAGATTCCATGTAATCCATGCAGACACAGTTCCATCATTGTTTAAAGTTAAATTGAAGACCTTGAGATTTATTGGTGCTGGTGGTGCAGAAGGATCTATGAATGTGCGGGGGGGAAAAAAGGTTTTTACAGGACACAATGTAGGGCTCAATTATTAATTTCTTTTATAACACTTAGCCATTCACTAAGATATAATTAATATGACCAAATAAAATCTTTGTGAAAAGGTAAATTTATGTATTTTACTAATAAAAAGCTCTTTGCCATTTCAATCCTATAGTCTTTGCAATTTCAATCCAATTGACTATGGTTAAAAATGGAACTTTAGGAGAAAAAAATATATATATACATAAAGAATGCTTACAAATAATTACATTTTTAGAATTTATTTATAACAAAGTTAATTCCTCAATTTCTGTTAAAAGATGCAATAAATATGGTGGCTCATATTGAATCAATTAAAGGGGAACTGTGGTCTCCAGACAAGTTAATTTTAAATGAAAGGTTCCTCTCTATGTGCTGTACAGCCCAAAATAAGAGGAAATCTCTGATCAGAAAGTTAAGGGGTGGGATGATGACACATGACATTCCAAAGGTTACTCCACCTCACTGCTGGCGAGCATCGCCTCAGACTTCACAGTGTGTGAAGGAAACAGGACCCCCCCCCTTCTGTGTAAAGATACCAGGATCCCAAGGTAAGGAAATCTACAGCCCCTACCCTCCTCATGTCCCCTCTCACTCATGTATTCATGACCCCCTCCCACTCATGCCCCCCCCCCCACTCATACTTCAGACCCATACCCCTATACAGAAAACTGTGTGAAAATTGCCTTTTAGGCAGAGTCAGAATCACACAGAAAACTGAGATTCTGAGAACTGTTTTCACACAGTTTTCTGTAGGGGGTATGGGTCTGAGGTATGAGTGGTAGAGGGGCTACAGATCCATGAGTGGGTAGGGCCAAGTTGGTCTGCAAATGAAAGGGCGAAGAGAGGACTGCAAGGGAAGGGGCCCTAGGACCCATGAGTGGGAGGAGCCATGGGGAAAATGAGTGGGATGGGCCATAGGGCTGTAAGGAATAGGGCCAAGGAGAGTTGCAAGCAGAGGGGGGCAAAAGTTGGCCTAAAAGGGGAGGAGGAGACATAGGGAAGAGGAACTGTCACATGGTTTCAAAGCAGGAAGTGCAGGGAATCTGGTGATGCTGCTACCATATCACACACAAAAATTTAAATACTTGTGTATGTAAAAAAAATAATGAAAGTAAATTGCAAAAATACTCAGCAACGCAACTCCTGTCAATTTAAAGTTTACCTTTAAAGTAAATCTAATTACTCCTAATCTTCAATTCTAACTTTGAGCCTAATTCTGGGTCTCCCGAAACTACCAACAGAATTTTACCATGAATCATGGGCATAATTTCAACTGCTGAAACTAAATTTCAACGTTGAAATTCCTTAGTTTTGTGTCGGACAACTTAATTGCCTAGACTTTTAGACTCTCTTAAAGGAATTCACAGAAACCTCTCTTATAATTCTTGTGTCTGGAGAGAAAAAAATATTTTGGTATTTTATTAATAAATAGCTGTTTACAATTTCAGTCCAATAAAAAATAAATGTTAATAGGAGACAGAAAAAAATAATAATATGATATTCTCATTTCAGTATTGATATACATATAATCTAAAAAAACACTAATGTCTTCAATTTTGTAAATCAAATGATGCTGTTTAAAGGGGAACTAAAGTCTCCAGACAACATTGTCCCAATAGACAGAGCACATTCACAAACATACAAAAAGCTGTGTCTCACCTCTCCCTTTGCTGTGGCCATTGGGTGATTTATGAAAATAACCTGTGAGTACTAGGGGTCAGCTCCCACAATCCACCTTAGCTGGGTAAACCCCCAGCTAAGTGTCTGCGTACAGGCACATGCTCCATAAAGCTCAACAGATCAAAACAAGGAAGTTGCAGCCTTGCTTCCTAGAAGCTGACAACCAATCACATTATAGCACAGAGATCCTCCCTGTCTATGACACAGAACAGGGATTTCAGTTTTTTTGTTTTCAAACAAATTCAAGGCTCCTGTCCTAACAATGATATAATCCTTTGCTTTTCATACAAAAAGAAAATTAATCTTTGCAGTGTATTTCATAGATAGCATGGATGTAAGAAACAGAATAATTACATTTCAGCAAAAATAAAAGTAAGTGTGGGGAATAGAACCTGCAACTTGTACATTTACCCTGTCTTGCTAAAAGCAGAAGTCTTACCTCTAAGCTAAGAGAGACACTATATAAACCGTTGGTACATGTAGAATATTGTAGTAGGAACATAATGGAAACAAAAAATAAAGATATATTGGGGGAATCAAACTCTTAACCTTCTGAACTGAATGTGTCTAAAGCTGGCATCTTACAAGGTGAGCCACCACCGAATAAGCTGAAAGCTTACGAACATTTAGAAGCTTTATCTTTTGCATGGAATATAATAGAAACAAAAAAAAGGTATAGCTGGGGTATTGAACTTGTGATCTTCTGAACTGTATGTGTCTAAACCTGGCGTCTTGCAAGGTGAGCCACCACTGCACAAGCTGAACATCAGGGTACAATTAGAAGCTTTATCTTTCTCATGGAATATAATAGAAACAAAAAAAGCTACATCTGGGGTATTGAACTTATGACCTTCTGAACTGTGCATTTTTTAAATTTGGTGCCTTACCCGGTGCGCCAACACTGAATAAGCAGAGAGTCCAGCTACATTTGGAAGCTTTATCTTTTGCTAGGAAAAGAATAATAAAAAAAAATGTAACATGGAATCCCTGATAACTTTGAAAGCTGCTTATTACCCTGCAGTTTATTTTCCAGCAACTCACACTGACTGGTAAATAAACTGCAGGGTAACAAGCAGCTTTCAAAGTCTTATCAGGGATTCCATATTGGTGTGTAGACATCTGTATAGAAAACACTTTATGCATAGAGACAGTGAATACTGGGGTCAGGGGGCGTGGTTCTTTGATGACTTCATGGGCTGTGGGTTGTACTGGCAACAACATGGAAGCCTTCTTATTTACAGAATCTATTTCTCACATATACTAAATGCAATGTACCACAGAAGAATCTTACAATGTATAGGTGTTCTGGGGAGAAAAACTTTCACATTAGGTTTTTGAAAATTTAAGTTTAGTTCTCCTTTAATTCAGAAACCTCTCATAAATTTGTGTTGTGTCTGGAGAAAATTCAATTTCTGTAGCCTATTAGTTACAATTTATCCAGGGACTTTTTATTTATAGCATTTGGTTATTTAACTTGATATATGTCAAAATAAAATAATACAAATGAATTTCACATGAGTGTCACCAAGTACAGAAATAGAAGGTTAAGTGGAGCATGCATTTATATAAAAATATGAGGTCAGGCATTATTTTACTTCAACTTGCAGCTCAACCATTTCAATGATTTTTGTAATACTGAATTATCTATTTAGCATTTGAACATCAAAATTTTCTCTGTTCTAAAGGTACCCCTTCCATTACATAGATAAAGAGAATTGTATTTCTTTGTGAAACAGATGTGGAGGGAGAAAGAATTTGCTAATAATGGGATATTGAGAAGTAACAATTATTTCTGTATAGAAGGAATTAAAATAGCTTGCCAGCCATTACTATTTCTGTAACACAATAAATAATTGTAATGTGTGGCCGATTATTAGACATGTAGATACCCTGACTGTTTAAACTAGTTTGGACATACATTTGATTACATTTGAGAAAAGAGGTGTATGTTTATTAGTAAAATTTATTTTTAAAGAAGTAAAAATTTAAAAAGGCTTAACCTGCTATTGAATATTATTGTCCATTAATGTAATACTACTAAAACTAAATATACTATAATAAAAGGAGTCAAGTGATTACTAATTTACATTAGAGGTGGGATCCGAAATGAGTCTCCTTTCGTTTTTTCGAGGATTATCGAATGTTCGAGCCTATTTTCGAACATTCGATAACAATCGGAAATTCATTCCGTTTTTGGATTTTTGGGATTTTCCCAAGATCCGGGAATCTGAAAACGAAATGAAACTGGTGAGTTTTGGCCATCTTTAATTAACATACCTTATGGTGTCCCAAAAAAACCTGGGCAATCATTTTACAATAAACGTTATGTACTATTGCTGTTCAAAATACAAATCCATGCTAGAGAACACTGCAGGAAAGATAGATTAAGCTAACGGAACTTGGTTTTGCTTTTTTACTAAGCAAAACCTAAATAGGTATTGAATATTACCATCTAATTAAACTAATTGCTGCAATATTCTGCAAGAATACAATACCCTAATCAAAGAAAACTTCCATCAGGGTGAGGGGTAAATTAATCAAATATTTCCTTTGACAGACTGATGTTTTTCTCAAATATAAAATTATTCTTATAATTTTGCCTGCCCCATCCATGCAGACAAAGTGAGTGCCAATATGGTTATTTTAAATTCAGGGTTGGAATGGGTATATATAGGATGGGTAGGATCTGGATCTGTACAGCCAGATTGTTTGGCTGCATGTGTGGCCTTTGCGCCAGTAAAAGTATCCCTTGCTTAGGCCATACTCTTAAATATACATGGATTTTCTTGTTCAATACTTTATTAAAGGGGAACTGTGGTCTCCATACAAGTGGCCTTTATTAAAAAGGGCACACTCCTTCCTTTAAAATTACTCCAGGATCATGCTTCCAGCTGCAGTATATCCAAATGTACAGCAGTATAAAAGGTGTTTTTTCCTGCTAGCACAATAGATGTTCACCTCCTCTTCTTTATTTTTTTTTACAAACTTTAATGTTTAAAAGAGGCAGCTAGGGGAATAGCATTTAGTCATTGGCTGTTAAATCCATAAATGGCAACTGCTACCTAAAGAACCAGGATACAGAAATAAACTTAACAGAACATCGGGCAACTTTTCAGGTTATCTTACATCTCTCAGCTTTGTTCTATTGCAGTTTGGGGATGATTTACCTATGTGCAATTTGAGGTGGACTTGCACTTTAAGGTAGAGCTTTATTGCTAAGGCATACTGGCTAACACAGGCATACTGAAACCACAGAATCAAAATATTATTTGTGGCTATTTGTACATTTACCATATACCCAATATGTGGATATCCATGGGTGAGATTAACAGCTCAAATTATAATTAAGAACTCACAGTAAGGTGATGCAAGAATGCAAATAAAGTCACATTTTTTTGTCACTGTAGTAACACTACACATTCATATATCTGTTTCATATTCTTAGAATTAAAATCAGTATCTGGTCCTATAGATAAGAATGGGAAAGGAAATAAAGATCCAAGGGACAGTGGTGCAAAAGAAGATAATAGTTCAGATCATAGTTTAGGCAGGTAATAGGTTTTATTTGTTTGTGATAACTAAAGCAGATCAGATCCTCCATACTGACACCCTCTATTTAAAAAAACAGTTCTCATACCTTTTAAACAAGCCTAGGACAATGTCTGTAGCTGTTATCAATTCAAACGTATAGGTTTGTGAAGTTTCCTTTCCTAGTCTGGTTTGTCACTGTGCCTCTGTGCCCGACATGTGTCCTAATGTGTCATAAACCCCACCCCCCAAAAAATCAATCTTTTCCAAAGCTAGTTACAGACTTGCAATCAACACCTTAGGGGAATAAAGGTTTTCCCTTTCAGGCTTGTTGCTAGCTTTAAAATACAATTAAGAAGTTTAGGGGTGGGACTTATGATGCAGCTGATTTGATATTCTAATCAATTCTATCAAATTTACCGAACTGATCAGAATATCGATGCCATGTATGGGGAATTAACCATGTTTCTTGTGATTAGGAATATCAAGGACATTTTTTTATATGTTTTAGATAGACCGTTCGCAGAAAAAAACATGATCGGACAAGGCAGAAATTTTTCCATTGACCCCATCTTCCAGAACGTCTTTCGTAGTTTTCAAGCTAAAATCTATGGAAGATCAGCATCTCATAGTTGGGAATTACGATGGGCTCTTCCAATCGGATTCTCCATCGTTTCCACTGATCGGAAAACCTTGTCCCTTTTATGACTAGCTTAAAGGGTAAGTTCAGTGGAAAATATCATTATTATTAAAATTCTTACAGGGAGATTCAATAAAAGTTCTTATCGTTTAAAATGGTGCTAATTTTGCCCCAACCAATCAGATCTTATTTAACATTTGTAAGCTTACATGTGATTGGTTGAGGCAAAATTAGCACCATTTTAAACAATAAGAACTTTTATTGAATAACCCTGTTAGTTTATCTACATATTCTCATCCACTTTGAAAAATCAGCTGATTTCATACCCTTTGCTATACCCTGCTGTTGACATTAGTGAGATGCCATTTCTGGTTCTATGATGGTCCTTCTTCTTCCCTTGATGCACCACTTCCTTGGAATGTCCTTAACAGTAATTATTTTATATTGGCTGTTGGATGTGTCAAACATGCTCAGATCTCTACTGAGCAACTAAGTCAACAAAAGTGTTGGGTCAAGGGCAAGACCATAACAAACACTATTAGGGTCCGGCAAACAGAAAGCCTGTATTTTGGAAGCATTTATATCTGCACAGACAAAATGCTGAATGGATAAGTTAAGGTCATTGAAATATATTTGCACTGAACTTCTACTTTAACTGAGGAATGTTACAACAGAATTAGCACTTTTTAGAATAAGAAAATATATATATATTTTATATTAAGAAATTGATTCGTAAAGGCTCATACACACGTGTGATCGTGGGTGCCGATCCACTACGTACGATGTGTATGCATGGCCGTTTCGCACGGTAATTGTGCTGCATATGGGCACCTTGTCAACCCTAATCGGTTGAAGATCCACCTTCCCGGTTGGGAAACGATCCCTGACCGAATGATCATTTTGGCTGACAAAGCACCCATACACATACATGGCCCAATTATCGTCTGAAACAGACGTGAATACACATTGTGCGTCGCGATCGCACCTGTGCTTAAGCTTAAAGAACCAAAGAACCAGAACCATGAAGCTTAAAGAAGAAATAAACATTCTTATTTTTTCTCACTCCAACCACCAATATTTTAGTCTTGGCTAAAAAGACATTTTTAACCACCAAAACATGTTAAGATATATCTTGTGCTATGACCAATGAATGAGATATGCAAGCCAGCTGCTCGACATTAGAAGAAAATCATTAGTCTCATGAGGAATAATGAAAGAATTTTATTGAGGGGAGTATGTGTCTGTTCTGGGTTTGCTAACAATCACTTATTAGCTAATGAAATCTTTTCAACACTGTAAAAAAAATGCCTGCTTTCATTTCTTTAGGTAACACTTATACTAAAATGTGTTCTTAGCACAAATGAACAATACAAGTTTTCCTTGTTAACTGTTTTTTTTACTCATATAGATAATAATCTTAAATACTGAGAGCTTTACTGGTGCATTGCAGCAAAGAGTTTGATTCTCATTTCCTAAGCTTTCATATTTGGTCTATTGATTTAATGGCACAGGATATATAAATATTAGCTTTATAGCTTAAATAATATCATAGAAATTAGAGTTCCTGGCAAACATAAGCTAAATATATAATTTGATATAAAGGATAAGTGCTCTCTAACCTGCAGTAGGACAACAGGCTTTTTACAGGTAGGAAAGGGACCGTTCTGATCCTAAAAAAACACGCACCTCTTACAACATTGTCACCACAAAACCTTGTGACTTGCACAAGTGGGGATTAAAAGAAACTATTTGCTCACTCTATCCCCCTTCATGCAAATACACTTGTTATCCTTACTATTATCCAGCACTGCCAAAGCCCATCAATACAAGTAAATCATTGATAGTTCTGAAATGTTTTCTATTAAAGCCTCTCTAACTAACATAGTCACACAACAAACATTTTATGAAAATGTCTGATTATCCCATGCAGGATCAATACCTGGACTGTTATACAGACAAAGTTAGATGTAATCATAGGTTTCACACAATGTCAAAGCAAACCTCACTAATAAATCGAGATGTTCGAAACTGAGGAGTTTTGTCCCGTTTTCAAATTTACAGTTAAATTCGAAAATTCGAAAATGGACCCATAGAAGTCTATGGGAGAAAAAAATTCAAAAGTTTCTATCAATTTGAAGGGTGAAATAGTAATAGTAGGTTACTGTAAATAACACAGGGACCAGGGGAATGGTCTGGGGAACCTGTGAATATGAGTAAAATTCATTTAAAATCTTTCCTCACAATCGGGCTGTTTTCGAGCTTTCGCGGGCTATTTTCAAGGGTTACCGAAATCGAACATTACTTTCGAGGGTTACCGATATCACAAATACGAGGGTTACCAAAATCAGCTTGTACATTCGAGGGTTGGCGAAATCGGCACATACAATCGAGGGTTACCGAAATCATCTACTTTCGATTTCGATAATCATCTACTTTCGATTTCGATAATTATCGAGTTCCGAAAGTTTCGTCGGGACTTCGAAACCGCCGGATTTGATTTGAAACTGGGTTCTATTAGAACCCAAAGTACATCCCTACTAATAAACAAACTAATAAATTAAAAAGACTGAAAGGGTTATGCAGCTTTATCCTGTACTAGCATCTCCATAGCTAGTCAAACAAGTCCACCTTACAACTCAGAAGTCCTCACAACTTAGAAACTGTAACAGATGAAACAACATGTTTTAAACCAGATTGTCCCTTCCTCAGGTATAAGCTAGAAGTTGCATTTCTCCTGAAGTAGTCTGTGGCTTTTGTGTAAGGATCTTAACTCTAACCACACATTAGCTCCCATACATATGGTATGTAAGCTATGACATTTATTCAGTGCACATGAATTCTTGCTTATAACGGTAGTTAGTGCTGCCAGGTAAAAAACCCACACTGTGCAATTTATTTACATATTTCACTTTATTTACAAATTGGAATCATTATTTATTAAATAAATATGCTTAGTTTATTTTAAATGCATTATAGTTTTAAATAAAATAAATATATTTTTGCATGTCTCTGGCATGTTACTATATTTGTCCTTTAATAAATATATTGTCTCTTTATGAAGTATCGGATTGCTGTGGGTGGGGTAAATAATGGCAGAATAACAGCAGCTAACATAGAAGAATGTTTGACCTGGCTTTATTAAAACTGACTTAGCCTGAATGCTTTCCGAGTCCAAGATTTATACCGTGTTATGAATTACTACTTTTTTCCGGAGACTGCTTGGCTGTTTTTGCTGCCACGGCAAAATGTTTGTTTTCTTATATTAAAATTTCTACTCTCAATCTCTCCCATTTCCATTTTTCCTGGGCAACAGAAAGAACCATGTGCTAAACTGAACACACATGATGCTATCCAGCACTGACCTAGCTAAAGAACCAGAAATACGAAACAAATTACTTTGGGAAAAAACTCTGTAACCATCCCAGGAGTTTGCAAATCAGATTATATTTCTTTCACAGGTAATGGCTATGTTTTTTTCTTTGATCTGCAATTACTTTATAACTGGGCAGCTAATGGTATTAGAAATGAGAACAAGGAAATACTGAGTGGGAGGTCTACACCAGGTTCTAAAGGGAAAACAGGACACATTATTTTATTTGAAGGCCCCCTGAAGGCTAAAGCCATATCTGCTAGTATGCATTGCTTCATGTAATAACTTTAATTGTATATAGATACATTTTATTATTTAAGTTCATATAATAACATTTTAAAATTTTCATATACATATATGGATTTTTTTAAAAAAGGAACAGTCTTGAAAATAAAATTTGGTTAGGTAGGTGGTAGGTAACCTCAGGTAGAGTAATCAAGCTTAATAACCATTTTTTAAGGATACTGCAAAGGTTCTCCACTTTTAATTACATGGCGTTAGAGATTGAAAAAAAGACATACATCCATCTAGTCCAACCTTTTTAATATTCTCATTAACCCTACCTACTAGTTGATCCAGAGGAAGGCAAAAAAAACCCTAAAAAAACAGTATGAATAGGAAAAAAATTCCACCCTGACAATAAAAGATCACTGGATCAACCAGAACTATATCTATAAATTATAGCTATATTCAATACTTTTATTTTCAGTACTGTTATGATCTTGTTTCCCCTATTTGGAAGACTTATACATAACTGACAGAATTTCATATGAGTGCAAGCTGTGAGGCAAACCACAAGAATATAATAGATATTCTAATTTTATATTCCTTCCAAAAATGTTGCAATTTCTCTATATCTATTACTTTTCATTCAGCCAAACTGTTACCAAGAAGGTTTCCCAGAAGTAGCCAGTTTTATTGCTACAGCTTTCTGACTTCTCACATGTAGGAGTCAAAATATAACACAAAAAGAGTACTGAATATATGAAAAGGTGACAGGCTTCTGAGTATTTCGGAAAGCATTTCACGTTCCCATAACTCCCAGATTTACTCATTGTGTGTAGGAATTGCTGGCATCAGAGGGGCCTACCTATAGCAGTTAGCAACCATCCAACCTGTGTATGTTTAAGGATTCCTGTATGTTTTATTAAAGTAGATGTTAAGAAGGCAGTTTTCTTATTGAGGGTGATTGTATAAGTAATGAGAAACACATCCACAAACGCTTCTTGTGAATTTTTATTGTGACATAATCTGTGCACAATGTTGTGCACATATCATATCACAATAAAAATTCACAAGAAGCTTTTGTGAGTGTGTTCCTTGTTACATATACAATTGTCTAGAAACGCTGCTTGTGGTTGCCAGCACAGAAGAAACAGCCCCACCAGAGTATGAGCCTAAGGATTGCAAGGAGAGTTCAAACCTTGTAATTTTTATAAAGGGTGACCTGCACTTAACACACTGCAATTGGTTATAATATTTTAACTTACAAATGCCCAGATTCCCTTATTGAGATACACTGGAAATATAAGAGATTGTGTATACAAATTTGGCCATAATTAGTATATTATAGCAGTGCAAATTACCAACACTTGGCTTTAAATAGTTTAATAGATAGCTATGTACATCTAAAGGTGTTTTATAAAAAAACATATACGCCACTGAGACAAAATCACTGTCTCTAGGTTGTGTGGATAAAGCCTCAAGCTCAATACTAACTAGTAGTTTGACATCCATAGCTTGAGATACACTCGCTAATACTGTGGTAGAAACACCCCCACCCATTTCCTACAAATAAAATATTCACAAAAAGCAATTATTATTATTTTAAAAGTAGATAAATACCATGTCTTATGTCCCTAAACCACTGGATCCACTGGCAATTTGTGGAAATTGCCACATACATATACTGAATTTACATGTCCAATCTACAAATGGATTGGACATTTGGGTGCCCTACACTAGCAAGATCACTATTGACACCCTTAACTTAAAATAGGAAGTGGAATAACAACTATATAGAAATTTTAAGGCCAAATTACAAATCCTGACACTGAGCCATCAGACATGAGGTTAGAGGTTTTGGAAGACTATATGTGCAGATAACAGTCAGATCCTGTTAGAGATCCCAAGGGGATTTGGCAAGCAATACTGATACCTGTCTCGTGAATTATATATACCAAAAAAAGTTCTGGACCATGGCAAAAAAGTGATATAAAGTCGTTGAATTACCTGGAATCTCTTATCCAATATTTAATACTAACCTTTGGAAGAATGGAAATGTTTGCTGGGTGCTGTAAAACCTCTTGTTCCATGAACATTGACAGCAGCAATTCTGAACTGGTACCACCTGCTTGGTCTGATATCAAAGAGCTGCATTCTTTCATCAGTTGTCTGGCAAAAAAAAAATGAATAAAATGCACATTTAACTAGGAGCAATGGGCCAAATTAAACTCTGTAGAAAAATATTTCAACATTAATATTCTAGGCCTTGCTCAACCGGCAGTTAGACTATTAGAGCATGTCAGCAAATGAACTAAATTTCTAGTAAAAAAAATGTATGTAGATCGTCCAAATACTATTTTTTAAATTCAAGCTGACTTGAAGAAACCTTTGAACAAATAATGAAAACAGGCAAACACACTAAATTTCACACACTCACAATGACAGAAAGACTACACAGAAAAACATATAGCAAAATAGACCAGAGTAGAACAGCTAAAAACATATGGTTTGTGTCAAAGGGTACAGCTTTTAACTGGCAGCAGTCAGAAGTTATTGTGCCAGTGAAAAAAAAGACAAACAAGCAAGCAGCTGAAATGAGAAGTTAGAATGTAAGACACCCAGAGGTTTTTAGTATACTGCATGCCCAGAACAAGAAGGGATAAAGATTGTCACATTTGGTGCCAAATTTCCTGCTGTAGACCTCACAGACAGAATATAAAGAAGAGGAGATGGTGAAAGAAGATGGGCTGTTATATTAAAATAAATATAAAGTAAAGCAATGGAATGGAATACTATTGGTGAAAAATATTACTAATCTTGTTATTGTTCTGTGCTATGGAAAGGGGAGGGGTGAGAAGGGAGCCGCTTCAGCAGAGAGGCCATTGGCAGCCAATACGGTTCAAGGGCAACTATACTTAATCATCTTACAGGGAGATTTCGGGAAGTCGCATAAGTCGCAATACAATACCTGACATAAACGAGATTACGTCAGGTATTGCATCGAAGGATCGGGATAAGGTAAGTAACGTGACTTTAAAGCCTCCCACACAGTACCATTAAGTTTTGTGTTACCAAGTAGCGCAAAACTTAATGGTAGGGGGTTTGAATCGATAGCACAGTTCCAAAAACATTTGGAAATGGCGCTGTGCTCTAAAATCCATCTAAAACCCACGTTAACCTGAAATTTCTTCGGGTTAACGTGGGTTTTAGAAGGATTTGGGCCATATTGAATCTCCCCCTTAATCTATAAATAAATATACAATGTACTGTATCCCTTACTCAAGTATGTGTTGCTGCATGCCTTTAATACTGGTTTTGTTCACTTTCTGTGAAGTATTGTATGCTCAGTATTTACTGTGAGTCAGCAATGGGAGAGGTAATTTCACACCATGCAAATCAATCATTTCAACTGACACATTTTTAATTATAACAAAACTGCACACAGCAGAAGAGTTTATGATAATAAAGCACTTTACTGACAATTCAAATGTAAAATGTTTCATACTGAATATTTAAAAAAATAATTGACAGATCACCAAAAAAAATCCCAGTAAAGTGATAGTTGGGAAGAACTATAGTTTCCAGTAATGGTAGATATAAAAACATTTTTTTATAGTACAGATGCCATTTAATTCAATAAAGAATTATTAACAAGTTCCTCGGACCCCTGTACACGCAGGATCAGGGGTGCATAGCCAGCATGTGATCTGATTGCTTAATTCCTATGTAGGAGTATGGGAGTAAGTGGCTTTGTGAACTTTAATTAGTGTCTCAAGTCCTCCTTAAATCAATATATGCATAATCTAAATATAAGTTAGGAACTTGGCCTGCTTGCTTATACTCTGCAGGTACTATTGTCAGCAAAGTATATAAAGGCAATATATTCGATAGAAACATGTGGACATACTTCCAATATCATTTCAGCTACCTTTTTAAAGGTACTCTTGATGCGCCTTCAGATTAGTCGAATAAGAGAAACTAAAGAGTTAAACAATTATGCTGATACTTTTATTACCCATCAGCCTATCATTGTTCTGCCGACTTTTATCAACCTTTGGATCTTGACAGAAGTCAAACGAGGGTTTGGAAATAAGGATAATTTGCAAAGCAGGAGATGGATATTAAAAAGATTCTTCATAATTACTTCCAGCAGGCAATTTCAACTGTCATAAACATTGTTAAACGTTAAATACAAATACTGAAGTTAAGGAAAGTTAAGGAAAGGCCTAGGAGACCAAAAAGGATTCAGTAGAACCATCTGAAAAAATAATCCACTATTTTCTTCAAGCTACATTTATTTTTTGTACAGGTTTAAAGAACAACAAAAATTTCATTGGAGACTCTCTATGACAAACAAAAATATGGAGTACCTTTTAGTATTCAATACATATATTACAACCGTGTAAAAAGTAATATAGGGATAACAGTGATAAAGTGATACCTTAAATGGTTTACAATAAAAAAAAATAAAACGCACAATTTCTGGGAAGTCCCCTTCGTCTGTCAAATTTTCAAAATTTCAAGTTAATACTGAGAAGTGATTTGCAGAATCCCCTTCTGTGGCCCCTCAGGATTGTGCTGTCTGGGGTGAGTTGTTTAGATGAACTCAAAGAGCAAACTAGTATTAAGCATGCAAAATATTTCTATATAGGAGGAAATTTTATACATGGTAATGTACTATAATCGCATTATGCGGTTTCTAGAATTCCCTCATGATTAATGATATAATTGATTCATTGTACTTCACTTAAAGCGGGCCATACAAAAAGTTAACAAAATGCACCATATTGCTCTGTTTTTTTACCAGATTTCAGCTTAAAATCTGCTGTAGATGTTGAAAAAAAAATTCTCCATCTGACCTGGCCACCTTTTTTTCCCCGACCGACCACTTGAGATCTTCAAGCGATGGAATAAAAATGCAGCTGTACATTTTTCTTAAAAATTTGGTTGAATCGATCAAAGAATCAAACCTGTGTATGGTATGCTTTACTTGCAAGATTTTCTGGGTGCTAACAAATTAGTGTGGATGCACCAGTATTCAGTGCACACCAGGTTAAATATATGTTTAATTTGTCTGAAGGGACACACCTACCAGGAAGCAAAAGTTTGCTTACAGTGCTCCCCTGAGGTCCACTAGAAAGGCTGTAGTTAGTGCGCACTCACGTACCCACATATTATATTTATTTTTGCTCTGCTCTAACTGACGCCTTTCTAGTGAATCCTTTCATGTAGCATCTTATATGTACCAGTCTGTGTGAGCTGTGCATGAGGGCATCTTATGTGTACCGATGTGTGAGATTGGCATGAGGGCATCTTATGGGTACCGATCTGTGTGAGATGGGCATGAGGGCATCTTATTGGTACCAGTCTGTGTGGGCTGGGCATGAGGACATCTTATATGTACCAGTCTGTGTGAGCATCTTATATGTACTAGTTTGTGTTAGTTGAGCATGACGGCATCTTATATGTACCAGCCTGTGTGGGCTGGACATGAGGGCATCTTATATTTACCAGTCTGTGTGGGCTGGGCATCCTATATTTACCAGTCTGTGTTGTGGGCACTTATACTTACCAGACAGTGTTAAGTCATCCCTCCAGTCGACCAGCCAGTGTTAATTCAGCCCTCCAGTTCACCAGTCAGTGTTTAGCCAGACCTCCAGTCCACCAGTTTGTGTTCCTCCAGTTCACCAGTCAGTGTTAAATAAATCAGCCCTCCTTTAAATCAGCCCTCCAGTTTACCAGACAGTGTTAGGTCAGGTCTCCAATCCACCAGCCAGTGTTAAGTCAGCCCTTCAGTTCATCACTGAGTGTAATGTCAGCCCTTCCTTTCACCAGTCAGTGCAACATCAGCCTTCCAGTCCACCAGCCAGTGTTTGTCAGCCCACCACCACAAGACACACCCATTTCCAAATGCCACACCCATTATCCTAAAGAAGTCACACCCACTTTACTATGTCTGCCTATCGGCGGCATTTCAAATTTATTTCAGGTGCTGAAAACCCTAGGAATACATCTGCCTGCCTGTGGAAGGTGCTGGATTGACAATACATTTATTACTTATGTTACATATATTGGTGTGCATTAAAGATGCACAAACTCACTGGGGTGTGTTCTGCCAATGGGTTTGTGGAGCATTGTGACTAGCAAAACTGAAATTATATGTTTAAAGTACAAAATTTTAAAACTCTGTTTTGGCTGTCCAAATTTTGACAGTTCTTCACAGAAATGTTGTCTGTAGTTTAGATAAGAATTAGACACTGAAACTAATATTGTCGATTTGAAAACAGGTTAGCGTCAAATCCATGGTTTATCTCTAGCGTGCACTAGTTGTCTACTTTCAAAAAAGCCAACTGCACTTTTATTTTGAGCACACTATGGAGGCAAGAGTTAAAGTTGTGCTAACCAATATAACATACAGTGTGGTGCTTTGCCTTGTAAGACTTAAAAGAAGCATTGTTGGTGGTTACAATAGGCTATGTATCCAATATGTTTATTCCATAAATGAAAGAGACTATTATTATTTATAATTAATATAGACCAGGGTTTTGGTAAACTTTCCTTCTTTCTATTCTTCAGTCCTAAATTGTTTTGCAGCAACTGTCAAATTCAAGCTCCCCTATAAACCATTATGACAGTTCTTTAAGTCTGGCCTCACTTCTTCAGTCTAGATTTTTACAAGGTACATATTAGGTACACATGAGGTAAATGTACTGTTGGACGAACATGTTATTCATTAGAATGAAATTGAACAGAGGTATACCTGTCTTTGCAGGACCCTTCTGACATGTTCAAGAGCAGGCCATTTAAAATAGTGTATTGGCTTAGAACAGATTCTACGAGAACAGAGGTTGAAACAGTTGGCTGGATTATAAAACTGTCATAACTTACATGGAAGGTTTTTACGAGTGTTACCATTACAGTTAATTATTAAATCAGCATGAAACATGGCTAAAATACTTTCTCTGTCTTTCAAAAGCAATGAACTTTAAAATACAGACTGATATTTCTGACAGTGGCTTTCTACTGAAATGGCTCCTGCAGAAAGAGCAAAATTTACAGTGAAAAAAAAACCCCAAAAAATGTGTGAGTAGCACAGAGGGTTTTTATACAATAGCTCATTATAGTAAACTCTACAGTCTGTATTGCTTTAGCATGAATATCCAGGGTGCTTTCAACAGGTTGAGCAAATCAGAAGGGTCACTGGTACAGCAAAACAACATGCCCAGAACTCAAACTTTATTCAGTGAAATAATATAAATATTACAAAAGGGCAACAATAAATCATTGAGAATGATTTCTAGGTCACCTTTTAGAAGTCATTTTTATTTTCCAAACACTGTTTGTCCAAAATACTGGAAGGATTAAACATCCTGGTCAGCAAGCTTTTAAATCTTTAAAACAGAATAATTCTGCTATACTAATAACATAATTACATAGTTGCCAACAAGGATTTCTCTGCTCCTTTGATAATAAATGAACAATTTCAGTGTAAAGATGTTGGTCTTTATCTTGATAAACGTAAAATGATTTGGATTTAACTTCATGGACATTTTTAACACCACGTTCTATGTTTTATTACATAATTATTTATTTTATTTTTTTAATATAATCATAATATAGAGCTTAAAGGACAATGCCACCTTCAAAAGAACATCTTTTAGAAAGAATAGCCTCTTTAAAATATGTTGATATATCATAGTTTGTCCTATGAATTCATTAATGTATGCCTGCTATGCTTCTGGATGCCTCATGGAAACCGAGCAATTATGAAACCTGCACTGAGCCTGTACTGAGCCTGGGCATGCTCAGAAGAGGTAGACAGGGGATTAAGATTCAGTCATTGGCTGTGATGTCAACTGTCAATCCATAACTGATAGTTACTAACTGGAAGAACCAGGAAGCAGAAACAGGGGCAACAGGACATTGTGCAGGATTTCAGGTTAGACTTATATATTTCAGATTTTAAACTATTACCGTTTAGAGTTTTGGGAGGTGATTTACCTGTAAGTAAGTTTTCATTTTAGAGCCTGACTGTAAATTTACAGAATTTTAAAATAAATTTAAACTCAGAACAATTACAGTAACAGTTGTATTTAGGGTAATAACAAGCATTCCACTGTAGCTGTAAGCTCTCCTTTAGTAGCTCATTTGTTACACTTTTGCTCTGTCGCCGCCCAGGCCCCATGATGAAACTCAACAAGGTGTCACAATTTCTGTACAGTTAGCCTATTGTTTTTTAATGATCCTCCTCAGCACTCCCACATATTATACATTATCATTTTATAGTTGATAGAGATTCCAACAGTACAATAACAGTACAATATATTAAATAAGTTACCTTGTTTTTTCAGTTACCGTGTATTCAACAAAAAAAACACCCATAACTGGTAGATCTGTATTATTTTGAAGTTATAGTTGTTTGCAACAGATTAGAGGTGTGAATGGAAAAATAAAGGCCGTCATTGGGTTTTACCGTTTAAATGAATAAACAAGCAAAACATTTCTTGAACCAACCTGTGCCACTGTTTGCCAGTTAGTTGCATCATCCTCACTTGGGTGAATGCCATAGTTCCATCTCTTCTGTACCACATATAATACTGGCTCCACGGAAATATTAAATTTGGAAGACCATTTAATCTCTAGTTGTCCAGGAAGTAATTCATCAAAGGTAAGTTCTTTCCTTGGCTTTAAGGGGACACCTAAAGCACAAAACAAATAATTAAATGCTATACATCAATGGCTTATTTGCCCTCTGCATCAAATATTTCAAACGACATGGAATCAATTACCCAGCTTGCTTAAACAGGTTACTTAATTCTCCAATCTATTGGTTTTTTTGTATGCACGCTTGTACAATTGTCTAGAGCATAGTCACTGAGGAATAGGGTATTTGGAAGCACTGCAAACACTGGCCAACCAAAACCCTGATTTATAAATCTACAGTACTGGAGGACTTTTGTCAAATAGTAATGTGTAGCAGAGAAATGACTGTTTCCGATACTGACGAACGTTTGGTGTCGGCATTGGAAATGCCATTTTCAGCCCAAAATTTCTGTGGTCCATGGTAGGCTCCCTGCACTGTATTATAGGGAGTTGTCAGTGGTCATTATGGTATGTGGCAGTCCCTAACTATATCACCTCTATAGTATCTTATGGCTTTAAAATGATAGACACTGATAATGCATTGCTCTTAAACTCTGAATTTTGTGTTTTTCATTCTCTTTCTTTGTAGCTTAATTGAAATAGAATTGATTTGATTTTATATTTAAGAATATTTGAAGTAATGTAACAGACCTGTCAAGTTTAATTCCTTTCTCTGAACTCCCTCCCAAATGACTTTGTGCCATAATTCAGAAATTTGTGTGTTTAAGAAATTCATCATCTGTTTTCCATTAGATTTCATTGGACTCACTTGATTGAAAGTAACTCAACCTCACTCTGTTGTTTATAATTGTCAGCAGCTGGACACTACGACTGTAAAAGAAAGCAAGTGCAAGGGTATTTTCATTTACCTCTGTAGGGTCAGAACCATAAACTCCTTAAACAGATGTGCCTATAGACCCAAAGACTTGTTAACGTGTTTTTGATTACTTTAATGATTAGTTCCTTTGTATTATCTTTGAGCAAATTGTTTTTTTCTTTCTCAGATTAGCTTATATGATTGATTCAGACATGTCTAATGTTTCCAAGAGCTTTATTTTTTCTCCTAAATTTGCATGGCATTGCAAGTGTCTAAAATATGTAATATCCATCATGATTTGTGTCCATTAAAGGATTTCTTCTACAACAATACTAAAACAAAAAATTAAAAGTCACAAACATATTTAGATAATTGGTGTCATTTTTTTTCATTACGAAATGTTGGATCACATCCAAATTACAATAGAGATGAACAAAAGTTGCAAGTTTCATTCCACCAGCGGATCCACACCACTAATTAAAATTCTGAAAATCCAATTCGACAATCTCAATTTTCTAATTTTTAAATTAATTCCCTTATTCTTGATTTCCCTTAAACTTCTTAGATGCAAACCTCTCAAAAAAATTACAAAAATCCACCTTAACAATCAAATTAAAATAAACTTCCAATACATGTACATACATAATTTGAATAACTTTGTTTTACTTTTTTTGCCATCTTAGCACACTAACACTCTGAATCAAATCCTGAATGAGGTTGTTCTTTGGATTGCAAGAGGAAACCTTAATAAGAATAGTACATAAAATCTCTTTATGAATGTAGCTTATAGTAAATTTGAACCCATTGGTCAGTGTTGCAATGCAATTGTCTAAACTCTGAAAGAAGCAAACGTCTCTTCTTTAATCTTTATACATATCCAGGGAGATTCAATAAAAGTTCTTATCATTAAAAATGGTGCTAATTTTGCCCCAACCGATCGATCAGATGTTAGCTTTCATATGTTAAATGATATCAGATTGGTTGGGGCAAAGTTAGCACCATTTCAAATGATAAGAACTTTTATTGAATCTCCCTGTTAGTTTTTTTCTGTCCTGTAAAATAGATTTAAATAAATGTTCCCTTGGGCTTTTTTTTAAATTGATATGACAAAGTTAGTGACGTCAGAGTGTTGGACAAATATACACAGCCATGGATATATCGTTAGAGCGATTAAGCTAAGTATTTCCTTTAATTCAACAAATAATGAAATTGTCAAATGCATTTTATCCAATTCAGTTTTTCTGATCTGCAATCTGTGACCCAGAGGTTTTGCTCTAAATAAAGATAAATGCGCTCTAATTGAATCTATTTTTACATAATTGTGCCTGACTTTAATGACAGTGGGCCTTCTATTTCTGCCTTTAGGATAGCTTTTCTTGGATAATCACAGAGCAATAAATACAGAATAATTAAGTCTCTGATTTTCCTTCAGGTAAAAAAACTTTAAAACATCTGTTTGTTAAGATGCTCTTATTTAACAAATGTCCTGCAGTTAGTTGTCAACAATGAGATGATATCTTACTGATCGCTAGCCCAAAAGAATGCAAAATAGACTTGAAGCCAAATATTTTGTGAACTATACTTACCTTCCACCAATTCTCTTCTTCCTGTCATACTTACCCAGGGTATGGACCCAAACATTCCCTCACTGCTCCGGTACCTCCTCCGGCTTTGCAATGTGGCATCAATGCCAACAGAACAGAGAGAGGCAGAGGGGACAAGGGGAAATTCTAGTTAAATGATTCTGCAGATCTAAATTAAACCTAGGGGGACCTCACCCTGGGTACTATTCAAGTGTGTAACCAGGGAAAGGATTATAGTTTTCCAATAAATACAACAGTGTATTGTTTTAAAGAACTGCAGGAAAATACACAAGGAGATTCAATATAGGTTAAAAAAATTAAAACCCATAACATGTAATATCGGGTTAACGTTGGTTTTACAATTATTTTAGGGCACTGCGCCATTTCCAAATGTTTTTGGATATAGCACAGCACATCCGATATGATTCCACATTTGTTAAGTTAAAACTTGGATCACATTTGTATGGGGCTGTAAAGAAGCACAAAGCTTGGCATCTTACCTTTCCAATATCAAGCGATGCAATCCCGGAAGTAATTGAGTTTAAATTCCGCAAAAGTCCATTAAATGAATAAAAATGTCTACATTATTTAAAAGGAAAAAAGTACCAAACTAACCATGCTGGGTAAGAAACGAAAATGCTAGCTCTCCCCTCTGTGAGTACTTGATATAGGGCAGTAAACATAAAAAAAATCTTGCTCTCTGGCCTGCTCTGTCCTGACCTTTTCATTTTGCAGATGGCACAGACAATAGGATGACATGCTCTGCAAGCATCCTCTCAAAGAGCTGGGAGTTGTGGGTAAGTATTCATCCCATTAATTACTTCCAGGGCTAGGGACCTGGAAGTAACCTGTAAACCTGTGTACAAAAGGGGACAGGGGGTTTGAAAGAGAAATTTAGTTAAAAACTCTGGATTTAAACAATACGAGTTCTAAAGTGCAGATGTTGCAACTATGTGGGTAAATTACATTTAGGCTATATTGAAAGCACAGACCGTACAGACGTATACAGCTTTAAAAGCATGTCCATCCTTAAAACAAACAAAAAAACAAAATAAAAAAAATATAGTCACGTGTCAAGATACCTGTCCCCAAATCAAATTGATATTTTCAGTGCAATATTAGATGTATGGTTAACCAGATATTGAAGTATAATTTTTGCCTCTATTCTGAGTAAGTTTGTTCCTCCCTCCATGTAGTCAATCATGGCTGTGACTGCTGGTATCACAACCAATTAATTGCTGATTCCCCTGCTGCCTCCACTGCACATTCTCAAGCTTATAAATAGCTCATTGAGCAGATGGAGGAGGTAGATACCTTTGCCAAAGCGGAAGAGAGCTTATCATTCAATATCTGGTTAAAAATGCATGTAATAAAAGACTGAACCCTATGTGGCAGCTATCACCCAATCTCACTGATTAATATTGATATTAAACTATATGCTACAATGATAGCAACAAGACTAAAATAATTTAAACCATACTGGATGCATCCAGAACAGGTAGGGTTAGTCCCTGGTAGAGAGGCACGAGATAACATAATCAAAACAATATCTTTAATCTCTCACTCACTAAACAAAAAAATTCCTATGTGCCTCCTCGCTCTAGATGCAGAGAAGATGTTCGATAGGGTCAACTGGAACTTCCTCAGATCCACACTTGAACAAATAGGAATAGGCCCTAATGCGATAAACAAAATCATGGTCCTTTATCACCACAATAGAGTCAGAATCAGAATCTCTCTGACCCCTCCCCAATTTTGAATGGACCTGGCAGGGATGTCCCCTGTCCCCCTTAATATATACAGTTTTCTCACAATGGAACACCTGCTGATCGCATTACGCTCTAACCCAAACATAGGGGGCATAAACAAAGGTTTATGTTGTTCTTATCTACGTCACCACACCTCATACATCTCTACCGTCCATCATGCTTGAATTAGACAACTTCAGTACTTTCAGCAGAATGTTTAAACATCTCTTTACCCCAAGACACCCTGACCCTACTCCAAAGTAACTTCCCCTTTCACTGGCAAAAAGATACAATTTCCTATCTGGGAATTAAAATCCCCAAAGACCTCTCTAAACTATATGATTCAAATTATTTACCTTACTAAAACATCTCTAAGATAAACATTATTGGAATGGACATACTGCCTACATTTCTATATGATTTCCAAACTATCCCTATTCTTCCTACAAAATCTTTCTTTGATATGTCAAAACATATTCTTCTCCAATTTATCTGGTCCGGCACCTCTCACAGACTTAAATACTCCACCTTGACTAGAAGTAAAACACTGGAGGTACTGGACTACCAAACCTACAGATCTACCACTCAGCTGCCATCATAGCCCATCATTCTGTCCTCAACAAAATCTTTCTTTGATATGTCAAAACATATTCTTCTCCAATTTATCTGGTCCGGCACCTCTCACAGACTTAAATACTCCACCTTGACTAGAAGTAAAAACACTGGAGGTACTGGACTACCAAACCTACAGATCTACCACTCAGCTGCCATCATAGCCCATATCCTGGACTGGGTTAACCATTCTACAAATAAACTTTGAATACAACTGAACTCCCATATAACACAACTACCACTGCAATATCTACTATGGCTAAAACCTGAGCATAGACCACCATTTTACATCAACCACCCTGAGACTCTGGGACAGAATTGTTAAACAACATCATATGTCTAGCTACTCGGGCCTACCTACCCCTATTCTACTAAATCCAACATTCCCCTCCAGGAACCACATCTTCCCACTTCGTTAACTGGACGATAAACGACAGACCATCAGTGGGATCCTCTATCGACAAGGGTAAAATAATTTCACTCTCTACTCTTCTGACATCTGAAAACTACACATTTCCACAATATTTCAAATACCTACAACTATCACACTTCATCCAAACATGGTACAAAGAACCATCTTGGAGCTTCACCTGCAATAACTTTGAGAAACTCTGTTTCCCTTCCTCATCTCAGGCACAGGGAAGAAAAATTAAAAAATACTCTCTAGATGGTACCGCTACGCAACAATGCTATACAAGATATTTCCTAATGTATCCAAAAAATGCTGGAGATGTGGACAAGACAAATAAGCATGTCCCATGTCTGGCAAACTGCATTGGGACATGTCAGAAGATCAGCAGATGTCTCCGAGACCGGATAAGTTCATTACCTTCTCTCCTGGCTCCTGCAGGTTTAATTAAAGAACAGGAAGTAAGAGATAGCTCCTTTATCTTCTATTCTTCAATTAAACTGAAAAGCCCCAACACAGTTAATCTCTATCCTTTGTAATATAAAGACCATGAAACACAGTACAAGCATTTGCAAATAATAATACATATTGAGCCTTGAGTGATTGAAAATAGCTAGTTATAAATAAACAATTAAGTACACTAAAACCTGTTAGGTAACTATTTAGCCATAACAAAGATATAAACTAATCTGCCATACTACATGTTTTCTAAAAAGAGGAAGCATAACACCTTAAAACCTTGATTTTATTTATATGGTCTGATGACTTCTTATCACTTTTTAAATTTGTTTGCAGCCTTGAACATCTGGAGAAAAAGGCTATTATTATGACAGGCCCTGGAGCATAGCCATGCTGCTAGTGTGAGGGCACGTTAAAGATACCTCCACCCAAAAACATATTTTCCTCTGACTCATTGCATAGAAACGGCAAATTAAAATGATATGTAACTTGTCATTTCTACGTAAATCGTAGCCAAAATTATTCAGTACAGAAAGCCCTGTAGTTTCTGTCCCCTACTATGACTCATTGTGCTTGGGCATGCTCAGTAGGATTTATCTTACAGAGAAGAATTCTCCAATCAGCTACTTTGCATCTCCCTGTCCACCTGGAAGAGTGGAGTAAAACTGAAAGTAAATGTAACTGGAAGGATTTCTGTAAAAAAAAAGTTACTGATTTCAGGTATATAGTATATCTCTAGAATTACATTAGATGGCAAGTACTGTTTTCATTGCCGTTTTCTTTTCAAAGGTAAAATATAAGGTGAGTAAAAAAAGGGTGTCCTTTAAAGGACAAATAACCCACCCACACACCCCCCTTCCACCTTCATCCCTGGGTACAGTTTCTGACAACTGTAAACAATAGTCACTTCACTAGTCCAGTCCGTTTGGATACATTAACTTGTGTTATTATTGGAAAGTGGGTAGATGATGAATGTAAATAAAACCATTATTCTCAACTGATGTTGAAATCATTGTGGCAGCTGGGAAAACATTTCAAATAACATTGAACAAAAGAAATGGGTCTGTAAATAACAATATTTACTATATGTGAGATGTCAGTGTGATCTGTACATTACAGCATTCAGACAGGTGGTGCAGGTGTGCTTCTCTACAGGATTCAGTTGACACAGCCAGTACTGCATATCACAATGGCACTGATGACTATTGCAAACCTGAAACCTGATTTCTGTATTCAGCTACACAGGAGGACCAGAGTCTCAAGTATTTGCTGGTATCAACATACATACCTGCTGGCTGTCAAATATGTATTATATGAATGAACACCATGGGTAAATAAACAGGTAGATATATGCATGTACATGAATATATTTATACAATGCAAGTGGATATGACCTATTGCTATTACTTACAGCTATCGATACAATAAAGAGTATGATTGATAGACATCTATAAAAGCCAGAATGTAAGATTTACACACAATCCCACTTCACAGAAACAGATACTATGGGGCATATTTATAAAGAATCGTTAATATCGCAAAAAAATTAACGCCGCACATCGCGGCCGCGAAAATAGCGCTATCGCCGTATTTATAACGGCGAGCGCTATTCCCGCGATACCTATCGCGGCCGCGATGTGCTGCGGTAATTTTAAGCCCCTTCGCGGCGATACTGTATAGTATCGCCGCGAAGGGACTTAAAATCCCTTCCCGACGCCGCTCCTACCCCGCCCACACCCCCCGCGGCGGCAGCGGCGACCACCCGCCGCCACCGCCGCTTCCCAGCAGCCCCTCCCAACCCGTTCCCCGTTCGCGGCAATCTCGGAACGGGAGGCTAGGAGGGGCTGCCGGGAAGGGGCCGCACAGGTGGTCGCGACCCCCCGCCGCCACCCCCTCCCCGGCAACCCCTCCAAGCCCCCGCCCGCGGCCGCTCCCGGGAGGGGACGGGAGGGAGCCGCTGGGGGGGGTGGAGGCTCCCTCCAGCGGGGCCCTGAGAGGGCCTTTTGGGACCCCCCTCCCCGGCCCTTACAAGGGCCCTTGCGGCACTGACAAGTGCCTTTGGCGGGGTCCCCGAGCTGAAACCGGGACCCCCAGTGCGGCTCTTAAAAGAGCCCTGGGCGACGTCTTCTTTTCTTCCAGTCCCGCACACCAGCTCCGCCGAGCCCGCCGACCCCGAGAGGTACCCCTGCGGCCGCCAGGGGTACCCCCGGCGGGCGCCGGCGACCTCAACGAGGCCGATGTTGCCGGCGTCTTGATCCGACGGACGTCTTCGGGCTGGCGACACCAACCCCACTCAGGTCGCCGTGCCAGGCAGACTCACTGCGGCCGCCAGTGAGCCTGCTGGCACCGCCGGCCTCAGCGGAGCCGATGTTGCCACCGCTTCTTTCTTCTTTCTTCGCCATCTACTGCGATGGCATCTGAGTTCCGCGGCAGAAAGCTCCTCTTTATATAGGTTTGCAGAAATCCATAATCCGTTTCTGATTGGTCATTTTTAATACTTGCTTTACATTAACCAATCAGATTTCTGGAAAGTTCTGAAATCTGATTGTTAATGTAAAGCAAGTATTAAAAATTGACCAATCAGAAACGGATTATGGATTTCTGCAAACCTATATAAAGAGGACTTTCCGCCAGAACTCAGATGCCATCGCAGTAGATGGCTGAAGAAAGAAGAAAGAGCGGCTGGCAACATCGCTCCGCTGAGGCCGGCGGTGCGCCGGGCTCACTGTCGCCGCAGTGAGTCTGCCTGGCATCGGCGACCTGAGTGGGTTGGTGTCGCCAGCCCGAAGACGCGCCCGGGCTCTTTTAAGAGCCACGGGGGTCCCGGTTCGAGCTGCGGGACCCCCGCCAAAGGCACTTATTAGTGCCGCAAGGCACTTGTAAGTGCCGCAAGGGCCCTTACAAGGGCCGGGGAGGGGGTCCTGTTTCGAGCTGCGGGACCCCTAAGCCCCAAAGGCTCTTATAAGAGCCGCAAGGGCACTTGTCAGTGCCGCAGGCCCTTATAAGGCCGGGGAGGGGGGTCCCGGTTCGAGCTGCGGGACCCCTTAAGCCCCAAAGGCTCTTGTCAGAGCCGAAGGGCACTTGTAGTGCCGCAAGGGCCCTTATAAGGGCCGGGAGGGGGGTCCCGGTTCGAGCTGCGGGACCCCCTAAGCCCCAAAAGGCCCTTCTCAGGGCCCCGCTGGAGGGAGCCTCCACCCCCCCAGCGGCTCCCTCCCGTCCCCTCCCCGGGAGCGGCCGGGGCGGGGGGCTTGGAGGGGTTGCCGGGGAGGGGGTGCGCGGCGGGTGGTCGCGACCACCTGCTGCGGCCCCTTCCCGGCAGCCCCTTCTAGCCTCCCGTTCCGAGATTGCCGCGAACGGGGAACGGGTTGGGAGGGGCTGCTGGGAAGTGGCGGCGGCGGCGGGTGGTCGCCGCTGCCGCCGCGGGGGATGTGGGCGGGGTGGGCGTGTCTCCCGGGGCGGGTGCGACCACCCGCCGCGGGTTGCCTGCCCATCCCCGCCGCGGGAGGTTAGTATCGGCTGACTTCGCCTCCTTCAAGGTGGCGAAGTAAAACAGCCGATACTAGCCGAGCGAAACCAGTACCGCCGCTTTATAAATAGAAGCGGCGGTAACAGGTAAGTATCGGCGCTTCGTTAACTTTTCGCGGCCGTTTTCGGACCTTTATAAATCGCGGTAAACGCGATTTATGCGTTAATGTCCGCGAAAACGGCCGCGAAAAGTTAACGAACCTTTATAAATATGCCCCTATGACAGTGTATGTGATATTGAGAACTGATGTGTGCATTTTCTTTAATCATTTCTTTGCCATTTCTTTAAGTGGCACATATAACTGATCTATACACGTCACTGTCAATTCTAGCGCTATATATATATATATATATATATATATATATATATAATATTGTAATGAATTAAAATTTTTATTGTGTTTTGCACTGCAGTGTGTTAACTTTTGCTATTTCCCCAAGTAGCCCCACTGGTGTTTATCTTATCCCTGTTTAAAACTTGTGCAGTAGATGGGAAGATAATTGTCAACCGGAGTTAGTGTTTTCACAGAACATCTATTCGGGACTTGACATCTCTCTGTAAATTCCTACCTTTGTATAAATTTTTAGGTACTTGGCATGTGTGGCCACATCCATTAGAACAACACTTCTTCACCCCAGAGCACTCATTATCAGCATCACAGCTTTCAACACAGGCAGCTGCAAAGCCACTGGCTTTCTCTGGAGCTGGGCAATCTCCTTGCTTTACTGACAAAACCGATTTCAGAAACTCACAGCTGGTTAAACATTCATAGTGCTTCTTTGGGAAAAGAGGCTAGAGCAGAAAAGGAATAAAACAAAGCAAGGTTACATTTCATGTTTTGTCAACTGCCGCATACAAATGATGTAAATGAAAAGGATTTTCTTTCATAATGCAAAGATGCAGAAACAACTGAACACATTTACAAACTGAGAGGGAATTAAATACTAAGAGGGAAATTAATGGGGAGAATAACAAGTTATTGTTTCTGTGAACAAAGTACTTATCATGTGACACAGGCTTGGAATGTAAGTTTTATAGAATACACGTGTGCAAAAGCCTTTTGATTGGTGGTCAAGCCAATAATGTACAGGATAGGTACAAAATGGACCAGGGCAATATTTTGTCACATGAAAGTCATTTCACAGTTAAGTTGTCAGTTAACTGCCCCCAAACCCAACTGATATACTCAGCACATTATTAGATGTATTACTAACCAGATATTTAAAGATCATTTTTGCTTCCATTCTTGCAGAGTAAGCTGGCTCCTCCCTCCATGCAGTAAATTAAGGTTGTGTCTGCTGACAACACAGCCACTGATTGACTGCTGTTTCCCCTGCTGCCTACTCTGCACATGCTCAAGGTTCAAAAAATCTCATTGAGCAGAGGGAGTAGGCAGATAACTTTTCCAGAACAGAAGAGAACTCATCATTAAATATACGGTTACAAACACAAAACGCTGGTATAAATTTCAGTTATAATTGTGGGCAGATAACTGACAAACAAAAAATGTTAAGTCTATATGTGGTTTCCTTGTGGGAGAACACAACATTTAGCATTACAGAGCATCTTTTGACTCTAGGCTATCTCATGGATGTCTTTGTAATGTATTGTAAGTGGAATCACTCTACTCTGAACTCTAAAATATCTAACTGAGGCTGCCAGGTAGATTTATAAAGAATGTGTTAAAAAAGAAGCAGGAGGGTCAGAGCACAGAAGTTCGCTATAAAGAGAATGATACAGATTTATTGCATTTACCATTTTGATGTTCACTTTCTTTGACAGAGATACCTTACTAAATAGAAATTGGCTTGACATACCTCACAGAGATCATGACAGTTATTCTTTTGCAAATCCCACGTATCCTTGCAGGGTTCCAGACACTGTTGAAAGGTTAAAAATACTCTTTAAAACAATGGATGTCAGACACTCTTTTCTTTATTTTCAGCTACTCAAAAACACCAAAGATAGTAAAAGTGACACACTGAGTATATTGGCAAAACAAAAAAAAAAATAGATGTGTACACAAATGTTTTTTTAAAAAAACAAAGATTATTTCCCCTTATATTCCATTTTTGGATCCAACTCCTTTCTTTCTATTTAATCAAGGCGTGGAAAAGTAATCCACACAAAACACAATTTCAAATGGTTATTTATTTTCTGTGAAACGGATTTGTGTGTGGAAATAGGATATTTCGTGTGGGAAGATCTTACTACATTCGAACCTAAATCAATAATTGGGAACAACTAAAATACTTTAATTCCTATTTTTGTTTAATGCACTCACACAGATATTTTATTGTTCTATTACTGTATTCTTCTTATTTCTAAAAATTAGAAACAATGATGCAAAAATCATGCAATGATGCTAACCGGCCAAATCAGTGTAAACCCCATACTACCCGATGTATTATCAGCTTAACGTGAGTTTTAAACTGGCTTTAAGAGCCCTTAATGATTTTGGAAACAACGTTACACTCTAAGCAAGATAGCTTAAAAGAGAATTATACTAATGCAGAATTTAAACTCCTCCTCTTCGTCATTACCATGTTTTTCAATGTCAGAGATGGGAGACTTGTCACTGACAATGACTGTGGGAGGAGCCAGGAAAAAGTCTGTTACTGCATGAGTAAAATTCTCTTTATAGTAAGCTACTATGTAGCTCAAAACTTAACACCTTAAATGGAGGTGTAAGCTGGCACTTCTTACCTGACCGTGATCCCGCGATGCATTAAATCTTGTAATCAGGGATTACTGTATTGCGGGATTCTCGACCAGGCAAGTAGCGCAAAGCAAAATATAACTGTGGATCTAAATGGAATGTTGTGAAGGCCTTGGAAACTGGGGTGTGGATTAATGGAACTCTCCTGTCATAACAAAATTCACCCCTTAATAACCAAAGTATCTTCAGATGAACCCAGGATATGGGATTGTTTATATAAAAGTTGGACTGTAGCCCTAAAACAAAATAATATCAGTAACATGCCTCAGGCATTGCCATATGTCCCGTGTTGCAGATCTTGTTTATATCAAGTTCTACCAGGGCCCTGTCAACAATATCATGTCTTAATTGTGGATGCCATCATCGCATAAAGTAACAATAAAAAAAGCTGAGAAAAATCATGACATTATATATACACATACAATTCAAATACAATAGGACAAGAATGTTCATGTTATGAATAGCAGGATCACTTGTATTTTAATATAAAGGTTGTACATTCAGACCATTAAAGACAGTAGGGAGAGTTGTGCATTTATACCATTAAAGACAGTGGGGAGAGTTGTACATTCAGATCATTAAAGACAGTGGGGAGAGTTGTGCATTCAGACCATTAAAGAAGCGGGGAGAGTTGTGCATTTAGACCATTAAAGACAGTGGGGAGAGTTGTGCCTTCAGACCATTAAAGATAGTGGGGAGAGTTGTGCATTCAGACCATTAAAGATGTGGGGAGAGTTGCACATTCAAACCATTAAAGACAGTGGGGAGAGTTGCACAGTCAGACCATTTAAGACAGTGGGGAGAATTGCGCAATCAGACCAGTAAAGACAGTGGGGAGAGTTGCACATTCAGACCATTTAAAACACTGGGGAGACTTGTGCATTCAGACCATTTAAGACAGTGGGGAGAATTATGCAATCAGACCATTAAAGACACTAGGGAGATTTGCACATTCAGACCATTAAAGACAGTGGGGAGAGTTGCACATTCAGACCATTAAAGACAGTGGGGAGAATTGCGCAATCAGACCATTAAAGACAGTGGGGAAAGTTGCACATTCAGACCATTTAAGACAGTGGGGAGAATTGCGCAATCAGACCATTAAAGATAGTGGGGAGAGTTGCACGTTCAGACCATTTAAGACACTGGGGAGAGTTGTGCATTCAGACCATTTCAGACAGTGTAGAGAATTGCGCAATTTGACCATTAAAGACACTGAGGAGAGTTGCACATTCAGACCATTAGAGACAGTGGGGAGAATTGCGCAATCAGACCATTAAAGACAGTGGGGAGAATTGCGCAATCAGACCATTAAAGACAGTGGGAAAGTTGCACATTCAGACCATTTAAGACAGTGGGGAGAATTGCGCAATCAGACCATAAAGATAGTGGAAGTTGCACGTTCAGACCATTTAAGACACTGGGGAGAGTTGTGCATTCAGACCATTCAGACAGTGTAGAGAATTGCGCAATTTGACCATTAAAGACACTGAGGAGAGTTGCACATTCAGACCATTAGAGACAGTGGGGAGAATTGCGCAATCAGACCATTAAAGACAGTGGGGAGAGTTGCACATTCAGACCATAAAAGACAGTGGGGAAAGTTGTGCATTCAGACCATTAAACACAGTGGGGAGAGTTGCACATTCAGACCATTAAAGACAGCGGGGAGAGTTGCACATTCAGACCATTAAAGACAGTGGGGGAGTTGCGCAATCAGACCATTAAAGACTGTGGGGAGAGTTGCGCATTCAGACCATTAAAGACAGCAGGGAGAGTTGCGCATTCATACCATTAAAAACAGCGGGGAGAGTTGTGCATTTAGACCATTAAAGACAGTGGGGAGAGTTGTGCATTTCGACCATTAAAGACAGTGGGGAGAGTTGTGCATTTAGACCATTAAAGACAGCGGGGAGAAGTGTGCATTTAGACCATTAAAGACAGTGGGAGAGTTGTGCATTTAGACCATTAAAGACAGTGGGGAGAGTTGTATTCACCTGGACAAAATTGAAGAACTTCCTGTACAGCTTTATTTATTATGTGATATCACATCCCTAACTAAGATTTACAATATACGGTAGATGAACTACAACTGAACCCTGAAGCCATCATCTACTGCTTAATGCAAAACATATATGTTAGATCTACACAATTTTACCATTTCTTCCCAATACTGCCCTGTATCCATGATTATTTCTGTGTTTAGAACCATACTGAGCTGGTCTGACAAACTCAATTGAATTATTAACTTGGGCACAAGAAATGTCACTAAAATTCGGTGGTTTAGGTGCCATTGTGCCAGTCTAAGCGAGAGTCCCCAGACAGACATTTTAACTATTGTTAATTCCTGTATCCAAGCCTTTTTTTTCTGTGATTCAATATTTTAGCATCTTCTAGGAGTCTGCTCTCACGTTAAATCTCACCCTTCTTAGCAAATGTAGATAGAAACAGGTTGGATGTACCCAGATGTGCCAGCAAATAAAACACACAAAAAGATACAACAAAAATTGGAATGTAATAGAATACACAATTAATTTACAACCCTGGATAATGGATAAAGAATTGGTATCTCTGTACTGTATTTCTTTGAATAGCTATCCCTGTATGAATCAGACTTAAGCTAGGTACACACTGTACAATATTTCCTCCTGACCGACCGTTCGAGGCTTTCGACCGGTCGGCCAGGAGAAAGAACTGTCGGTCGTGGCAAAAGCAGCCGTGGCTGACAGTTGGGGCGCGATCGATTGTGTGGTCAATGGACCGATTGTGCGGTCCATAGAGGACCGCACGATCGGTTGTAATTTTCAGACCTGTCTGATCGTTCATTCGTCCAAATAAATGTCAAACTCGCGCAAACCCATAAAAAATCGTGTTGCATGGGTTTTATGCTCATTTTTGCAGGTTAGCGGGGAAAGCCAGGAAAATGTGTTTTATGGTAAACTTCTCCTTTAAGTTTTTTTTTTTTTTTTTTAAACCGATTGGAAGATTTTTTTTTAGAAGATCTCAGATCATAAGCACAATACATAACACTAAAAAACAAAATGCACTGTACATATAGTTATATTCCGTCAAACACTGCAATAAAATAAATGTCTAGTCATGGTTAAACATAAGGTAAATTATTTTGCCATATTTGGCATTCCCTACATTTGCTTGATTTTTAAAGAATAATATTAATATAAGCAACATAGTGGCATTGACCCAAACTTTTTTTTGCAATATTTATAAATAGATGTAAAAACCAAATGCAGTGGGACTTCCTATATAGTAATTGGAAACATTGCAGCTAGTGTAGTTATAACTGCAGATGGAAAAACAGGTGTCATGTGTTTTGGACATATCTATTCTCAACAATAATAAGCAAAAAATCAAGCCCATACACATGGCAAAATAACAATATGTTGACTAATGTGTGACTTAATTGTAGGTCACAATTTTGATGTTATTAAGCAGCGCTGTAACAAGTAATTACTGTGCCCCACAGCAAAACTATGATTGGTGCCCCTTTCTGTGCTTCCACAGTGTTTTTTTTGGGAGGAGGCTAAATCTGCCATAGGAAAAATAAGAAGATCAGGCCCCCTTGACTCCCAGTTGCTCCCCCTGAACCCCTGGTAGTTACGCCCTTGGTCTTAAGCTGGCTATACATTATCGATGGCTGCAAGATGGTGCAGCTGTTCGAAGTTCACCAACATATTCCATCTTTTTGAGGCAGACTTGAGGCTGAAAAATATGCTCATGACACTAAAGCATTTGATTGGATCAACAGAAAATTTGACGACTGGCCTCATCATTTTCTGCTCAACAGAATTCCCATTATCACCAAGCAGTCATTGAAAAGGAGGCCATACATGGGTATACTTCTCAATTGAATAGACAAGCGACTAGTGTAGTGCCTACCTTAAGCCTGAGGAAATATCACACTCCTAGCAAATGTTAGTGGCATATCCCTGATCTACACTGAATGTTAGTGCACAGATCACATTTTATTAAAGGCTAAATGGTACTTCAAGTAAAGTGAACTATAAGGTGTTTGGTTGTATAAGTCAAAAGAAAAAAAACATACGGTAGTTCTGTAAAATTCTTTTTTAATCTAAAGAACCGTAAACAACCTGATATATTTACTTCCAAAGCACATCCATTTCTGTCCATCTCCGTACAGAAAATGTGATGTGATCTATTTTTTGGTTGTGGCCACCCACATTGACATGCACTTCTTTCCGATTCTCATGTGCAAACGAAACGCAAGACAAATCATCTTCAGTTGTCCCTTCCTCCAAACTCACTTGCATGCATTATGTTTTAAAAAAAGAATGATGACCTGCTTTTAAGATAAGTACAAAAAAACGGGAATAAAGCTGGGTACACACCTAGCGATTTTTCCTCCTGACCGACCGTTCGATACTTTCAACCGGTCGGCCAGGAGGAAGGACTGTCGGTCGCGGCAAAAGCAGCCGCGTCCGATAGTTACCGCGACCGATCGTGCGGTCCATAGAGGATTCGGACCGATTCGGACGAACGGTCGGTCGGACATGGACACATTCGGATGCGATAATTTCGGTCCGATCGACTGATACACTGAACTATCGGTTGATCGGACCGAAATATCTCATCGTGTGTACCCAGCTTTAGGTACAATAACTTACTGGAACTTGAAAGGCAAGGCAGCTTGCTTACCACAGACAGGACTAAGGAAGATGGCTTTCATAACTTGCAAGCAGGAGAAGTGCCAGAGTTATAAGGGTATGAATGTATATTTGTTTTATTGTTTGGGGGGTGGAGGAAGGGTATAATTATCCTTTAAACTCTTACTATCCCCCTTAATACATCAATGATTAGGGTAAAAGAACCAACACCTTTTGTAATACAGTATAGCAGTGATATATATCACTCTACACACGTCAAGCTGTAAAGAATTTGTCATTAGAAAAAAAGTGCTCACCATTGCCTTCTAAATAACCAAGGTTCTAGTACTTAATGTACATTTATAAAAGCTTAATCTCTTATGTGAGAAACTTTGCCTGCCAGTAATAAATCCAAAATGCTGTAGTTTGCGCTATATTAAAGGCTTTCTTTCCAGTTTTTGTTTTTATTACTATGCCTAAAGTACAGGATCAAAGAATTTTATCTAATATTTCTTCTGTAAAAATGGGACCATTCAGACCTCTGGATTTATTGGCCATTTTCACTTGTTGGAAAAATCCTCCAAACTATGAAGTATTGAACAGGAAAGTTAATGAAGTTGTTTTTCGAGTTTTTCAGAAAGAGCAGCTGCAAAAACATAACAGCATTTGAGAAACCCCAAGATGCAAATTATAACACCAATCAAACAAGACACACATTTATTTGTCAAACACTTAATCCTTATTCCAACACACTGACAGACATTATGTATGTGCTTATTATGTTTAAGGCCTGTGTTCCGTTGAGCCAGCAGTTTTGTTGGACATGTGCAATAATTCCCTTACTTAATTGGATTACTATACAAAATGATTTGCAGATATCTTTAAATGAATATGATTTTTTTAATGTAATTTCAGTCAATTAGACAAATATGGAAACTTAAAAAAATATTCCTTACTTTCTACAGAACAGGAAAAATATTCAGAAAATGTGACTACAGCCATTCAAAAACAAGTGTTAAGCAATATGACGTGAAAGTGCAGTAAAAGTAAAAGAACAGAATCCACAAACTCCACTTCGTGTCCGCATTCACAGGAGATAGTCCCCAAGACTGAAAAAACAATATATTTATATGTATAAAAAGCAATATCTTTATATAGGAAATAATGCAAACTGCAATAAACAAAATATGCAGTGATGAAATGCAATTGGTATAAATTCCCTAAAACAACATGGATCCAATAAATGAAGTAGCATGTGTTTTATTCAGTCTACCTTTGTTATTACCACAATGTTACGTGGGTGCTTTTTCAGGTTACCTTTTCTGCAGGAAGTAAGATAGGGTACCTAGTTGCTATAGCAATTCTCAGGTTTGAATATCGGTTGAATAAATCTGCTAATGAATATAAAGCCACTAAATAACACTTAATAAATATTAAGGTTTACATCTCATTGACTTGAATGGCATTTATAGTGAGCTTGACAATTCATGAACTTTCAAAGAAGCTCATGAACTTACTGGCGAACTGTAATCTCCTGTGTTGGTCCATCACTATTCTTTATAGAATTAGCAATACAATAAAATGGACTGCTACATACAGACATTTGCTGAATTAGCTCTGCATCAAAATGGAAGAACTTCTTTCTTCACAATGGTCCACAGGTCAAGAGACCGAGTAAAGGAGGCTGGGCACTGATTAAAAATTAAATTGGCTGTGAAATGGTCAAGGGGTTTTAATGTTGAGTTTGTATTTTTAAAAGCTCCATCTAAAATGAGAGGAGAAGGGCTAAAAACATTTTTTTATTGCATTTAAAGGCACAAAACCCTTTTGTTAAACAGGGCTTTTATGCTATGATTTTTAAAAGGAAATGTTTTTATATATTTAAATGTACATTTTTCTCTATTTAAGACCTTGGCGCTTGTCGAAGGCATTTTCCATGTGCCTACTGCAATGTGTTTATGACCTCAAAGAATAATGCTATTATCTTTACCAGACAATGAGGCAAAGAATATATTACATCTTACTTACACAATATATGATAACATTATACTTTACGGCCATCTAATGAAAAATAAATGGAGCATAAACTATGCTTAGACTTTGACATAGGGATGCAAAAATGTTCACAATGTCTCAATATTTTAACAGTGTTACATATGTGCGCGCAATAAATCAAATTAATGTAGCAATGGAATTTGCTCTACTTTTTAGCACACACATTTGCTTTAAAGCCACATAAAAGTTCGTAATATACCGATTTTGTTTCTAAAATGAATCAACAGAAAATGGTCAATACATTGTGCAGGAAAGTTCCGATAGGGAAATTCAGAGCTGAATTCTGTGAAAGCTCAGAGCTTTTATGCAGGCTCCCTGAGCGTTCACAGTGAGTTCAAAGCTCAGAGAATACACTGCAATTATTGGCTGTGATGCCGGGAGCTGCATTAGAAGAGTGAAGAGCAATCAAGGTGGATATCTCCTTTTAGAAACCATTTAAGCTGTGTAAGTACAATAGTTTCTATATTTTTTGGGGGGGCTACATACAAAATTTGATTTTGGGCATGGACATAATTTTTAAATTATTTTGTATGGTTGAGTTAGTTACAACTATGACAAGACACAAATGCACAAAATAAATCTGTATACACAATGAAATCTCCAACAGTAGATATTTCTTTAGTATAGGAGTAAATGTCTTATTATAAACAATCATAGTATGGGTCATTTTACTATGCAGGCCATACAGCTGGGATGTTTAACCTGCATCCCTCCACATGTTTGAAATTCCAACTGCCAGCATTACTTGGATGTATTCCCAACCCATGCCATACCGCAAAAGACAACTGCATAGACCTATCATTTGGCAATCGACAAATAGTTCAAGCTTAACATTGAAACCTTTAAAGATTGGGACAGTGTATGGCCAGCACAACTGAATGTTGGAAGTTATCATACTGATTAAACTGCAGAGTAGTTCTAAAGAATGTATGTAAACTGGCATGTAACCGGCACACTCTATGTTAAATGGACCTTTATTGCAAGACATTGTAATTTACCATACTTTAATAGTATTCCCAACTGCTCAGTCTTTAAATACTGAATTCCTTTTTACTGTTGATGGTATCTCACATCACCAGTGTCTTACTCATTTCTCCACTGCCACTAATAATTCTTTCAGCAAGCAGAATGTTTCTAGATAAACCTTTGCGTTTGCTGATAGCTAAATGATGGATGTAAATATGATGACTATCTAGTGTGAATACCAACAGGCATTTTGTAAAGTCATTCCAATCTTGAAAACACTACCAGGTGAACATAATGAGGCCTTTCAATCGCCTGGTTCAAATAACATCTTAAGTGCACTTTTTTAGAGTGATGCACAGTTCTAACTCTTGTTAAGGTATCAAGACATTTGATAACTCGCTTGGCAAACCACTCCGGAACTCTTATCACTATGTTAAGAATCTGACAACCAAGAAGTTATCATATGGAAAAAGCATCTATGTTAATAATCTCGCTTCCTGAGTGGTTGGAAATTTAGGAAAAGAAGAAGAACCCAGTGGCATTTTATTAGCACAATATGCATTTCCATTTTTAACAGTCATCTGTTGTCAATGCTATCTAGCAAATAATAATACACTGTATTTCATATCCAGCTGAGCAGAACACTGGATATGTTTTATTTGTTCCACAGAAAGAATCAACCCTGCAGCAATGTAAAAGTAATTAAATACAGAGGGCAAGGAAACTGTAGAAGCTTAAATAAACCAGCCACAAATGATATTCATTATTTTACAAGATTCTACAGTGAATACTGAGAAACACAGCAAGGGCTCACACAAATATCCCATTGTACGGTAAAATCAGGGATCCCCGTTTCATTTGTGTTCTGTCTATCACCGTGTAGTTTCATTGTAAATAGAAAAGGCCTGTGGCTTTAGACGGAGGGTTGACATGACAGGGAATCCAAATGGCTTGCAGCCAGAATGCTCCTATTATCCTCTGAGGGTAATAAACTCGGATTCAACAGTGCAACAAGACCTAAACATAGCAGTAGGTCAGAAGACAGGCAGGGGGTGCAGAGAAGGATGGAAATGATGTCACAGAAAGTACGTCTTCCTGGGACTGGGCAGGGTGTAGCGAAGTGGAACTTTTAGTCATTCTAAATAAATGTATCTGTAATCAGTGTAATTACACCTAATGTTTCACGTTCACAGTTCACTAGCACCAGTCTTCAAAGGTAAATAAATCACTGAATTACACTATGATTCGACAGTATTACTTATGGACCACCCATTCCAAAATTTCAGCACCAATAACCATCATAACCGAGCAGTGTATCCCAGGCTCACTTTCATAGACAATTGGAACAAATCTGATCCCAAGATGTTATTTTTCTCAGTAAAACGTTATCCTTTAACTATGCCTTCTAGGTACACACAATCCAGATTTTTAGCAGATGGCAGACAGATTCCATTATGATATATATACTTTGTATAGGGAGATCATTTAGGTTGCCAGGGGCTGCTTATCAGCTCCTTATTTTTGCACATTATTAGCCTTTTATCAGTACTGGACACACAGCATTGCAAACCAGATTTCTACAGTAGGAAAATCAGGGCAGGAATGTGGGTCAGTGCATTGAAGAGTAAAGGACTAAACATTTTTAGGGAGTTATAGTATCATGTGCAATGGGGTAAAATGTTAAACCCATGCTTCCTGATGTAATCTCGGGTTTGCACGGGTTTAACTCCATTTTTCTCGGGACTGCTGTGTTTTGTATGAACGGCACAGACACCCGATGTTAATGTTGCTGTGTTTGTTTTTGCACTACAAAGTAACATGAAAATGAACGTCTTTTAAATATAGGCATTGCCTCCGGGCTCCTTACCTGCCAGCTTCCTGTGATGCAGTAAATCGCACTGTGAATACTGCATTGGGAAAACCCGGAAGGAAGAGGACAGCATAGGGTATTACATCTCCCCATTTAAACCTAAAAAGTTGGTTTAGAATAACATACATTTTACTAAGATTCAAATGTGTATCATCATTCTAAAATTTCCATTCACCTTATTCAGTTTCCCATTAAGTCTTTCTATTTTTCAGTGTCAGATTAACATAAATTCTCAGAAAATGTGGGCAGTCACGAGTTCTATTCTATGGTAATGTATTGTTAAGTTTGCTGTTGAGTAGTGGCAATCCTAAAATCCCCTGTGGAGTTAAATAAGCAAATTTTACCTAATGTATACACTAGTATGAGGATGCGCTTCAGCTGCACAAGCACATAATATAAAATGCATGGATTACTAGCTAATGAAGCTCTACTGAATTTCAAGTGGGAGGGGAACAAAAAATAAGTTCTGTGACATATATACTGGAAATTAATAGGAGAATCATCTAAGACTCATAACACTTCTTTATTTCCAACAGGAGGAACCTATATACCGTATATACTCGAGTATAAGCCGAGGTTTTTAGGTTTTAAAATCAACCTAAAAACCTTGCCTCGGCTTATACTCGAGTCAGAGAAAACTTACCTTAATTCCAAATGCAGCCGCGAGTCAGGAAGGAAAGCCGGCAGTTCCCAGTAGTTCTTGACGGGTGCGCGATGATGACATCGCGCACGCTGGCGGGATGACGTCATTGCGCAGCCGTGAAGCAGTACTGGAACTGTCGCTCTGACAGAGCGAGCAGCAGACGGCGGAGAGATGAAGACTGAAGAACTGGGAAGAGAAGACTGAAGACGGAGAGATGAAGATGAAGAATGGCAGGTACGGTAAGTGAACTGGGGGGGCTCTAGGGTGGGGGACAGTATGCCATACAGTAACACCCAATACCTTTCTACTATAGGTGCAACTCCCAGCAACGAAAGCATGCTGGGAGTTGTAGTTTCCAAACATCTACAGTGGAAAGGTATTAGGGTTACTGTATGGGATTACTGTACATTTAAAGGGCAACTATCTACCCTCGGCTTATACTCGAGTCAATCATGGGTCACTGATTTTGGAGGCAAAAATGGGTACCTCGGCTTATACTCGAGTCGGCTTATACTCGAGTATATACGGTACATGGTTTCACTTACAAGGTTAGAATTCTGAACACATTTAGCCTGCCCATCAACAATTATATTTACAATACAATATTTAGTGCAAGAAAGGGGCATTTTATTTTGTGGACCACCTCATTGCAGAGATTACTTTTTGAAATAAAAGTCACTAGGTAACATGGGGTATAATTCACGGAGTAAATATGCAAAATGTAACACTGCCTATTTAACATAGGCTGCACTATTTAGAAAAAGGTTTTGAAATAGCACATCAAATGGAAAAATCACGTAAAACATGAGCAAAGCTGATAATACATTCAATACTGTGGGTTTTGTCTGTTAGCAGGCAATGTAGAATCGCACTGTATAAGTGCAAGGAGCAGCCTAGCGCTGCTAATCAGATCCACTTGATTCATTCATCAGCTGTAAAGGCTCGTACACACATGCAATTGCGGGGCCAACTCACAATTTGGTTACCAAACGCCCATTTTGCCTGACCGAGCACCCATACATCAAACAAGCGTCGGTTGATTGTTACCCTATCACAAGGCTACCTTGCAATCGCACTGTGTACGTGCCTTAAGTATGACAGATCTTTATTATCAGTTGACTGATCTGGAACATACACGTGTTTATTAACACAATAAAAGGAGGAAAGACATCAGCAATGATCTTATAAAGACGATTGTTGCTATCCATCTTACTAGGAAAGGTTATAAGGCCATTACTGTAAGAAAAACACCCCATACCAACTGTCAAGTATGTGTGATTGTTTGGGCTTGTTTTGCAGCCTTTGGGACCTGGCCTTCTTGCAGTCATTGAGTTGACCATGAACTCCTCTCTATACCAAACTATTTAAGAGTCTAGACCTTAAACAAATCTAATTATTAAATATATTTTGACACCTGTTGTGAATACCTGAAGTTAGACCAAAATAATTTTAGAACCTGGTAAACCTGGTAAAGACCAGTTGAATTTATAATGTAATAATACACCAAACCCTATTACTTAGGGCTAGGCCACACTGCTGCGTTTTTTTTGCGTTTGCGCTTGCTTTTGCGATTGCGCTTGCGATTTTCCAAAATCATTGAAAACGCGGCAACGCAAAAAAACGCATGCGTTTTCCTATACTAATTTAAGAAATCGCAATCGCAAACGCAACGAAAATCGCACATGAAATCGCATGCTATTGCGTTTGCGTTGCAGTGTGGCCGTGCCCTCAGGGTGCAATTTTTCCCTTGTTTTGATGTACGGTACATCCTTCTCTCAGTGGTGTCTCAACTTCATTTGAAAAGCCATTCAAGAAGCACAGTGCTAAAGAATGTTCATTTGCACATTACAACAGTTTGAAAAGCTCAAAAATCACCCCTCTCTTTTAGTGTGTTTTGATACGGTTCTGCTTGTTCGGCAACATCTCTCCTTCCTACAAGTCCGAGCATTGCATTTGGCTTTGTCTCTCTCTATTTTTACATTGGCGTTCTTGCCTATTATATCATACAACAGGAGACAATTTGTGGCACCAATCCCTCGGTGGTGCTCAGTAAACTCTCAGCTGTCCATGACTTTGTTATTTTTATTGATACATTTACTTTTTATTGTTACATTTATAAAAAAATCAAACAGCTTAAAAGGGATACAGATAATGGAGCCTGACGAATTTCAGGTACATTGCATTATTTTTTTCACAAATTCATGGAACACTGAGAGTTTAGCGAGGGCCACGGATGGATTGGTGCCACAAATTGTATCCAGTTGTATGATATTGTAAGGAGACTGGGATAGTTCTCGTCGGAGAAGCACACCCCCGAGAGGTCCAGTTGGAATGTTCCCTGCATCAACCTACATGACCGCCACTTTGAAATGAGTATCACAGAGTGTCAAACAGGTGGGCTGGTAAGAGGAGACGGGAGCCGCCATCCAATGTATGTTCTTGCCCATTATTTAAAGTTCTTTACTAATAAACAATAACAAGACCATTTATTTTATTATCCAGTATTCTCTGTATTCACTGTCAGAAAATGAAAACCCACATTGCAGTCCTTTTGGGCATGTAAAACATTTCTCCTTGATACCCATAAAAACAAACAAAAAACCCCACACGTTTATTCAGAAGTAATGTTCACATCTGCAGCTCAATAAAAACCTGCCTGTTATCAGCTGGGATCATCTATTCCCAAGAGCGAGAAGCTTTAGCACAAGAGGTAGGGAACTTCACTGGACCCCTGTAATACCGAAACTTAAAAAAAACATGAGATTTGACCTTCTAAGCACTCACTATAACAGAACAAAGGTATTTAGTTGCATTTTAATTAGCACAAAAAACTGTAAGGCACAAAAATGTGTGTGTGTTTTATGTTAGGCTTGTCTCAAAGAATTAGCCCTTGAGAAGATTGCTGCCTTTTTGGAATGTTATTACAATGTCACACATGCCACTACTAAGTCCATTTAAAATAAATGCTGTCATAGGATTCAGCTAAATATTTTTTGAAATGCCTAGAAATTGACTTTCCTAAAGATGCAATTGGAGAATATAATCTCCCAATGTTTCTTAATAACAAAAAAGAGGGTACAATATGTACAGTGACGTGCATTGAAATCGCGGAATGTTATGATATTGCATCGTGGTGGGTTTATGGGTAGTGTCAACAAATTATTACAGCTCAACATCTATAAATTAAAAATGCAAAAAAAACCCAAAAAAGCAAGAAACAGTACATCAACACAGCCTTGTTAAAATGAGATACATAGCACCTATTTATTGTTAAAACACTTAAAAGATATCTAAAATTAAGGGGAAGTTTGACTCCTGCCCTTTAACAGGGAGATGTAATAAACGTTCTTATCATTAAAAATAGTGGTAATTTTGCCCCAACAAATTAGATGTTAGCTTTCCAATGGTAAATAACATTTGATTGGTTATTTAGCACCATTAACGATTAAGAACTTTTATTACATCTCCCTGTAAGTGTTTTTTTTTTCCTTATCTAAGAATTCTGCAAAATCCTCCCACATAAATGCTATTCTGTTATTTTTTCTATTCGCTTCCAGCATTACATTTATAAAGATAGCAATAGTTGAGGTTCGTATCGTGTTAGCTTTAAACAAGAGAAGAAAAGTAGAGCTGTGATACCTTTTATTGGCTAACTAGACAACAAAAAAATTATAGCAAGCTTTCGGAGTCCTAAGCCCCTCCATCAGGCTAGATGTTTATAAAGATGGCATGCTCACCACTCAGTGTCAAACCTCACAAGTACAAGTCCAAGGAATAATATTTATGTTTTGAAAACACCACATATACTCACCCACCTCTTTGTTTTGTGGTCTTAGTATACTTCACATGCTCTCAAAAAGTAAGCTGCAACTTTGTGTAAATTTGTTTTTGAAAATATTCTTTGATCTTCATACAAAAAACAAAGTAATATTTGCATTGAAAAAAAATGTAAAACAAAAATGTCACAAGTTAGTCTAGGGATTTGAATCTGTAGCCTGGTGGACTGTGTTTTTACAAAATGCCTGCTGAGCTACCAGAGATAAAAGAAAAGAGGTACAATAAGAAATTTTAAAGGAGATTCAATATTGTTAAAATATGTGTAAAATACACGCAACCCTGTGCTATATTGGGTTAATATGGGTTTTACATGTATACAATAGCCATTAAATTAAGTTTTGTGCTACCTCATAGTGCGAAACTTAACGTGACTTAAAAGAAGCATTTTACCTTGCTGCAATTACTAATGTAATCACATATAAAATAGCTCCTCTTTGTGTTACTTAATCTGCCACTCACAAGAAAGCCATACACTTGACCTTATATTCCACACAGGACTTGTAATCTCCAAAGTGAAAGCAAACACATTTGTGTGGTCTGATCTTCATACCATCCATTTCTCTTTCTCCACACCAACTGTCAAACACCATGTCAATGAACTGGTATGTATGTATTTTATTTCTTATATAGCGCTACATATTCCACAGCAATTTACAATTATTTACTCAATTCACATCAGACCCTGCCCGGAAGAGCTTACAATCTAATCACTTTATGTACATATACAACCTATCAGTATATCTTTATGATTGTGGGGAAAATCGGAGTGCTCAAAGGAAACCCAAGCAAGCACAGGGAGAACATATAAACTCCTTGTAGTTGTGTCCAAGGGTGGAATCGAACTCAGGACCTCAGCGCTGCAAGGCATCAGTGCTATCCACTGAGCCACCGTGCTGGTGGCTTTGATGTACTAACTGACTGTGATTCCGATCTAGATACTATGGTACGTAAATACAACACCTGCATGTCATCTTCTTTTGACATTGTTGCTTCTTTACGCCTGAAACATCATACACCACAACATCATACATTCATTAACACAATAAAGAAGCTAAAGAAAGAATAATGCAGGCTTGAATGACGATGGCCCAAATCCCAGTGGTTGGAATACTCCTAAATACCACACCTACCAACCTAACACACTACCAGACAGCCATGAACAAAAATTCTGTTATGTCACATATTGCAAATGCAGCAAACAAACCAGGCCAAAATTTCCCATACAGTTAGAGATCTCTGCAACCCCTCTTGCTAAAAACCTAGCACCCAATCATCAAATGAGAACAGAAAAACATGTTCTGTATTTAAGGATATTGGCAAAGATGATGACTTTAACATCCTTGTAACTCTCTGCCACACTACCTTCGATCTGGACCCTGGCTCAACACAATGACCAGTGCTGTTTGTACCAGAATTCCACAAAATAAGAACTGCTCTTTTAAATCAGAGCTGTTCTCCACTTCATTGAAGGAGGCAAATATCAGGCCTCTACTCAAAAAACAACAACCTTAGAACGAGACACTATGAGAAGCTACAAATCAGTCTCCAATCTCCAACTTGAAGCTAGGTTCCTAGATTACAACAACTATGATCTCCTCCAACTTTGCTTCAGGAAATATCACAGCCGTGAAACCTGCATCCAGGTCTGTAATGATCTGCTCATTGCAAGAGTCAGAGGGAAGTGCTCCATCCTGATCCTCCTAGATCTTTCAGCGGCCTTTAACACAGTCAACCATAACATCTTGCTAAGCAGGCTAAAGTAATTTTGTAGTATTGATGGCTTAGTTGTCCATTGTTTTCAATCTTTCCTAAATGTCAGAACACAGAGTGTCTCTGGGATTTTTTTTGCATCTACCCCTGCACAAAATTTGGTGTGGCCAGGGCTCAATCTTGTCCCCTTTATTGTTCACAACATACATGCTACCACTTGGTAAACTCATCCAAAAGCATGGCCTTCCATACCTTAACTATGATGAAGACACCCAGCTCTATCTATCTTTTAAACCTGGTGTCAAAGAACTATCCATAAATGTCTGTTTTTGAATCTACAAGACTGGATGAATGAACTGTTGAATTAAATATTGGTTGTAGGCGCTTGCAGCAAAACAACTTAATTCACAATCTATACCATTAGGAATGGAGGTTACAGATTTGTACACAGCTTGGGAGTACTAATTGATAGGGACCTAAACTTAAGAATAAATAGGAATATTTTAGCCCGTTGGGAAATCTTCCTGTTTTCATTTAAGGAATGTTGCGAAAGTAAAACACCTCACCCCACGAGAAGATCTTCCAAACTTAGTCCATGTATTGATAACTTCACAGCTAGACCACATAGGAATTCCACAGAAGGACTTACACTGCCTACAATTAGTACAGAATGCCCGCGGCATCACCACATCACACCAGTTCTTTAGTTTCTCCACTGGCTACAGATTACAAAAATCCTGTTAAAGATTGGCTTACTGACATTTAAAACACTTAACAACTCAGGCCCTGATTAATTAAAGACTTGCTACATCCTCACAATACCATCTCTGCACCTTCAGATCTACAGGACTTAAAGGATAAGTATGCAGTAAAACAATGTTAAGTTTAGTTGGAAGCTGCAGCTTTAAAAAAACTATTGGCATTTTTTTTCTATGCCCCTCCAGAGCCTTCCTTTTCTGCTTTCAAGTTGCTGACATCTTGAATCTGTTTTGTTGACTGTTTAGCTCTGTCTCTCCGAGATTCCCTGGTTTCAACATCTTCAGTTGTTGCAAAACGTAATCTCTGGTTTCCAAGTGCGCATGAGTGCCTGTCCCGCGAGATGAAGTCATGCGTTCACACATCCGTGCACACAAAAACATCACATTGCGTGGGCAGTGATGTCATGTGCGTACGCAGCGAATGCTTGCTTGGAATTACCTTTTGCGACTACTGAAGATGTTGGAACCAGGGAATCTTGGAGGGGCGGAGCTAAACAGTCAACTAAACAGATTAAAGATGTCAGCAACTTGAAAGCAGAAAAAGTAGGCTCTGGAGGGGCATAGAAAAAAAAATGGCAATATTTTTTTTTAAAGCTGCAGTTTCCAAATAAACTTAACATTGTTTTAAAGCGTACTTATCCTTTAATATTTTAGCCATCCCTAGAAAATCCAAACCTTGGAACGAGAGCCTTCTGCCATGCAGCCCCCACCCTATTGAATTCAATAAGGAGTGCGCCATCCCTGGAGGTGTTTAAATCCATACGGAATCATCTATTTGATTGTAACATTTCCTAAAGCGACGCCATGGTAACATGGAAATTATGCTCCTTATTTCTTTATTTGATTTGACATTCACTGAAATGTAGCTCCCTTCCTCTGTGACAAATTATGAATCTGAGACATGTCTTGTTCATAAATTAGTAGCAGTAAACAGTGGGGTTAGGGGGCATGGCCAATAGATGCACATGCTCAAAAGGCTCTTCAAGACTATATGAGCTGTGAGTTGCAATGGAATCAACATGGAAGCCTTCTTTCCTTCATAATCTACTTCTTACATGTATATAAAAGCAGCTTACTAGAGAAGTATCTTACAATGAATAGGTTTTCTGGGAAGAAAAGCTTTCACATTACGATTAAAAAAAATAACATTTAGTTGCTTGTTAACACAATGTCAAGGAGGAAGGAAATCAGCAATGATTTCACACTGCAAAGATCTTTATAAGATGACAGACAGAAGTAGATTTTGTATGTCATTTTTCAAAAGATCACCGTACATACACTCCCAAGCGTTCTCCCTATATAAAAAGCATTCGGAACTGACACATTCCCTTCAGTCACGGACTACTCCCTATACTTTAGTATAGCGGGCCGACCATGACAGAGGGAAGTTTACCCCATCAGGTCCGAGCAATTTTCAAGGCTTAAAGTTAACGTTCGTACGCCTGGGGAAGACTTGGAAATGTGATGCACACTTTAAAGATAAAGGTGTAAATGCTTTGGATCTGATGAAATTGTCCCTTTATTGATAAAGTGTGTATCCACCTTTAGAAAAACAATTGTTGCTGTCTGTGTGAGAAGGTTTAGAAGTCAATTTCCAAACAATTTGAATTCTGTATCATTCTACAGTGAGGAAGATTATTCATAAGTAGAAAACATTCAAGTTTCCACTCTTCCGAGGAGTGAACATTCCAGCAAATTCAGCCCAAGGTCAGAACATGCAATGCTCAGAGAAATAGCTAAAAAACCCAAAATATGCATCTCAGGATTAACAGGCCTCAACAACTCGGTACATTGAAACAAAAGACTGAACAAGAATGGCTTGTTAGGAAGGGTTGCCAGGAGAGAGCCCTTTCTCTCTAAAAAGAGAACATGGCAGCACATCTTAGGTTTCAATTATTTCACAACATATAAAAATGAAAAATTGCAATACAGTGTTAGAAGTTTAAAAATGAAAACTAAAAAAAGACAAAAGACCTGCAAAATAATTCTTGGGCTGCTGGTTAAATCCTCTTACATATACTACATAAATAATGAAGTGTCTGGCGCATGCCAGACACCTCAACAAGGAAGAAGCAGGGACCGGGTGACTCACAGACAGATCGTACTCATGCCCTTTAAGTACACAAATATTTTCTTGAATGAAGGCTTAACATACACAAGTATTACTATTCATTAATATTCTTGCTTTTTCTATCTACAATGCTTCTATCAATATAGCCATTTGTCAGTTGCCTTCTACACATCTTCTCAGCACCAGCTCATGACCCTTGCCTAACATGTTTAAAAAAAAACAAAAAAAACCTAGAAGCCGTTACATGTGCATCTGCCACCCAGTGAGTGAATAATGGGGCCTACAAATATCAGTCAACAGCATGGTTCAGAAACAAAAATTAACAACCGTAACATGACTAAGCCCTACCTGCTGGGACACAGGCAACCTCCCATCAGTTTACAAGCCACCCAAGATAATCACCATTAAGCTTTCAGCCAAAAAGTAACAGGTTAGTATTGCACTGGGACTTCTACATAGAGATCTCATTGTTTACTATGAGGATATTCTAAAAATTAAATAAAAACGTAAATGAAATGAAAACATTGGATAATCACCATCCTTATTAAACAAATATAAACTTAAGTACCGCATACCACATGGGCTTATGGATAAAAGCTATTGTAAACCAAACTAAATTCATTCATTTACTATACGTGAAACTGTGTCAATTATGATCACGTATAGCCCCAGTCTGCTGAAAGGCTCCAGAGTTTTCTTTAGGATGACATCATTTTAATATTGCTCAGTACACAAGCAAGTGAAATATTGGGAAACTGCTTCATAGTTCTCAAAACATTGGTGAAGTACAAGTTATATGGGCAATAAACATTTTGAAGAGGTGGAATAAAAAGCAGATTTTTTCATGCAATAATTTAAGCTTTGTGCGTTAAAGAAAAACAGCGTTTTAGGCATTACTAGAATTTATGACTGAAATATATTTAAATGTAATCTTGATCTAATTTATATATTCACTATCATTTTATAAGAATGGAATCAAGACATTTTTAGAGGTGCTTGCAAGACAAGTTGTTTATTATATAACATTTATGCTGTAATCTGATGAACAAACAATCTTGAGGACGATTTTAACCGACTGTAAATAATTTGAATTACCATAGAAGTTCAGTGCCAGAACTGCTTTTAAAGTGAAGTGGTTTAAACTGACACTTACAATGAAGCAAACTTCTAACTAATTTGCTTTGCATGGCTGGAGCACGATCATTTACTATAGAGCTGGATCATTCGGTTCACTGGTAATTGGGATACAGCAAGATGCTACTTAATCAACTATACTCTAGATAGCAAAGATTTACAGTTGATTGGTCTGCAAAGTTCATTTGCTTTCTCAAACTGTTCTAGAAGGAGATTATTTTTGTGCCCAAATAAAACCATATAAAGGGAAGGTCTTACTCCGAGACTTCATTGTGAACGTCCCTTGATTCTGTACAGATTGTTTAGTGAAGCATATAAAGAAAACTTTAACATGCATTTAGTTCCCAAGAATTGCACCATTAATTCTATTTCTATGTGGGCTGTGTATGCTCCCTCTCCCTGTTACAATGCTTCCTGCATTTATATTTGGTTTTTTTAAGAGACAAAAAAAACACATGTTAGGAAAAGATCCTTAACCTGACAATGATATGAGAACAAAATAGCCGGAGGTGAGATAAATGTCCAATTTCTATTCTTGAATATATTCAGTTTATTTTAATAATCAAAATAATTAATCTTTGCCTGGCTGCAAGGGTTTAGCACTGTAGTTTGAAGTTATATAACCTGATAATCGGGAAGCTTCACCAAGCATGGGGTTGACCTGTACAAAATCTGTACTGTTGTATTGTAGCACTAAATTAACATGCATTGGTATTTGACTAAAATCAATTTATATTTATTCTCCAAAGGTTTTTCATGCCAAGGCTAATTATACCGTGTGTCTAGGACTCCTTTAAAGATGAAGTAAAAGGCATCAATAACATGCAGTTAAGACAAGAAATATGGTAAATATGTAAAAGATCCCCCCACTCTCACCTTTAAAAGTCTTTAATTTTCCCTTGCTGGTCTGTCCAGCTCTGACCCCTCACCCTGTAGGCATGCTATTTTTGAAGTGTGTCTTCTCACTCGCATGGTTCCGGAGTGTTGAGCTGGACCAGTTAAGGGAAAACTAAAGTATTCCAGCTTGTCTATTGGTTTAGGTCCACCCACTGGGGATATTTAAGGTGGGGGGATCAATAAATTGCACAATATCAAACAGTAAATGTGAATTTATTTTTTAACCAAATAAACCCATGTATGGCAAGCCTACTATGAAAATGTGCCTATACTTTATGACAGACATTGGCAACCTGCAACTCCTAGGCCACATACTCCCTGCTGACTGTCCATGACCACTGCTTTAACAAAAACACTTTTTCCCATCAGTCCGCACTGATATAGTCAGAGCAGTGCTGGCCAATAGGAACTACCGCATACACGATTGGATGCATAAATGCTCGTGCATGTGTGGAGTTTAGCGTAGGGTGTGTAGAGTAGAGCGGGGGATGTTCTTGAGTCACTGAAAGGAAGAAACAGAGAAGCAGGAGAAAAAAATTACCGCCAAATAGTAATGCAATAATAATTTTTTCTGGTGTCTAGATAAAAAAAAAAAATAAAAAAAAAGATCTGGAATGAATTAATAAATAATAAAATATTATTGATGAATGGCTTTAAAAATATTTATTGTATTAATTGATTGACTTGATAGTAATTTATTTTAATTTTGTACAATTTATATTCTTTTAAAATATATTTATGTGGCAAATTGATTGATAGCTGGATCTGTTAAACCATACTTCTACAGGTCTGACTAATAATCCTATAAAATAAAAATATAGAATTAACCCGGGACATTAAATGAATTTCTTTACAATGTCGAGCAGAACAGAGATCATCATATTGGTCCAGCCCTCTACAACCGTCCCACTTTCTTATATGGCCTCTGGGGAAATTGGACTGCCCACCTCTGTCTTCTATTCTTATTTAGCATCTAGCAAATGTGGTACCAAAATGTAACCTTTGTATATCTGAATGCTGACAGTATATTTATTAGACATTCTTTTTCTACCAGCAGCATATTCAGGAAATAGAAAATGAATTCTTTAGGTGCGTTATTGTACGATGTGTACTCATCCCTAACATTTTATATATTTTACAAGTATACATAAAGTCCCTCTTTCTGGCTAACATGGGCAGGTTCCTAGGATCTGAAATTTGGAATGTTTCAGCCTTTGAAGACTAATGATCTCCCAAATGCCGACTAATATGTGTGATAAAAGTCTCCCAGCATGGCAGCACAGACTGCTTAGCATAAGAATAGCATTGCTGTGGGCTTGCTAGATCACTGACACTGTTCCTGGCTGGACCGAGGCTGGAGGCACGCATTGTGACCTTTCATTTAAGTGGGCTTTGACTGACATGAGGGAGCAGGAAATCTGTTGAAATCATTAACTAATTTTTCCACCTGAATTATCTCTAAAAGTGACTGGGCAGGAAGTTTTAAGCAACTGACTCTGCATTGAACAATATCTCTTTATATACACGTTACTAGATCAACACACTCACAAGAATGCAAACATTTTATGTTGTGTATGTTTAGTTTTCACTGTATCCAGTTAGGACTTGTTAAACTACTGAAAAGCCTTCTACATCCTCTAGACATCCTCTGTGCCTGATACAATAAAAGGTGCTAGAGTTTGTTCATGCTATTAATCTGCAACAACCAATAAGATGTTATGCTTATAACTGGGTTGCTGCCTTTAGATAACATCTGAATGGTTGCTGCAAATAAATAGCACTGGTTAACTTTTGCACCACCGCATAGATAAGGGTTTGTCTATGCTTTTTCCTATGCAGTTTGAAAATTGGACATTATTTTTTTTAGCTCAAAGTAAAAAAAAAATCTTTGCATCAACTACAAGCATATTAGTTCCTATGCGAATACTCATTACACATGGTGTGATCTATTACGGAAGGTTGATAACACCGAAATATCAGTGGTGCTGGGATTTTCTGACTGACAAGCTACCTATAGTCAGGAATGTCACTTCCATGAAGCAAAATGAAAAGCAAACAAGCAGCACACACAACCAATAGCCAAAGTTCCCCTTGCTGCCCTCTGCTTCCTATTGAATGTGCAAAGCATGTGCATGTGTGGGCACATTGACCGATCAGTCTGTGTGGGCACATGTTTCATTGACAGTATGTGTGGGTACATCCTATATTGACCAGTCTTTTGGGGCATCTTATATTGACCAGTCTGTGTGGGTACACACATTTATATTTATCAGTCAGTGTGGGCATCTTATAATAACTAGTCTGTAGTGGAAATAATATATAAACTAGCCAATGTGAATGTGGGCATCTGCTATTTACCAGTTTGTGTTGGGCATTTTATATTGACCAGTCTGTGTAGGAACATATTTAGATTTACCAGTCTGTGGTAGACATCTTATATTGACCAGTCTGTTTGGGCACATAGATTTATGTTTACCAGACTGTGTGGTAATCTTCTATAAACCAGTCCGTGGTACACATCTTATATTGAGCAGGCACATCTTATATTGACCAGTGTTTGTTGGGCATCTTAGATGATCCAGTTTGTGTGGGCACATACATTTATATTTTCCAGTCTGTGTGGGCATCTAATATTTATCAGTCTGTGGTGGCATATTTTATTTACTAGTCTGTAGTGGGAATGTTATATTGACAAGTCAATGTGGGCATCTGATATTTACTGGTCTTTGGGAGACATCTTATAATGACCAGTCTGTGTGCGCACATCTTATATTAACCAGTCTGTGTGGGCACATCTTATTTTGACCAGTCAGTGTGGGCACATCTTATTTTGGCCAGTCTGTGTGGGCACATACATTTATATTTACCAGTCTGTGTGGGCATCTTTTATTGTCCAGTCTGCGTGGGCACATCACGGAAGTGAGGTCCTGCCAAAAACCTTTTCCTGACAAGGGCTTAAACAGGCAAACAATGGTGTACCAGGGTATACATTTAAAACAACCAGTCCTGCATCCAATGGGCAATCTCCATCAGTTGCAGGGTAAGTCATTTTGGATAGCCAATAACTGCTTTTTTTGTTGGGAATTTGGTCATGTGAATAGGGGTCCAATGGCCAATAGGGTAGAGCTGCAGAATTACCAATCATTAAAGAGAGTGGTGAAATCTGTCAGGTGTGTATATTGATTAGTGATTACACTCAATCCGACATCAACATCAAGTCGATTGTAACTGAGCACAGCAGTAAGTTTTACCTGCTGGCATTCTTGCAATGTTTTACAACCAGATTGTGGTTTGCGATTGAGATTTTGATTCTTATTAAATAAGCGGTGAAAATTTTTGCCCATGATGTTAAACTTTGGCAACCAATCAGATGTTATCATATGTTTTAAGTGTGAAAGACCGCAAAAAAGTTACCATCTGATTGGATGGAGCAAATTTACAGCAGGGGCAAAGTTTTTCACCTCCTATTAAGACTGTCTTAGGGAGACTGTCTTAGGGACTGTCTTTGGGAGATTTTGCTCTCGGCAAATTTCCTGCAGCAGATTTACCAGAGGCTGAACACCTTGGTCAATGTCATTCGCACGTAAGTATTTAAAGCCAGCTATCAGTTGGTATTAAATATTTATGTGCGCACAGCCGTGCATCCTAGGGTAATTAGGCTTGCGATTGCGGCGAGAGTGTCTCTACCGATACTCACATAGCAGGTGCAAACCAAGGGTTAAAGTTGCAATAACCAATCAGGTGGTATGTCAACTAATGCATTGCCAGCTAACCTGAGCAAAATTTCAATCAGAATCCTCCACGAAATACAAATGTATGTGGAGAATTTTAGCAAATGAGCCCTAGTAAAATGTTCTAATGAATGGTATCAATACATAGTATTCTAGTTTAGAACAATAATAATTCATTGTTTTTTGGCTAAACCTTTAAATGAGAAAACTACAAACAGCTCCATAAGAATTTTGTGATAAGGCAGACAGCTCTGTTTAAATGAATTTACTTTCTAAGTCTCTGCTTAGTAACACATCACTTATCTGTTTCAGTGCAAGCAACATTTAACCTCAAATGACAGATGTGTGTCCAATATTTCAACATGACAAACAGCTAAATTAAACCTTTAGGCCATGAGCATCTGTTCAAAGAACAAATACAAGTATGCGATTTCCTTCTGTCAAAGCAAAGGGGAAATATAGAAGCAACATTGATTAAATGAAGGCAGGTAAACAGCACCATTATGTCAACACTGGTACTATTCTTTGGTAACATCAAGTAATGCTTTGTGTTACAGGCATGCCCAAGGCACTTTGGTAATCAGGGTAAAAACAGAAACAAATCAACAGTAGGGCTTCATGCATTACTATATTTACACGGCCAAGCTATAAAAAAAACAGTTTCCTTTCTTCTATTACAAATATTAAAGGGGAACTAAAGGGTTAATGCAACCTCAATATCATGTGGTGTATCCAGGGTACTGAGGACCTAACAGGCTACATCCTCACCCATGGGAGTATAGCAGATAGTGAGAAATCATATCTGAAAGTGAAGGTTAGGTCCTTTTCTTGGTTACAGCAAATGGAAGGGGGCTGCATTAACCCATTAAAATCCCTTTAAATGCAATATCAACTTGTCCCTTTTTATGTGTTCCTTGTAACTGTTAGGGCTAGGCCACCCTAGCGCGTTTTTCGCGTGTTTGCGCACGCGTTTCTCGCTCGCGTTTGCGCGATTTTCGATGCGCATGCGATTGCGCATCCGTTCGCGTTTTGGTAACGCATGCGTTCAGCATTTTTGGTGCGTTAACGCATACGTGTCCATAACGCGAAAAGGCGAAAACGCATGCGCAAAACGCGAACGCGAAACGCGCAAGAATCGCGCACACAATCGCGTGCGATAACGCTCACGATTTTGTGCGCGATTCCTGTGCGTTGCAGTGTGGCCTCACCCTTAAAGAGTTAAAAAGGAAGGATGATCTTGTACCTCACGTCTAAACTTTTAAAGTTTTTGCATTCTATTGTTGTCTCGTTTGTGTCAAAAGGCCTCCAATTGCTTGTAAAGTGTTACTAAGTAGGTCTCATCTAGACACTTTTGATATTTTAATCACAGCTTCAGGCATTAGCTACTGCTGTGCTGATTGACATGCAGAGGTAGAGCACAGTATGCACCAGTAGGAAATCACAAGCTCCCAGCAATAACTACAAAAACGGACTAAGGCGTGGCTCACTATAGTTATTTCTTTCATTGAGCTGTGTCACATTATATGTCATATGTGATCCTATAATAACAAGTAAATAAGAGATGCATTTAATCTCAAAAGGATTTTCCACCATAGCATGTTGAGCTGATGACTAAAATACTCAATAGCTTATTCTCCTGTGTTCATGAGAATTTACAAAACTAAAGATTAGTTCCAGTTTCTTCTATAGGCTGGCTTCATGCCTTGTCACACATACAGTGGTGTGAAAAACTATTTGCCCCCTTCCTGATTTCTTATTCTTTTGCATGTTTGTCACACTTAAATGTTTCTGCTCATCAAAAACATTCACTATTAGTCAAAGATAACTAATTGAACACAAAATGCAGTTTTAAATGATGGTTTTTATTATTTAGTGAGAAAAAAAACTCCAAACCTACATGGCCCTGTGTGAAAAGAAATTGCCCCCTGAACCTAATAATTGGTTGGGCCACCCTTAGCAGCAATAACTGCAATCAAGCGTTTGCGATAACTTGCAACGAGTCTTTTACAGCGCTCTGGAGGAATTTTGGCCCACTCTCATCTTTTCAGATTGTTGTAATTCAGCTTTGAGGGTTTTCTAGCATGAACCGCCTTTTTAAGGTCATGCCACAACTCTCATAGGATTCCGGTCAGGACTTTGACTAGGCCACTCCAAAGTCTTCATTTTGTTTTTCTTCAGCCATTCAGAGGTGGATTTGCTGGTGTGTTTTGGGTCATTGTCCTGCTGCAGCACCCAAGATCGCTTCAGCTTGAGTTGACGAACAGATGGCCGGACATTCTCCTTCAGGATTTTTTGGTAGACAGTAGAATTCATGGTTCCATCTATCACAGCAAGCCTTCCAGGTCCTGAAGCAGCAAAACAACCCCAGACCATCACACTACCACCACCATATTTTACTGTTGGTATGATGTTCTTTTGCTGAAATGCTGTGTTACTTCTACACCAGATGTAACGGGACACGCACCTTCCAAAAAGTTCAACTTTTGTCTCGTTGGTCCACAAGGTATTTTCCCAAAAGTCTTGGCAATCATTGAGATGTTTTTTAGCAAAATTGAGACGAGCCTTAATGTTCTTTTTGCTTAAAAGTGGTTTGCGCCTTGGATATCTGCCATGCAGGCCGTTTTTGCCCAGTCTCTTTCTTATGGTGGAGTCGTGAACACTGACCTTAATTGAGGCAAGTGAGGCCTGCAGTTCTTTAGATGTTGTCCTGGGGTCTTTTGTGGCCTCTCGGATGAGTTTTCTCTGTGCTCTTGGGGTAATTTTGGTTGGCCAGCCACTCCTGGGAAGGTTTATCACTGTTCCATGTTTTTGCCATTTGTGGAGAATGGCTCTCACTGTGGTTCACTGGAGTCCCAAAGCTTTAGAAATGGCTTTATAACCTTTACCAGACTGATAGTTCTCAATTAATTTATTTTTTAGCTTATTTTATAAGGGGGGCAATCACTTTTTCACACAGGGCCATGTAGATTTGGAGTTTTTTTTCTCACTAAATAATAAAAACCATCATTTAAAACTGCATTTTGTGTTCAATTATGTTATCTTTGACTAATATTTAACGGTTTTTGATGAGCAGAAACATTTAAGTGTGACAAACATGCAAAAGAATAAGAAATCAGGAAGGGGGCAAATAGTTTTTCACACCACTGTATGCACTTACAGTAATGATGCAACATTTTTCCTTGACAGCAAGTGTATCCAAGATCTCCAGGAAGCCAACTAGTACCAATCATGCAGTCTCATCCAGGCAAGTTTTTTGCCCCAATGCTACTCATATCACATCACACAAATAATATTAAATAAGGCTGGTCTTGTTTGCACTTATAAGTGCCTTTGCAGCCCTTGGAAGCGCCCTTTGGGGCTTAAGGGGTCCTTGTAAGGGCCCTTGCAGCACTGACAAGTGTCTTTGTTGGGGGTCCCGCAGCTCGAACTGGGACCCCCGTCGGCTCTTAAAAGAGCCCTTGGGTGGCATCTTCTTTCTTCCATCCAGTGACACCAGCTCGGTTGAGGCCACCGACCCCAAGAAGTACCCCTGCGGCCGCCAGGGGTACCTTTGGCTCCAGTGGCCTCAACGAGGGCGATGTTACCAGCATCTTGACCCGATGCGACATCTTCAGGCTAGCGACACCAACACCACCGAAGTCGCCGATGCCAGGCAGGCTCACTGTCGGCCGCAGTAAAAATGTAAACCAAGCATTGAAAAAATGACCAATTAGGGTTTTCTGCAAACCTATATAAAGAGGTGAAAACCTCTGTGGAGCTCAGAAGTCATCGCAGTAGATGGCAGAAGAAAGAAGAGGTCGGATTAAGACACTGGTAACATCGGCTTGCATGAAGACAGAAGATGCCGCCCAAGGGCTCTTTTAAGAGCTACAAGGGCCCTTACAAGGGCTGGGGAGGGGGGTCCCGGCTCGAGCTGCGGGACCCCTTAAACCCCAAAGGGCCTTGTTAGGGCCGCAAAGGCACTTATAAGTGCCTGGGAGGGGTGTCCCAGTTCGAGCTGCAAGAGGCCATTTTCAGGAATCTCCGGCCATTCAGGTGTTTTCGGAGGCGTGGCGAACTTTAGAAAATCCTCCTACATTCGAGAATTGTTGAATGTTCGAGGATTTTCGAAAATACTCCCGCGAGTCCGGAAAATCGAACTAGTTCGAACCTGAACTAGTTCGAATAGTTCGAGTTCATCCGAAATCATACAGGGTTATTCGATAAAAGTTCTTATCGTTAAAAATTGTGCTAATTTTGCCCCAACCAAACAGATCTTATTTAACATTTGAAAGCTAACATCCGATTGGTTGGGGCAAAATTAGCACCATTTTTAACGATAAGAACTTTTATTGAATCTCCCTGATAAAGTTTGGCTCGAACTCGGGTTCGAGTTCTAGTCCATCCCTACTTACCAACTGTCAAAACTGCATACAGCATACAGCACACCAACTGTCAAATCATTCCAGCTACAGCAAAATTGCTTACAGAAATGCTAAAATGTAAGGTGTTTCAGATTGGATATCTAATGAAATAGGGAGCAGATCAACAACAAAAATGGTACAGTGATAGTTGGGATGAATTATAGTTTCCACTAATAAGCAATTTAAAAAAACAAATTTTCAGTGTACATAGTATAGTATATTATTTGAGGTTGAATAAAGACATATGTCAACCAGTCAACCCATCTAGCAATACCATAATTTCCTGCCTAACTGTTAATCCGAGGAAGGCAAAAAAAAAACCCCACCAAATTTCTGAAGGGGAAAAAAAACCTTCCTGACTCCTTCCTGAAGTGGCAATCGGAAATATCCCTGGATCAACTCTACTTTAAATATATCAATGACTTGTACAAGAATCTGTTGGCAATCTGTTGTGCAAGTCATTCTGAATTGAGAAAGCCTTCAAGAACTAAACTTTAAGTAAAATATATTTGCATATCCCTGATTCATCCTTTTTTAAATCTGTATGAAATCTGTATGCAGGCATTGAATGGAATATTTGCAGGGAAATTCACACAGAGTCGCACTTGCTCTTGGTAAATCTCCTGTAGCAGATTTACCAGAGTCTGCGTGGCTCTGGGTGACTCTCACCCGCACTTAAGTATTTAACGTCAGCTATCAGCTGGTGTTTAATACTTATGTGCTTACAGCCATGCAGCCTCAGGTAAATAGTCTTACGAAGGCTGCATGAGGGTCTCTTCCGGTACTAGTGCAACCAACACAAGCCAAGGCTTAAGGTCGCACTAACCAATTGTAAATCAGTTAGCTCAACTTTAAGAGTCTAAAAGACTTTAAAGGGGAACTGTGGTCTCCAAACAAGTTAAGCTTAAATGAAAGGCCAGTTTCCTACCTTTAAAACGAGCCATCAACCACCTCTCTACTACAGATGTCCGAACTTCGCAAAATCCGGTCCAGACGATGATCCGCGAATTTTCGGAAAAATTCGAAAATCCGCGAGCGGACCCATTAAAATGAAAAATATCCTCGAAATTACGAGATTTCTCGTAATTTCGAAATTTTTTGAAAATACGTATTTTCGAAAATTTTCGAAAATACGAGAAATCTTCATCATTTCGAAGATTTTCGAAATACGTATTTTCAGAAATACTGAGTAATCCTCGTCATTTCGAAAATTTACGAAAATACGTATTTACGAAAATAAGAGAAATCCTCGTATTTTCGAAAATTTTCGAAATTACGAGATTTCTCGTATTTTCGAAAATACGAAAAATCACGCAATTTTGAAAATTTTCGAAAATACAAGAAATCCGCGGTTCGGAAGTTCAGAATGCGGAAATCCGGAAAAATCCGCCGTTCGCGAACGGGATAAATCCGCGGCGGATCCGGGTTCGGATCCACGAACCTGCCATCCCTACTCTCTACGTGCTCCACAGCCCAAGATATACAGAAATGACTGACCAGAAAGTTAATGGGTGGGAGGCTGACATGTGACATTCCTAAGGCTTCTCCTGCACAGTGCTGCCTGCGAGCACAGCCTCAGACTCCCTCAGTGTGTGAGGGAGACAGAAGTCCCCTCTCTCTGGTCCTGACAGAGACAGTCCTGACAGAGAAGGTAAGGGAATCTACAGCCCTTCTCTTTCACTGTGTGAAAACAGCCTTTTCAGGCAGAGTTCTCACTCTGTTCTCACTGCCTGAAAAGGCTATTTCCACAGAGTTTTCTGTAGGGGGGTCTGAGTAACCCATGGCACCCGTGAGTGGGCAGGGCTTAGGCACCCGCGACTGGGTGGGGCTTAGGCACCCACGAGTGGGTGGGGTGTAGGCACCCACGAGTGGGCAGGGCCACGACCCCCATGAGTGGGCGGTGCTATGACACCAGCGAGTGGGCAGGACCATGACACCCGTGAGTGGGCGGGGCCACGACACCCACGAGTGTGTGGGGCCACATGGGGCTGTAAGATAATAGGCCATGGGGTGCCTGCAACTGGAGGGACCATGGGGTCCATGAGTGGGAGGGGAGGGGGAGAGGAGCCGTGGCAGGGGATTGTGGAGCTTTAAGTATATTTTCTCTGTCTGGGAACATTATTAAAGGGGAACTGTGGTCTCCCAACAAGTTAAGTTTAAATAAAAGGCCAGTTTCCTACCTTTAAAACGAGCCACAACCACACTCTCTATGTGCTCCACAGCCCAAGTTATAAAGAAATGACTGACCAGAAAGTTAATGGGTGGGAGGCTGACATGTGACATTCCTAAGGCTTCTCCTGCACAGTGCTGCCGGCGAGCACAGCCTCAGACTCCCTCGTGTGTGAGGGAGACCGGAAGTCCCTCCTCCTCTCTGCGTGTGTGAAGTCCTGACAGAGAAGGTAGGGGGGTCTGAGTAACCCACGGCACCCGAGAGTGGGCGGGGCTTACACCCATGAGTGGAGGGGCTTAGACAACCGTGATTATGGGCTAATTTACCTAAAGTCATTTTTGGACCACAGTTACCCTTTAAGACCATAAACTGGTAAATGAGCCTGATAGTCTATTAAATGAAATTGATAATATAGGGCACCTAACCATAAACTATTGTACAAGATAAGCAATCAAGGAATAATAGGATTAACATATTATCATATTACCCTATGTTTATACTACAAACAAATAAATATTTCTAAATGAATTGGATTTTACATTTTTAAGACATGTCCTACTATAAAGTTAGGGTTGTTGAGTGATTAGAACATATATGAAAGTAGCAGTGCCAATCAAAGTTAAGTCTGCATACATTAAATAAATTCTTTATTGTTTTCCAAGAAGAGTTGCCAAAGGCTGATTTGTGGAGATGAAATGGCAATAATGTGGAATAATCCTCTACAGTATTTATGTGCTCAGGCATTATCCACACTCAAATGTTTAAAATAAAAGAGGTCCAAAAAAGGAAAATTACCCATGCTTTACAGGTCACTTATAGAAGAAACCTCAACTAATCTGATTATGCTATGTCTAAACGAGGGCTCTGTATTAAGAGGTCTATAGATTTAATCTATAACCCTTTTAAACTATTAGGGAAAATATCTTGTGAACGCTTTGGTTTTCATTTTCCTGCTTGGTTAATAACATAAAAGAGATTAAAGAGTTCTCCTTCCTTGAAAAGCTTCTATTGGCAATGACATATTATAGATAAAATGTTAAAGGGGAACTGTGGTCTAAAAATGACTAGGTAAATTGAGGTAAATTGATAGGAATTGCTCCCCTGAGAATTTTTGCAATTTATTTCCATTGTTTATTTTGCATAGTTTTGAAGATATTTACATTTTTGTGTGTGATATGGCAGCAGCATCACCAGGTCCCCTGCACTTCCTGCTTCCTGCTCTGAAAGTTCATCCATCTGTCCTGTGTCTCCTCCTCCCCTTTGCAGCCCCCCTGGTCCCTCCCACTCATGGACCCCATGATCCCTCCAGTTGCAGGCCCCCCATGGCCCATTATCTTACAGACCCATGTGGCCCCGCCCACTCGCTGGTGCCGTGGGTTACTCAGACCCCCCTCTGTCAGGACTTCACACAGCAGAGGAGGAGGGATTTCCTGTCTCCCTCACACACCGAGGGAGTCTGAGGCTGTGCTCGCCGGCGGCACTGTGCAGGAGAAGCCTTAGGAATGTCAGATGTCAGCCTCCCACCCATTAACTTTCTGGTCAGTCATTTCTGTATATCTTGGGCTGTGGAGCACATAGAGAGGTGGTTGATGGCTTGTTATAAAGGTAGGAAACTAGTCTTAACTTGTTTGGAGACCACAGTTCCCCTTTAAATAACCCAACAAGTTGTAGACAAGATAGTGTGATATTTTCATAACCAAAAAAAAACTAACTTAAAGGATATGTAAATGATGCCAAATATTTTTCCAACTAATCACACAGTAATAAGGATTAATTACCACCAATTTTTAATAAGCTTTTTTTTTCTTTTCTGACCTTCCTATCTCTTGACAGGGCACAGCTAGTCAGTAAAGAACTGTCAATCACCCACTTCCAGACCCTCCCGCTGGCACACTACATGTAGACACTATCCATTTTATAAAAGTAAAACTAACTTCTCTGTCTTTGCATGGGTAATTGATTCAGCATTAATATCAGGAACAGGAATAATTATCTGCTGCTCCTTGTGCCTGTAGTTAACACCCAAGTTAGCTACTGTTTGTGTTGTAGGTTTCACTAAAGTCCCAAAGTAGCACTGTACCTAAAGAAATCTATTCCAATGCCCCCCCAACACACACACACACACACACTCCCCTTCAAAATTCTACAGCTAAAATAAAATCTTATTTGATTCAAGCAGTGATAACAGCTGTCAGTGCTGCTTGCCAGTTTACACTGCACATGCTCCACACTCTAGCTGTGTCTCAGTTTTGGGAGAGGGTGGATACATAGAGAGGAGACATGCATAATAACTAGGAGTGAGCTGAAAAGGACATGAGGAGATCTAGTGACAGGGAGCACTGAAAGCAAAAAGGGATCAAGTTCCTGACAGCACTACAAATATAGAAAAGGATATAGGAGAGACATTTTTTTCCACTTTATTGTTCCTTTAAATAGGGGTTAAAAGGGTATGTCCACCCCTAATAAAAAATGTTAGTATGTTACTCAGTTTGCTTAAATTAAATAAATAATTAAATAATGTTCCCAGAACGAGATATTATACTTAAAAGCTCCATGCGGCTCTCTGCTACTTCCTGGTATGGCAGTCAGTCACGGCAGTGATAGTGATGTCACAGCCAATGGCTTACTACCATTACTGGAAGAGACTTCACTGCTGCTGCTTGTGAAAAGAAAAGTCAAGTAGCAGCAGGAGTGGAGAGGGAGCCGTGGCAGGGGATTGTGGAGCTTTTAAGTATATTTTCTCTGTCTGGGAACATTATTAAAGGGGAACTGTGGTCTCCAAACAAGTTAAGTTTAAATAAAAGGCCAGTTTCCTACCTTTAAAACGAGCCATCAACCACCTCTCTATGTGCTCCACAGCCCAAGTTATAAAGAAATGACTGACCAGAAAGTTAATGGGTGGGAGGCTGACATGTGACATTCCTAAGGCTTCTCCTGCACAGTGCTGCCGGCGAGCACAGCCTCAGACTCCCTCAGTGTGTGAGGGAGACAGGAAGTCCCTCCTCCTCTCTGCTGTGTGAAGTCCTGACAGAGAAGGTAAGGGGGGTCTGAGTAACCCACGGCACCCGAGAGTGGGCGGGGCTTACACCCATGAGTGGACGGGGCTTATACAACCGTGAGTGGGCGGGGCCACATGGGGCTGTAAGATAATGGGCCATGGGGGGCCTGCAACTGGAGAGACCATGGGGTCCATGAGTGGGAGGGACCAGGGGGGCTGCAAAGGGAAGGAGGAGACACAGTACAGATTGACTGACAGTTTCAGAGCAGGAAGCAGGAAGCGCAGGGGACCTGGTGATGCTGCTGCCATATCACACACAAAAATGTATATATCTTCAAAACTATGTAAAATAATCAATGGAAATAAATTGCAAAAATTCCCAGGGGAGCAATTCCTTTCGATTTACCTGAAGTCCTTTTTGGACCACAGTTCCCCCTTTTTTTTAAGCAAAACATAACATATGATTTGGGGGGACCCTGAGCAACATACCCTTTCATTTCTGAAAAATCATGTATACTAGATTCACATAAAGGCAAAGTAACTTTTCATTAAAACATTCATCACATGCAATCGTAACATGTCATACGATCATAACATATGTGGCCACCCGAACATTTTCTCCCTTTAAGGGTGTTAGGTTGGGAATGTGCTTGCAAATCTTAACGGATTACCGGACAAATTCCAATGGATCTGCTGTGTAATCTACAATGAATTGGCAATTGCTAAAAATTACAAACCCAAAAATGTGTTGCTAAACTCCCTAATGTTTATTATCATGATTGATTGGAAGTCTCTCGGCTAGAAATAAAAGTGTTACCACTTGAGACCCACTGTTTGGCCTATAAAAGATTGACACCATGTATGAACACCTTTGCTAAAATGCTTTTATTTATTGTGACAAAGCAACAGAACATTCCATGAAACCCTTCATCTGACACTACTTTCACATGTGGAAATTACAATTTAACTTTATTCAGCTAGAACTTATTTTTGACCAGTTCTAGACTTCAATAGAAATTACTACACAGATGTCAACTATCTCAGCACTCTCCGATCATTGTCTGACAAGAACTTGAACACTGAATTCCCACTGGTCTTAATGTAAAGCATGTTTCCTCTAAAAAGATTAATGAGATTTCTGTCTAACCAATTCAGTTAGTTATTAGTTTATGTGCTCTCTGGGTCTTTAGTCTCACAGCACAATAATGAATATGGAACATCTTTGCCTTTATCCCAAGAGAAATGAAAGGTCCCGAAATGAATAGCACTAAAAAGAGTTAAATGAGCAAAAGTCCTTAGGGCTATTATATACCTGTCAATTCTTGAAAAAGCACTGCCCCAGCAAAAAAATACTGTTCAAATGGAATCCTCTACACTGACACAGTTATTGTGGTGCTTAAATGTCTAACAGATTAAAAACAGGAAAGAGGAATTTACACAGAAAAGAGAATTCTAAAAACCAATGTTATAAATCCACCCCACAAAAAACAACGACCAAATACACTATTACACAAAAGAAAGATTAAGCACCTACCTTGGAACACTGTTTGTGATTCTGACACCAAGTTAAGGAGCCATTGTTCTGCAACAAGAAAGAAAGAAAAATACTTTATTAAAATAAAGATCATAGAGATAATATTAACAATATTCAAAGCCGCTTTAGAAATTGAAAAATGTAGGTCTAAAAAAATGTATCACAGGGTAAAATAATATATTTAATGCACCTTAAATAAATGGTATTTATTACTTTAACTTGTTTTCTAAGTGTTTGGAGCGGTTGGTACTGGAATTTAAAAAAAATCAAATTCCCTTGGGGTTCGACCCAAACCAGTTTACATATAAATTCAAAAGGTCGATAGATAATGCCATCAATACAGTATTACATACTAGAAAAACCAAATACGTATGTGAGACTGTTATTCTTATAATTTAGTTCAGCGTTTGATATGGTTCAGCCTTATGCTTTGAATTTAAAACAAATTCATCTGGGCTTTGATTTGAGACTGTGCAACTGGGTTATGAATTTTTTAATGAATAGACCATATGTGACTTATAACAATCAGTTATCCAGCACTATAATCAAAAATGTGGGAGTACCACAGGGCTGTGTCTTGTAGATTATCGCAAGGCAAATAGACCTGCTTTTTATACGCACGTGTATAATGTGAATTTAACAATTGAGGGCACCTGGCATCAGCCAGACACGCAAGTGCATCTTATGCAATTTTTTATCTTGATTCTTATCAAATAATTAGTGAAATTATTAGTTATAACTAAGTGATTTTTATTATTAAAAAATGTTCAACAAATCCATTAATTTGGCTTGAGAGACACAGATCTCAGTTTTCTTTTTTTCATTCCAATTTATTGTCCCTATTGTTTGGACTATATCTTTTCCACCCTTTTGAGCCAAAGACACGAAACTCAGGTACAGACGCACAATACATGTGTGCTATTATTAACCCCACACAGCTATTCACACCTACTGGGGCAACTACAGTCAAACAGAAATCTGGATTAATCACCTGAAAAGGTTATTTTTATAAATTCTAAATGATACCCACCAAACACCAACCCTAAACAGATACAGGAAAATACAACTACTAATGTCCCCCTACAACCAACCCACCCTTCCCTTACATTTTTTTTTTTTTGGCTGAAGAGATACCTTCAGATATATCATTGTCTTCTTTTTATTATAACCTTCAGAGGACGAGTCTTCCACCCACTCCCTACTAGAGATGGCCAGACTTTCGAAAGTTCGGTCCGTTTTCGAACTTTCTAACTACATGGAAAGTTCGAAAGTTCGAAAACAGACCCATTAAAGTCAATGGGAGTTCTAATGAAATAGAAATAAAATATTAATGGTAACTTAATATAAATGGCTGTGGGACCTGGGAAATGGTCTGGGGAACATGTTCTAATATCAAGGACATTCCAAAAATCAATTTTACTCTTACTGGCGCTATTTTCGAGCTCTCGTGTTCGAACATTCGATGTTCGTGCCTAGGTATTATGTACATTTTACTCGTGGATTTGATGCTCGCGTATAGGCTTTAACGGACACTTTATTGGCGGATTCGATGTTCTCTCCTAGATACCATGGACATTTTACTTGCGGATTCGATGCTCGCATATAGGTTTTAATGGACACTTTACTCACGGATTCGATATTCGCGCCTAGATACCATGGACATTTTACTCGCGGATTCGATGCTCGTGTATAGGTTTTAATGGACACTTTACTCGCGGATTGATGCTCGCGTATAGGTATAATAGGCATTTTACTCGCAAATTCGAATGGTCGAACATTCGATATTTATCGAAAGTCCGAAAATATTGAAAATCCTGGTCCGGGATAGTTTGAATTCGAATAGTTTGGCTCGAACTCGGGTTCGAGTCCATCTCTACTCCCTACCCCCACATGAGAAACCAGCGGGGAAGGATGAGGCTCCGGGGCTGCAGCTAACAACATAAGTGTAATCTACTGAAATAAATGTTTTTTTTTTTAATCTTTTACTAATCCAGTTTTTCATTGCATATTTGTTCAAAAATTAGCCAAGAAATTTTCACTATGCACTGTTTTAGGAAATTTACTCTAACATCTAACATGTAATGGATAGTGAGGGTTGAAATAAGACTTTTTTTTTCTTTTTTTTTTTTAAAGCGTGGCCAGCCCCTCCAGCCATTAGGGCTGCCAACCTTATTTCAGTTTTTTTTTACTGAAAAGAGGGCAAAAATTCCTGGACACCCAAGATTTTTTTTACGGACACATAATGAAAAAAATGTGTTTAAATTGCTTATTGCTGGAAACTATAATTCTTCCAAAATCTGTTGCCTATTCTTTTAGATTTACATTTCAGCTTGAAATCAAGTGCCTTATCATCATAAACACTTCTGCTGTCTTACACTAACTGAACAGGAGGTCTGACTGTAAAGCTGGTTTGTGAACTGGAGGGATGACTAAAGCTATTTTTTTAAACGGGAGGGCTAATTTAACAATGGTGTGTTAACTGGAGTGCTGAATGTAAAGCTTATTTTTGAACAGACACTGGTTTGTGATCAGGAGGGCTGACAGACACTGGTTTTTGAACAGGAGGGCTGACAGACACTGGTTTGTGACCAGGAGGACTGACAGACCCTGTTTTTTGAACAGGAGGACTGACAGACACTGGTTTGTGATGAGGAGGGCTGACAGACACTGGTTTGTTAACAGGAGGGCTGACAGGCACTGGTTTGTGAACAGAGGGTCTGATTTTACATTGGCTGGAGGGCTGGTTTGTGAGATTTCCCCTCTCCCAGGCAGCACATAAACTAAACCAGGCAGCAATTCTGTGTCTCCCAAACCTACTGACTTCAGCCTGCCTGGGCAGACACCCTCAGTATTATTGAAATATTTAGTAAAAGTTGAGCATAGTAGGTCTAAGACAGTAGAACACAATAATGGAAACTTACAGAGCAGCAGTAACCAGTAAGCACTAGGACCCAGCAGCAAACAGAACCTGCCTAGGGCCCAGGAGACTTCTGGGGGCCCAGCTGCAGAAGCAGTAGAAATTTTATAGTCCATACAATATATGTAGCAAAAAAGGGGGCCCTGAATTATGGCCCTGCCTAGGGCCCCATATGATCTTAATCCATCTCTGACGCCTTCACTTATCTTACTGACTGTCTGAGACAACCTCCTCTGCAGAATCTGACTGACCACTGAGTGAAATTAGTCTTTCTCTCAGTCTCTCTGACACTCTCCATGAGGACTCAAACTTCTCTGCCCTGCAAACACCCGGTAACCAACGAGGGAAATTGAATGTGTGCAGGGGGAGGAGTTCTTGGTGCATACATTCTGTCTAGGGCCCTGGAAACTTCTGGGGGCCCAGCTTCAGAAGCAGCTCTTGAATCTTTTAGTCCCATCACCCAGTCAGAGGTCTCGTCTCTGCTTCGGTCATGTCCGCTCACTACATGTCCCCTCGATCCCATGCCCTCTTTCCTACGGAAGCACTGTAATCAGGCAGTCACCCCTATACTAACCCACATATTCACCGCCTCCATGTCATTTTCCCTTCCTCCTTTAAACACGCCCACGTGAAACCCATAATCAAAAAAGCCTCCCTTGACCCAAATTGCCTTGCTAACTACCGCCCTGGTCTCTCTTCTACCGATAGCCTCCAAGCTACTGGAACGTCTTGTCTTTTCCTATATCACTAATTATCTTAATTGTCATACTTACTGGACCCATGGCAATCAGGGTTTCGTCCTGGGCACTCCACGGAGACAGCCCTATGCAAAGTTGTGAATGACCTTGAGGCTCCCAAAGCCAAAGGCCACTTTTCTATTCTCATCCTTCTCGACCTTTCCTCTGCTTTCGACACATGCAAATTCTTCACTCCTTGGGCATCCGAAATGAAGCGCCATCCTGGCTACGACCCTACCTCTCAAACAGAACCTACTCTGTGTCACATGATTAAAAAAATCCTCTCCGATTCCTCTTAATACGAAGAGTGAGCATCAGGGAGTGGACCGCTCCGGAATTAGTACTCAGGCTTGGTAGGTGTCATCGCAAAACTTTTATTTCAACCATATGTAAACATCAATCAAAGCTGTAAAAGCATCACAAAGGTGCAAACAAACCAGTGGTCTGACGCGTTTCCCATGACTGAGTCCTAATTCTGGAGCGGTCCACTCCCTGATGCTCGCTCTTCGTACTAAGTATCGTGAGACCCCGCTGAGGTCTCGTCTTTTGGGGGAAGTGACCTGCATGACAGGATGCGGCATAGTGTGGAATCAACACGGATACCACTGGTGAGCGCTCCTAATCTGGATTCTGGTATGTGTTTTTCGATTCCTCTTAATGTTGGGGTTCCACGGGGTTCTGTTCTTGGACCCCTGCTGTTCTCCCTCTATACCATTTCCCTGGGAGAAGACATCAGCTCATTTGGTTTTAACTATCATCTGTATGCTGATGATACGCAAATATATTTTTCCGCCCCCACGCTTTGTCCTGACACCCAATCACGCATCTCGTGCTGTCTTCTCATGGATGGAGCACCGATGCCTTAAACTAAACCTGATTAAATCCAAACTTATCATTTTCCCACCTAAACCTGGTCCTATCCCACCTTTTTTCCATATCTGTGGACAACACCCCCATTTACCCTATTCAGTCGGCACATTGCTTAGGGCTTATTATTGACTCCTCTCTCTCCTTTTCCAATCACATTAACTATGTTGCTTAAACCTGATGCTTTTTTCTTCGTAACATTGTGAAGATCCGTAGATTCCTTTCTCTTCCAACTACTCCTTTGCTTATCCATGCTCTCATCCTATCACGTCTGGATTATTGTAACCTTTTGCTTTTTGGTCTTCCTGCTTCCCATATTTTTCCTCTTCAGTCCATACTTAACTCTGCCGCACGCATTGTCTCGCTCTCTAACAATGGGGATATTAAATCTCCTCTCTGCCGCACATTTACCTGGCTCCCCATTAAACCATGCATTATCTACAAAATCCTTCTCTTATCATTTAAATCCCTGCACTCTTCTGCTCCTTCTTATATACATAGGACTGTTGACACTGCACCAGTTATTACTTTAGCACTTGCACCCTTTCCTATGAATCTGTATGTTACCCACCTAAGTAGATTGTAAGCTCTAAGGGCAGGAACCTCTTTCCTCATGTTACATATTTTAAGCACTTGTATATTTAGTGATACTCATACTTATTTAAATATAATGGTGAAGGGTTGTCATATATGTAATATGGGAATGCACCACTAGAGGGAGTAATTATGCATGATTATGTTTTTGTGAAAGGGGGCACTAGAGGGCGCTCAAGAAGGGGCTATAAAAAGCCAACTGTGGGATAACCCTGTAACACTTGATAAAGGCCACTGCGCCAAAATGTTGTGTGTTGTACTTGTATTTTTGCACTAATAAAGAAGGGATTCCCCCTTTGTTAAAAACTACTGGAAACAACAAAAGAAGGTAGAGACTGGACCAGAATTGCATGTTGCAGTGGTGCTTTAATAGCAGAAGGTACACGACATGTTTCGGGTCCAAAGGGTGTTTGGACCCGAAACATGTTGTGTACCTTCTGCTATTAAAGCACCACTGCAACCTGCAATTCTGGTCCGGTCTCTACCTTCTTTTGTTGTTTTCAGTATTTATGTGCTCCTGGACAGAAGCACCTAAGAGCCCTTGGACCTGCCGTTTGGTATAAGACCAGGAACTATATTTATATTTAAAAACTACTGGAGATGATTGGACAGCCTTTTCTTCTTTTGTATTATAGGACTGTTAACACTACACCAGTTATTACTTTAGCACTTCCACCCTTTCCTATGTATCTGTATGTTACATACCTAAGTAGATTGTAAGCTCTAAGGGCAGGAACCTCTTTCCTCATGTCACGTGTTTTAAGCACTTGTATATTTAGTGATGCTCATACTTATTTATATATTTATGTATTTCTTTACTGTCCCCCTTGTATGACTTTTTGTATTCTATATTGTACAGCTCTGTGTCCCTTAGTGGCGCTAAATAAATAAACCTATATATACATATATAGTAGGTCCTCTACAGTTAACCACCACTGTTGAGGAGCCAGGCAGGCTTGGCCCCTCTGGACAAACACCACAGCCAATTGGCTTCTCTTGAAAGCATTGTGCAAGGGAAAGCGGGGAAAGGAGTAATGCTTTATAGGAACAGCACCATTAAGTTAGAGTTGGCACAATGCGGTTTGCCACCATTGTTGAGGAGCAAGGCAGACTTGGCCCCTCACATACCTCACACCTCATTTGTTACTCCCCCTCAGAGTATGCATTGTGCAAGGGAAAGCAGGGAAGGGGTTAGGCTTCATAGGAACAGTATCATAGAGTTGCAGTATACCCACTGTAGTTTGCCACCATTGTTGAGGAGCCAGGCAGGCTTGGACACACTGGACAAACTCCACACCCCATTGGCTTTTCTCCCTCAGAGTATGCATCATGCAAGGGAAAGCATGTGAAAGGGTAACGCTTCATAGGAACAGTAACATTGAGTTAGACTTGGCACAATGCAGTTTACCACCATTGTTGAGGAGCCAGGGAGGCTTGGCCCCACTGGACATACCCCACACCTCATTGGCTTCTCTCCCTCAGAGAATGCATCATGCAAGGGAAAGCAGGTGAAAGGGTAATATAGAAATAGGACCATTGAATTACAGTATTCCCACTGCAGTTTACCACTATTGTTGAGGAGCCAACCAGGCTTGGCCCCACTGGACAAATCACACACTCCATTGTCTTCTTTCACTCAGGTGAGATTGTAACGCTTCATAAGAACAGTATCATTGAGTTAGAGTTAGCACAATGCAGTTTACCTCGTTGTTGAGGAGCCAGGCAGGCTTGGCCCCACTGGATAAACTCTACAACCCATTGGCTTCTCTCCTTTAGAGTATGCATTGTGAAAGGTAAAGTAGGGAAGGGGTAAAGCTTCATATGAACAGCACCATTGAATTAGAGAAGGCTCAATATGGAGTTTTTTTGGGCCAGGCAGGATTGACCCAAAGATGAAAACATTTGCCACGAGTAGCTGTTGCGGCTGTATGAGATGGTCAGAGTAGATAACACCACAGAGGTGCCTCGTGGAGAGGGAAAGAAGAGAAACTAGGGAGTTTTGCTTTAGGCCAAGCAGGATTGACCCAATTTCAGAAATTAGCCACAGAGTAGCTGCTGCAGTAGAACAAGGTAGGACTTTCCTATTTGCCCTACAGTTAGGAAACATTATCCATCTTACAGCTTGACTGCAGTAGAGCAAGGTAGGACCATAAATGGCCCAACGAATTATTATTAGCCAAGCTGCCATCAGCTAAGCGTCTAGGTGAAAAATGAGGTGGAAGTGGCAGTACAGGTGGCCAGGGGCAGGAGGCCTTCAGTCATGGGCATCAGCAATAGGGAAGCTTCTACCTTTTGAATATCTGCTACTACTATATGTGACTATATGGGTCAGGAGCCAGCTGCCCCTGGGTCACCCAGAAGTGGGGGTGAGTCTTATCGTGTATTAAAGGTTTACAACACAAGTGTTGGATATTTTCTGATGGGTCTGGGGCATATGCACCTGGACCACCCGAACTCTTAAAGGGACACTAAACTGAAAAAAATTACTTGCCTTTATCCATTTCTATATTTTTAGTGCTGTCAGGAACTTGAACCCTTTTTGCTTCTTGTCACTAGATCTCCTTCTGACCTGTTCAGTTCACTCCTAGTTAGTCTGCATGTCTCCTCTCTATGTATCTATGGAGTGTGGAGTGTGGAGCATGTGCAGTGGAGGTGATCTGTGCCCCACTACAGCCAATAGCATTCACCCAGTGATTTTGTGCTATAGGGAAAGTGAAAGTAAAACTGCTTTACAATAGGAAGGTAGGCAGCACTGGGAGCTGTAATAACAGCTTGAATCAAGTAAGATTTTCTTTTAGCTGTAGAAGTTTGAAGGTGTGTGTGTTGGGGGGGGGGGGGGCTTTGTAATTGATTTCTTAAGGTATAGTGCTACATTGGGACTTAACTAACAGCCAGAAGCTAACTGCAGAATTAGGTTTATCTGCACAGAAAGAGCACAGAGAAACAGATAATGCTTATTCCCTTTCCTGATCTTAATGGTGAATTAATTAGCCATGCAGTGACAGAGAAATAAACTCCCAGAAAAAAAAAAAGGGATAGGGAGATCAGAGAAGGGAAAAAAGCAGATTTAAGATTGGTGGTAATTAATCCTAATTACTGTGTGATTAGTTAAAAAATGGTTTGCCCCAGTTTACATGTCCTTTAAGTAAGCTAGTATACTTATTAGTTATTAGTTATTAACAGTTATTCAATCTGGTTGATGCAGGCATACTTTCCCCCCCCTTTTTTTTTGGCTGGGGTTTTTTGCCTTCCTCTGGATCAACTGTTAGGAAGGGTTAAAAAAAAAAAACGTTATGACTTGATGGACATATGTCTTTATTCAACCTCAATTACTATGTTACTATGTAATCCATCTAATTATTACAAATCCATACCGGCATTGCTTGAGTTAATTGTGCACCTGTTTCTTTTAATGCATTTAGGAAGTTAATTTGGCTGCTGTACTGAGATGTGATCTGTGCCTCATTCATCTTGATGAATGTCAGGCAGTACACATTCTCAGTGGAGAGATGGGTCCTTCTCTCCCTTACAACACCCCCGAAGGTCCACTCTGAAAGGACACTTTATGTGGGGCATGAAAGGACCTTGATGGCATACTGTGCCAACTCGGGCCAGATATCAAGCCTCGTCACCCAGTAGTCCAGTGGATTCTCAGTCTTTGATGTGGCTGCATCGGCCCTGGATCTGATGTAGTTGGTAACCTGGGGACTGAGGTGTTGCCTTGTAGAATTGCCAGTAGATGGGCCTGGCAACTGTGGTTGGAAGAACTGCCTGAAGTGTGCCGCGAGGCCGCCTCTAGTACTACTACTCCTCCTCTCAGGCACAGGGGGATGTGAGCCCTGTTGATCCCCAACAACAGGTGCTGTATACCTGCCAGCACCTGGGAAGGTACATCAGAGGCAATGTAGCAGTGTTGCCTTTTAGTGCTGCATTCTATCTTCCCTCTGAGATGCGGGGATAAACTCCAACACTTCACCCTAATATGGGGGTCTATAAGGATGGCCACCCAGTACTGCTCCTTCTCATTGATGGTCTTAATCCTGGGGTCTTTGCACAGGCATTACAGCATTAAGAAATGCATCCACCTGCAAACTGCCTGCCACAGAGGACCCCATGTCCTCAATGTCACTGAGTACATGTGGTCGGGCTCAACCACTCCTCAACCACGGATGACGTGGTACGTGGGAGGGTTGAAACATCCCCCTAGAGGAATGATCCATTTCCTCTTGGTCCAGGTCACGCTCATCCCCTTCCTCCTCATCAGATGACAGCTCTGCACCGTGATGCCCAGGCTCGCAAAGCATCACAGTGTTGGCTTCCTCCCCTTCCAGTAGCTGCTGCTCGGCAGCAAGTGCCGTGCAAGTAGGCCATGCAGAGTGTGCTCAAGTAGGGATGGTATCCGTGATGGTGGCATCATCACAGCTTACCATCGTGGTAGCCTCCTCAAATGGCATGAGCATGTGGCAGGCATCACAAATCAGCAGCCACTGCCTGGGTAACCGTAAACCCAGGTCCCCAGATCCTGATCTTGCCTCATACTTTTACAAGTAGTCTATGATGGCTCACCTCTGTTGGAGCAGCCTCAGCAGGATCATAAGATGAGAGTTCCAGTGGGTGGGGGTGTCAAAAACCAGGCGGTTCTGCGGCAGATTGTTCTGCTGCTGGAACTTGGCCAGATGAGCTATGGCCGTATATGACCACCTGAAGTGACTGAAATCCCTCCTAGCCATTCTCAGTACCTCCTGCAAACCAGGGTACTTGGTGAGGAACCGCTGGACGACCAGGTTGAGTACGTGTGCCAGGTAAGGAACATGTGTGACTCTACCCAAGTGAAGGGCAGACAGAATGTTGGTGGCATTGTCACACACAACCTTGAATATTGAGAGGTGGTGTGGGGTCAGCCCTTGCAGTGGCTCCTATCACTGAGGCACACAAGCTGCAATACAGCATGGCACCGTCTCATCTGGCACGAAGCATAGGCTCTGGGGGCACAGGGCTGTCTGGGAAGAGGACTCCCGGATTAAGGGGGGGTGGTGGAGACTGCGGTATCACCAATGCATGGTGGTATTCCCCACTTGTGCCCCATGCTGCATCTCTGCCGGCTAGCAGAGTGACCCATTGAACTATAAATGACACCGCCCCTGGCCATGCTTGCTGGACCACATGTCCATAGTAATGTAGACACACTTGCCCACACTGGGGTACAGCGAAGCAGATATATAGCCCTGCAAATGGTCATGCAGGGACCTGCCACTGTGGTGTGCCAATGGCCACAAACTTAATACTGCACTTTTTACCAGGCTGAAAGGTACCAGCTGTACCGTAAGAAGTTTGGCTAAGCTTGCAGTTAGACACAGGGCTTGGGGGTGACTGGGGGACAGTTTTTGCCTCCACTCCCACAACTGGGTAAGGGAGACCTGCCTTTTAGCTAACAATCCAGCAGCAGTGTCAAGAGACCTCTTAACACCAAAGCCAAAGGCTGCCTCTCCTCCCTAACTTCCACCAAGGAAGCAGGTGATGTAGCTGGAGTGGGAGGAGGAGGAACGGTGGCTATCTTGGCATGAGGAAGGGAATGTATGGGTGCCTGCACGTTCCCTGTCTGCTGCTCCAAACGAGCTATATGTTGCAGTACCATATGTTTCCTCATAGCGGAGGTTCCCAAATGTGAGGTGGTCTTCCCACGGCTAACACGTTGCAGGCACAGCTTGCACTGTTGCACACTGCAACCGTGATGTCACCTGGGGCCAATGAAAAGAACTCCCTCACTGCTGGGTCACATGACTTGGAGCAGAGGTCACCTGTCATTGTGGGGCACTGGCACCAGATCTCATTGCTGCCGTACCTCCATGCATAGCACTAAATGTGCTGCCTCTGCTCCTGACCCCATTCCTGCCTCTGGGTTCAGGCTTGTGCCTGTGCTCTGAAGGAAAGCCCTCAAACACACCTCCTCCTATGGCACCCATGGATGATCGGTAACCTCATCAATACTGGAGACTGTGTCTCTAACAGCAGCAGCATCTGGAACCTTACTCCCAGCATTAGTTCCCTGGCTGCCCTTCCTGTACTGCTGCATGACAGCAGCCTCCTGTCCCCCTGTGCTCTGAGCACATTTCTCCGCCTCAGCCATCAGGAAGGAGTGTGCATCAGTCCTGAGACTCCTCCTCCGGATAGCTCTAGCATGACTACCCCTAAACATATCTGGTCCAGGTACCCTGCTTCCCTGCAAACTGGCCAGTGCCTTGCACGGGCTCATCTCTACCTCTCCCTCTACCTGCAGAAGAACTCCTGCTCCTGCCTTGCCCTCTTGCCATGCCAGGCAGGCATTTAAAGGAGAACTGTGGTCTCCAAACAAGTTAAGTTTAAATGAAATGCCAGTTTCCTACCTTTAAAACGAGCCACCAATCACATCTCTACCTGCTCCACAGCCCAAGATATACAGAAATGACTGACCAGAAAGTTAATGGATGGGAGGCTGACATGTGACATTCCTAAGGCTTCTCCTGCACAGTGCCGCCGGCTCAGACTCCCTCAGTATGTGAGGGAGACAGGAAGTCCCTCCTCCTCTCTGCTGTGTGAAATCCCGACAAAGAAGGTAAGGGGGGTCTGAGTAACCCACGGTACATGCGAGTGGGCGGGGCTTAGACACCCACGAGTGGGCAGGGCCACGGCACCCGTGAGTGGGCGGGGCCACATGGGGCTGTAAGATAATGGGCCATTGGGGGCCTGCAACTGGAGGGACCACGGGGTCCATGAGTGGGAGGGACCAGGGGGGCTGCAAAGGGGAGGAGGAGACACAGGACAGATTGACTGACAGTTTCAGAGCAGGAAGCAGGAAGTGCAGGGGACCTGGTGATGCTGCTGCCATATCACACACAAAAATGTAAATATCTTCAAAACTATGCAAAATAAACAATGGAAACAAATTGCAAAAATTCCCAGGGGAGCAATTCGTATCAATTTACCTCAATTTACCTAAAGTCATTTTTGGACCACAGTTCCCCTTTAAGCCACAGAGCACTCTTGGGTCTTGCATTAAAGGGTATGTCCACCCTTAAACCTATTTTTTAATATAGCCTTCCCCCTGGTCCCCCAGCCCCAACCGCATTATTTTTATTTTTAGAAAGCCCCCCAAACTCTACTTACCTCCCCTCTTTCCTCCGCCGCGCTCCCGGCCCTCTGCTTGCGAGGAAATGCAAGCAGAGGGGCGGGACCGGCAGTCGCGTCTGTGATTGGCTGAGCGGCAGCCAATCACGGATGCGGCTGCCGGCAGCTCACTTCGGCAGAGGAAAGAGGAGAGGTAAGTAAGAGTTTGGGGAGCTTTCTAAAAATAAAAATCATGCGGTTGGGGCTGGGGGATCAGGGGGATTACTATATTAAAAGGGATTAACGCTAGGGGGAGGGAATCCGCAGAGGGAGGGAGAGGGAGGGAGAGGGAGCGGGAGAGAGGGGGAGAAGGGCTGCAGTACGCATGCCAAACTTCTCCCGGAGGCCAGGTAGGAGGCAGAGTCCTATATGGACTCTGCTAGCCTCCTGGTGGGCAGTTTTTGGGACTTTGGGGGGGGACTACAGGAGAACCCTATGGAGCTGGGATGTGAGGTAAGGATTAAACTACACTACATGGTGGGGCCAGTAGTTGGGGGGATTATAGTTTTGGGGGTGGACATGCCCTTTAAAACATAACTTTTATTTACGTATACACTGTAAAATATTGACGCATTTCAAAGTCATCAGGATATTACATCATAGTGACACACTTCCCTTTATAGCCCATATTCACTATGATGTAATATCCTGATGACGGCCCATTAAGAGTTGAAAGCATCAATCTTTTACAGTGTATAAAAAAAAATAAAATCAAAGTTATGTTTTAATGCAAGACCCAAGAGTGCTGCTATTCTCTGTGACTGTGTCTATTTTGGAAGTGCATATACAGAGGAATGGAGTGCTAACTATGTTAGAGTGATATATATATACAGTATACACACACACACAAAAAGCTTCAATATGACACAGACAGAAAAAAAACACACGATTACACACACTACACACACACAACACAAGATTACATACACTACACATCCGCTGAACCGGGTTCGGATCTACGATCCGGACATCTCTAAATGTTACATGTGATGTGTTACATTAATTATTGTTGTCAAATCACTATTTTGTTATACTTCTTTAGAATCAACTTGACATTTTCTGAATCTAGGGTTTGTGATTCTATCATGTCCAATGTTTGCATAAACCAGTGGCTTATGTATAATAAACAGTTAAAAGTGCTTATAGTAAAGGACATTTGTCCAATCATAGAGCACTTTAAATTACGTGATTTACAATTCACATTTGTTGAGCTTGCATTCTGTGATCATGGGTTTGGAATTTCTTCATCCAACTTTTGGCCAGACTATATCACGTTGGAACAATATTTACTACCTTGAGGGTAAGTACATAAACGGAATCTTTTAAGTGCAGCAGCTTTGAATAATAAAAACATTCTTCCAACAAACATAATTATATAAGGATTAATGTTTATTGAAACTGGAAACCAGGTGGATACAATATTTTTAAAAAAAAGGGCACTATGAATACTTTTTTTTGCATTGTTAAAGGACAACTATATTGTTTTGTTGAGGAGCTAAGCACCTACATTTTTCATCTGCCATGTTATGGCCCAGGGCCTTCCAGTATTGAAGTTAGTGTTGAAGCACTCAGAAATTCATACATAAACAAGTAGGGCCCAGACACACTGGGTGGAAATTTGCCTGAAGGTGAGTAGGTGCAAGTCTCATTACAGTCTTCTACCCAAAGACTCAGGCTATAGCACAAGCGAAAAAGGTTGAGAGATGCACACAAAGCAAGTATCAGGTGTAAAGAGGACAGTGTGATCCCCAAAATGTAGTGTGTGAGATTCACTTGAATAAACTCATATTCACTTAAGTAGTGTACATCTCTCAACTTTTTTCGCTTCTGCTGAAGCACTCAGGAAGCCTGGCAGAAGATTTCTTTGTGCTGCTGCTCCTCATATAAATGAAATCGGAAGGTAGAAAGTACCAATTCTACCTCCCTGCCCCAGGTACATTTCATTTTAACGTCTTTTGAAAAAACAGTAAAATAATCCTTTAGCTTTAAAATGTTTAAAGGGAAATCTGTTCACTATATTTATATTTATTTATAAGAAGAAGATATATTATGTCTGTTTGATCATAATCTCCTGGTAATTGGCACCTAAAAACTTTAAGTCTAGCAAAACCGGCAATCAATAGTTTCTTCCCAAGAGCCAACAGGCGATGAATAGATTCAATCACTCAATCTCACCCAAGTAACTTTGAGAACTCAACTCAACATTGCACTTGTATTGCAACATTGTATTATACACACACTCCCCTATCAAGCCATACACTGATTATATATTATGATGATACTCAGAGAAAAGATTCAAGTTTAAACTTATTAAAGGTGGGTACACACCTTCCAATGCTTTGTCCCGACCGTCCGGACTATCGGTTGTGGGAAAAGTAGCCACAGCCGACAAGTCTAAGTGAGTTGCCCACAGAGGACTGTGCAATCGGTTGTGGTTTTCCGATGTGTCTGATCATTCATTCGTCCGATTGGGATGAACGAACAGTCAGAGGTCATCTGTGTCAGGCTGAAGAATCCATCCAATATTTAGGCCTTATTATTGTATGGTGTGTACCCATTTTAAGGGTGATTCCTTGCTAAAGAGAGGGGGATCAGGCAAAGTAGAGAATATTGCTTTGCACGGAATAAATGGCAGATCCATGAACAAATAGCAATAGCTTCCCATTAAGCAATTATTTGCTTAATGGGAAGCCATTCTATGGACTGGAGTAGTTGAAGATTTAAAAGGATCTATGTTCAAGACTGAACAAAGCAGAGGAAACAAGGGGGAAGTTGCCAATGTTTCTGTATTTCTGTGTCAGGCATGTGGGTGTGATTGGATAGTGGCTAAGAGGTGTTATAGGAACGCCCAGAGTAAGGTGTAAAAACAACAATGTACATGGCAGACAGTTGGTGTTGAACCCCCCCACCTCTATTTAGGCTTGGTTTCTTTATTTTCACATAAATGGCCTCCTTATGTAAAAATAATGAAACCAAGCCTAAATAGAGGTGGTGGTGGGGGGTTTTGACACCAACTGTCTGCCATGTACAATGCTGTTTTGACACCTTACTCTGGGCGTTCCTATTGTATGAGGAAAGGTTATTAATAAAAGTGAATAGCATTAAAGGGCATGTCCTCTCTGTGTCCATATAGGTCTCTGCCTGCTGTCTCTCCCCCGGGAGAAGTTTGCCATGCGCAGTGCAGTCCTCCCCCCCCTCCCATTTCTCTATGACTCCCCCTAACTCCAAATACATTTGCTGTAGTGTAGGGCTCCCTCACCCAAGCCCCAACCACTATAGTACTTTGTAAAATAACTTAGCCGATCACTACTTACTTTGCCGGTTTCCCCCGGCATTTTGTACTGCCAGAAGCCGCGTCCATGATTGGCTGAGAGGTTGCTGGTCGGGTGACCTGCTTGCAATTTCATGCAAGCAGAGGGCTGTGACAGAACTTTGGGGGGAAAAGGCAAAGTAAGTAGTGATCGGTTAAACTATTTTACAAAGTACTATAGCGGTTGGGGGTGGGTGAGGGAGTACTACTCTACAGCAAATTTTTACAAAAGGGGTGGACGTGCCCTTTAAGGTAGACCCTACTAACCCTGGCTATAATAGTTTTAAGTTATTACCATCGGGTCTCAGCATTTTTGTTGTTGGAGTAGTAGTTTTCAGAACAGTTTTTATCCTACTTCGGTTGAATTTTGTGTCTTGTTTAACATAGTAACATAGTAATTAAGGTTGAATAAAGACATACGTCCATCAAGTCCAACATATTTTTTTTTTAACCCTACCTAACAGTTGATCCAGAGGAAGGCAAAAAAATACAGCTAAAAAGGGGGAAAAAATTCCTTCCTGACTCCAAATGGCAATCGGAAAGTATCCCTGGATCAACCAGATCTATATGAATTTATACCAGTAATTCTCAATATTTTTTAGTTTTAGAAACTTATCCAGGCCTTTTTTAAAGCTATTCAATGAACTTGTCATTACCACTTCTGCTGGAAGACAGTTCCACAGTGTCACCGTTCTCACTGTAAAGAAACCTTTTCTAACCTGAAGATGAAACTTCTTTCTTCACACCATAAAGGATGTCCACGAGTCCTCTAATATGACCTATTAGTAAACAATGCACCAGAGAGTTCATTATATGGCCCATTAATATATTTGTGTAAGGTTATCATGTCCCCACGCAAACATCGCTTCTCCAATGTAAACAGCCCAAACTTGTCTAATCTGCCTGCATATTCAAGCCCCTCCATTCCCCTTATTAATTTAGTTGCCCTTCTCTGAACTGCTTCAATTCCAAGATGTCCCTTTTGTATATGGGATTCCAAAACTGCACCGCATATTCCAATGAGGCCTTACAGTGCTTTAAAAAAGGGAAGTAATAATATTTTCTCTCTGAATCTTATTCCCCTCTTTTACACAAGACAACATCTTGCTAGCTCTAGCCGTTGCTACCTGGCATTGTTTGCTATAGCTAAGTCTGTTATCTACCAGAACCCCCCAAATCTTTTTCCATTACAGATGTACTTAACACAGAGTTATTTATGGTGTAGGTGGCACAGGGATTATTAAATCCTAAATGCATCACCTTACATTTATCAACATTGAATCTCATCTGCCATTCTGCTGCCCATTTTGATAATCTATCTAGGACTGCTTGCAGCACTTGTACATCATTTGAAGTTTCCAAAGCTCTGCATAGTTTAGTGTCATCAGCAAACACTGAGACCTTGCTCTCAATGCCCCCTTCTAAGTCATTTATAAACAGATTAAACAGAAGCGGCCCCAGTACAGAACCCTGAGGCACTCCGCTTAAAACTTTAGCCCACATAGATGTAGCTCCATTAACCACCACTCTCTGTTTGCGATCTAATAACCAGTTCTCTATCCATGAACAAATGTTTTCTTCAAGGCCAACAGTCCTCAGTTTATACATTAGTCGCCTATGTGGCACAGTATCAAAAGCTTTCGCAAAATCCAAGTATACCACATCCACTGCTGTGCCTGAATCTAACTTCTTACTAGCTTCTTCATAAAAACCAATTAAATTTGTCTGGCATGATCTATTTCTCATAAATCCATGCTGACTACTACTAATACGATGAGCTCTGGAGACAAAGTCAAGGATATGATCCTGTAACAAAGTTTCCAGCACCTTCCCTACCACTGATGTTATGCTTACAGGTCTATAGTTACCAGGCTGTGAACGACTACCTTTTTTTGAATATTGGTATTACATTGGCTTTTTTCCAATCCAGCGGCACATCACCAGACCAAAGCGAATCTGAAAAGATGAGAAACAGTGGTCTAGATAGAACTGAATTAAGCTCTTAAAATCCGAGGATGCAATCCATCTGGTCCTGGGGCTTTATTGATATTAACTTTGTCTAATTGTTTCTATACCATATCCTCTGTTAGCCAATGTGAATACTCTTCATTTGTACCCTGCATATTATTACAATCCCTGCTGTAAGGACAAGGATTCTCAACAGTAAAAACCAATGTAAAAAAATGGTTTAGCAGATTAGCCTTTTTGGCATCCTCTACAACCATCTCAGCCCCATTATTTAATGGTCCCACATTCTCAGTCCTCATCTTTTTACCATTTATATACTTAAAAAACATTTTGGGGTTGGACTTGCTTTGTTTGGCAATCTATATTTCTTTTTTTATTTTAGCTAGTTTAATTGCTTTCTTGCACTCTTTATTACAGCTTTTATACTCCCTGTAAGCCTGTTCTGTTCCCTCTGTTTTCAAAATTTGAAAAGCCTTTTTTTCCATTTCCCTTTTTACCTGAGTATTAAGCCATGCAGGAATGGACCTAATTTTTTACACTTGTTCCCTAAAGTTACAGATTTAGAAATGTAATAGTTTAATATCCCTTTAAAAGTGATCCACATTTGCTCTGCATCTTTACCTAGAAAAAATTGCCCCCAGTCTATGAGCAGGAGTGATCCCTTTAACAGCATAAAATTAGCTTTGCTAAAGTTAAAAGTTTTTGTTAACCCAGTGCACTTTAATTTTTTGCAACCTATATTAAATGACACTATATCATGGTCACTATTCCCTAAGCTTCCCATTACCTTCATCTCCAAAATGAGCCCAGGGTTATTAGATATCACCAGATCCAACAATGCATTCTGTCCTCCCCGGCATTTGGCGGTTTATAACATACTCCAACAATTAATTTACCTACCTTCTTGCTTCCTGTACGCAGTTCCACCCATATTGTTTCTGCCGTATCGTTTACGCCCCCATCTGTTCCATCTTTTAAATTTGGCTTTAATTCCTGTTTAACATACATACATACTCCTCCTCCTTTCATGTCTAAATAAGGAGTATTCTTCAATATTTACTGTCCAGTCGTGTGAATCATTTAGCCATGATTCTGCTATACCAATCACATCATACCTTTAAAGCTATTATTTCAAGTTTTTACAGCCAGACTTCTTGCATTTGTAAACATACATTTTAGATTATCAATTGATTTACTTCCATACTTGGTCGTACATGCCTCCTTATCCTCTATGATCCCCCCTCCCCCTTCTCTGTCCTCCGTTGTGTTATTAGCCCCCTGATCCCTACCTTCTCTATCTACCCCTGTGTAGTTCAATGTACCCTCCCCCCAATACCTAGTTTAAAATCTCCTCCAACCCCATCTTCTCCCCCAAAACTGCTGCACCATCACCATTGAGGTGCAATCTGTCTCTACTAAAGAGCCTGTAGCCAACAGAAAAGTCAGCCCAGTTCTCTAAAAACCCAAACCCCAGTGAAGTGAAGCATTTTCTAGAGATCTGGTTTAGAATTTGTTTACATAATCCTGAAATGAAATGTAACATTCTGTTGTGTTTCAATAACAGCTATTTCTGCTCTTATTCATACATATGTAATGTGTTATCATGAATTTCACTGATTCTTTTATCGTCACACTATCATCCATCCATCCATCTCCTCAATAATAAAAGTGTGGCAAGTGTAGTTGTCAGGTGGTTGTTTCAGTTATCAAAGAAATCTTTACATTTAAAATATAAGGTTTTGCAATTGTTACAGTCTAACTGTTACGTGGGTTTTCAATTGTGGGGCACTGTGGAGGGGCGTGTGCTCATAGTCAATAAGGCCAATTAAAGGGGTGGTTGATAGAACAATAGGGTACTGCAAGAACAGCAGATTGACAGGGGCTGATGGAATAATGACTCATAATCTGGCTTGTACCAGTGATGGTATTTAATGACCAGTATTAGATGTGTAAATCAATTACTATTTCCTTCAAAAGAAATACTCCTAATAAAAAGCATTTCCATTGTGATAACATGTTAGTAATAATGGAAATTACATGTTACACAGTACATTCTGTTTTATTGATAATATACAGCACTGAAAATTGTAAATTTACAACTCCTCCCTAATACACCACTTAAGAAACAAATAATTGGGAATAACAGAGCATTTTACTTTCAACTGGAGAGCTGAAAAAAACAGTCATGTAGTTATGTCTGCCTTGGCTAAACAGGCCAAAGGCAAAAAACTTTTTAGGCCTATTTTTAAATAGATCTTAAAATACAAATAGCACTTTTCCCATACACAATAGCTTTACCTACTGACTTTCCCCATCATTTGCACAACTTGTGAAGAACTACCCAACCCAAACTTTTCTGTGATCGCCAATCAGGCCATGACTGGAACATCACAGGCGAAAACTGTCAAACACTCGGACTGATGCAGAACTCAGAAAAAAGATCCGTCTTACCTAACCAGGATCCCGAGATGCTATAAAGTCTCTTTAAGTGAGACTTACTGCTTTGAGGGATTCCGGTCAGGTAAGACAGAACTTTTTTTGTACTAAACAACAAAGCTTGATTAAGAAAAATAAATGAAAAGGTTCTTTTCAGTGTTTAAATTAAAAATATAGAGTGTTCTTTTTATTTTTAATAAAAGCGTATACGTAAATCTGAAAATAACAGAAAAATGTCTACTACTTACAAGTGCTTTTGGCATATGGCTTTAAGTTCCCACTTCCAAAACTATATAGCCAAGGGGCACTATTAATAGTTACAAGGGATTACTGCTGCAGAAGTGTTTTGCACCTTATTTTGTGGCCAGAATTTGGAGAAACCAAGGCTTGGTTAAATGTTATTGCTGGAAGTTAGACAAACTGTTGAAAAAAGAAACGTATCATGGACATTCACAACCTTTAAGTCAATGTTTTCATTTTAAAACATAATGACTAGGTTGAAATGAACTACAAAGGAATTTTCCAGTAGATAAAAATTGCAGACAGTGGTCAACCTGTGAATATTAAAATAAACTGGGTGTCTGTGTTTGTTTCTCCTTTCTGAAAGTGGAAATTAGTAATAATCTTAGTTATTATATATAGATTAGATAAAAAGATAATGTATTGTTCTGATTTACACCGAGCAGTGCTCAAGGGCGCATAGATATAAACCTAAACAAAGTTGCTCTGTATATTCAGTTTTAGTAGGAATGTTACCCAAGTACCTGTTTGACATTACTGTATTTAGATAGCAACAGAGCCGTGTGCATTTTTAAATGTTAAAAAATGTCTGATTTTAAAAATGTTAATACCAAAGTGGGCAAGTGAACATTTCTACCCCCTGCTGAAAAACAGCATGAGGGAGATCATGTATCATGTTTTACTGATGTGAGAAAATGTTTATATACCTATCCTTGACAATCACAGCATGTCACTTAACATCAGCTTTTGCCTGTAGTGAATTTTTATAAGATTTGCATTTATAGAGTATGATCTTTCATACGAAGATGTGGTCTGCATAAATTATTAAACATAGCATTGGAAATGCTGCGTAAAACGCCAATGCAAATGTACAGATGTTTAAAATATTTGAGATCAAGGCAAAACTCACAATCCTCCTACACAGGTTTATTGGTGAATCATCTGGTGGGCATAGCATAAGAAACAGATTTGTAAATGAAAAAGCTTTAATTGTGGCAGGAAAAGGAAAATCCTGAATTGCTGGAAACTGTACTTCCAAATACCACTCAGATGGGGAGAAACACAAGGGAACCAGCGGAAGTCTATATTAAGATATAAAAGTGTGCTTTAAAAATATTTAAGTTATCATAACTAATGTATGAACGGAAGTGGTTATACTTGTTACCAAAATTTGAATAGCTATTCATTTGTATATCCTTCAATGTAAAGTTGGAGAAAAAAAGAATAAATTATAGCAAAATAAATCATTAAAGGGCAACAATGGTCTCTGAACAAGTTAGGGTTAAAAAAAAAATCCTGCAGTCTTTTCTTTAAAATGAGCCCTGGATCACATGTCTGTCTACAGCATGTGAGAAACTTTTCAGATTTCCAAGATCCCCCAGAAATTACTTACCTGACCCGGTCCTTCGCCACTTCTGCTCCGCGTGACCTCATGCCCAATTGCCTGACAGCCGCGACCAGGAAGAGAAGCGGCTGTCAGTGTAGAAGTCCTTTGCTCCTGTTTTTGCTCGCACCGAGCTCAAAACAGGAGCAGGGGGCGTGGAATAGCCAGCGAGGGACCGGGTCAGGTAAGTAAGCTCTGGGGTATATTTGAAATAAAGCTAGCGAAAGTAGGGTTTGGGTGGGGAATAAGGCTGAGTAATGTTTAGGCTGGACTTGCCCTTTAAGACTTAAGGTGGCTATACACATCCCATCGGGCTGACCAGTATCGGCAGTGTTTACAGGCCGAAATCAAGACCGCAATGCTGATGAACGACCGTAGTAAGCATTGTGGTTGGTTGGGAAAGACAGGAAATTTCCATTAGTCGGTATCCGCTCCTTTTACGCAAAGAGAGATGATATTTTCAGTGCATGTATGGCCATATTGGCCAACCAATCCCCATACCGCGTATGGGCGATCGGCTGGGTCCGTGTATGAGGTCCCCACTATGGGTGTGGTGACAGTTAACAGTGTGATCTTTCGGGAACAATGCGATAGAAATGTGTATGGCTACCTGTAATGCTGGGGAAACAGGAAGTACCTGCACAGACATAAACAATATTGACAGTTCAGAAGAGAAGCCTATTAATGCAGACAGAAGCTGGTAACATGGCTGAAACAGGAATAGGGCTTTGTACTGAGAGTCACTATCATGCTCTATTGCACTCTTTAGGCAATGCACTGAGTTGATAGTGGATCTCAGTGCAATGTGACTGGAGTTTGCCTTTTGGAAATCTTTAACGCCTGCTGGTGTTAGAGATTACGTCTTAAAGAGTGTTAACGGCTCATTTCATTGGTTGCGGCAGTTGTACAACACAAATTTTGCGTAACGTCTCAACTGCCGTTAGTTGTGTCTTAAAGTCACGTTAACGCTTGGTACATAACCCTAACTTGTTTACAAACATCAGAAACCCCAGTTACCCTTTAAGAATCAAACGTAAATAATTTATGTGCTCATGTAATATGGACCTAAATAACAGCAATGTTAATGTTAAACAATGTAATGTAAATAAAGACAATCTAATGTGAATGTTGTCTATCTACATGATAACCATGGAATGTCAGCCCCATTCCAATGAAAATTTGGCAGAGGAACCTGGGTAGGATATGCCAACACCATTCACAATCACAGAAATGAATTTATACTTTTTAAATAAAAATAATTGTAGAAACTGAAAGCTTGCAGCTGAACCTTACAGAAGTTATATTGGTGTACATCGGTATATATATATAGATCTTGTAGGCTGCAATGTTATATACAGCAAATACACTGATAAAGGCCTACAGAGTTTAATATACATGGGATCACCCTGGGTGGCATTTCTGGTTGCCTGTGTAATTTGTTTTGCATGTTACATCTTCCTTTTCCCATATTCTGTTCATTTTAACAGTATCACTGGCTTTCACATGAGCGTGACAACTGTAACCTAATGCAATGAAAGCCAGAACAGAATCTATCAAATATTATGTGATTATGAAATTTAATGATTTCATCCTCTATGTAACAGGAAACTAAACATCTTTGTGCTGTCACTTTTCAGAAACTTGTGGTTGACCCGGATGTTTGTCTTTCACAGTTAAAAGAACAAAAAAGCAAATGTTATTATTTCTGTATTAATAAATAGAAGGAACTGTAATGGATAATTTAGCTTAAAGCTACTAAAAAGCTACCAAAATTAGTTAAGAGTGTATCCCACAGGTTTGTAATGTCTGCAATATGCATTTAGAGTAAAAAAAATAATAATGATAAATCACAATGTGCCACGTGTGACTTTTGTATCCCCTTGATTCCATTTAGTTAATATTTCTTAAATCTATGCAACATTTTTTCCATAAATAATGGCAAAAATAACAGGATATATTTTTACACACTTAATACATGTTCTGACACAACTATTAAAGGGTATCTCAACCCCTAAATAAACTTTAACCCTTTCGCGTTTGCCAGAAACCTTTCAGAGGACAAGGATGCAGCTTGTACCAAACGACGCACAGAAAGTATAGTATAGTATAGTATAGTATTTGAGGTTGAATAAAGACATACGTCCATCCAGTCCAACCCATCTAGCAATATCCTCATTTCCTGCCTAACTGTTGATCCAGAGGAAGGCAAAAAACCCCCACCAAATTTATGAAGGGGGAAAAAATTCCTTCCTGACTCCAAGTGGCAATCGGAAATTTCCCTGGATCAACTCTACTTTATGTATCAATACCAGTAACTTGCAACATTCCTTGTTTGCAGAAACTCATCCAGCTTTTTTTTGAAACTGACCAATGAACCTGCCATTACAACGTCCACTGGAAGACAGTTCCATAGCCTTACCGTTCTCACAGTGAAAAACCCTTTCCGAGCTTGAAGCCTAAACCTTTTTTCTTCAAGTCTTAAGGGATGTCCTCGTGTCCTTTGACATGTTCTCTTGGTGAACAATGCCCCAGATAGTTTATTGTATGGCCCGTTAATGTATTTATACACAGTAATCATATCCCCACGCAAGCGCCTTTTCTCCAGCGTACATAATTGTAACTTTTCCAGTCTCTCTTCATATTCAAGCTCCCCCAATCCCCTTATTAATTTAGTTGCCCTTCTCTGAACCCTTTCCATTTCAAAGATGTCCTTTTTGTACACAGGATTCCAAAATTGCACTGCATATTCCAAATGAGGCCTTACCAATGCTTTGTAAAGAGGGAGAATTACATTTTCCTCCCTTGAATCCATACCTCGCTTTATACAAGACAATACCATGCTGGCTCTGGCTGTTGCCGCCTGGCACTGCTTGCTACCTTTAAGTTTGGTATCCACCAAAACTCCAAGATCCCTTTCCAACAGGGATTCACTTAACACAGAGCCATTTATAGTATAAGTAGCACAAGTATTTTTAAGTCCAAAATGCATCACCTTACATTTATCAACATTGAATTTCATCTGCCACTTAGCAGCCCAATGTGATAATCTATCTAGATCCCCTTGCAACGATTGCACATCCTCTGAAGTTTTTAATGGTCGACAAAGTTTTGTGTCGTCAGCAAACACAGAAACCTTGCTGACAATACCCACTTCCAAATCATTAATAAATAGATTAAATAGAAGCGGCCCCAACACAGAACCCTGTGGCACCCCACTTAGCACTTTCGTCCATAATGATGAAGCCCCATTAACAACTACTCTCTGCATCCTATTCTTTAATCAATTTTCTATCCATGTACAAATGTGACTCCCCAGACCAACAGACCTTAGCTTATTCATTAGTCGCCTATGGGGGACTGTATCAAAAGCCTTTGCAAAATCCAAGTAAACTACATCTACTGCTATACCAGAGTCTACACAGTGTCTTGCAAGCAGAAGGCCGGGCGCCGGAGGAGAGAGGGAAGGTAAGTAAAGAACTGGGGACTTTCTTAAATTAATTTTATAGCGGTTGGGGCTGGGGGAGGGTTTTCTATTACCTGGCAAAAGTTTTAATTTAGGGTGGACATGCCCTTTAATGCATTACACCTCAGGGGCATTGCTAGACCAACACCACACAGAGACCTGGGTCTAATAAACCACCTTGCATATCAGGCTGAATCTATGCCTATTTTCATCAACATGCCTCATGAAGCAATATACTCTGGGTTACAGGCTTGACAAGACGTTTACATTCCAAATGCATGATAATAATTGGGACCATTTGCCCTGGGACTTTGTGGATAACAATTTCCCACCTCTGTTCATAAATTATCTAATTCTACACTTAAACGTTAAAACCACAATATGTGATCTAGTGCTATTATTTAGGGCTTATAAAAAAAATTAACACTGGGCACACCAGAAGAAAAATCTGTTCAATCATGCATAATAAAAACACTGTAACGTCACGGTGCACAATGACATCTTAATCAGACATAATAATGTTATAAATTAAAGGATAGCTGTACTCACCTTGGCGCTGATCCTCTTGTCCAGCCCTTTAAAAGTACCCAGGCGCTTGGTCCTCACCCCTGGATTCAAGATCTAAGTTTTATCCCTGGCACGCTGTTCCTCACTTCCACCTTCTGGTCCGCAAGATGACCAATAGGAAGACAACCTGTTGAAGTAGCGCATCTTCCTATTGGTGGAGCCCTGGGCAAGGAGAGGGAGGCGGGAACCCTGTGCCAGCCGGACTTAGAAGTTAGAAGAACTCCCTGAAATGATATACAATCTCCCTGAAATGTGTAGTTTTAATTAGTGAGGGAGCACAAATTTTATAAGAGATTAACAAGTGACAGAAACACTTAATGGTGACATGACTTGTTGTATGCATGTGTGTCTAACTGTATACATATGTGTGTCTGTTTGCATGGATTATGGGTTAATCTTGGGGTGAAGCTTTAGGGGGTGGCGCCCTACCTGAAATGTGTGGGAACCCCCCCTGAAATGAGTTTTGGCAGAGTGGGATGTCTGAGTTGCCATTGTTACAGTTTAGCAGTTGTGCCTAAAGTAGCCACAGGAGATATTTGTGCGGTCCATAGACCACACGGTCGGGTGAAATTTACAGACACGTGCAATTAAACCTTTGTCCAATTTTGAAGAAAAAACGTCCGAAGTCTATCAGGAAAAAAGTACCACCAATATTTCCACCCATTAAACCAAAATACTGGAATATCATTCAGGTCAAAATATTGCCTCATGTGTACCTAGTTTAAGCTCCAATAAAAAGCAGGCTAAAAAGGTTAGACTCTGGTCTGTCTGGTCACTGAACTGGCTGTTTCTAGACTACAGCTCTGATTACATGGTTAAACTATTGATTTATGTGATATTAAAAGAAAATATTTCATTACAATCAACTGAGTATAACTTTTGAACAGTGATGCCCAACCTGAGGGCCTCATTTTCTGCGGCCCGCTTAAAGCGCCGTGTGGGAGTGGAAAGGGCCGGGCACATTACCGGGCAGGCTGGGGGCGGAGCTACTCCCCATGGCCCACTCACAGTTTTCAGTGTCGCTAGTGTGGTCCCCAGCATTGGCTGGGTTGGGCACCCGTTTCTGAAAGACAAACAATTGACCATGTTTTTCCAACATGTCCGATTGGTAATGACTGAATGCCGTGTCTGATCCTTGCTCGATCTGACCAACATTTTGGGTTGTTAGTACATAACCCTGGCATATTGGCCTGTGTTTACTAGGTCTTAAAGAAGGCCATAAAGGGGTTGATTTTTTTACAAGCCAAAACATCTTCTGTTCGATAGACTGCCCAGTAATATCAGCAGATTTGAAACTAAAATCTTTTTAACATTATTGGGACAAGGTGGTGCAGTTTGATTGCCACTTCCCAACTAAATTTTGATCAGAAGGCAGTTGTCCCACCTTGCCATATGAGGCTTCTGGGCAGGGTGGAGAAAGGGGGTGCTCGTGGGGTGTGGTTAGGGCACGTGATGTTGCTGACATTATCTAGGGGGTGGGGGCGGAGACAGAGTTAGGAGCCAAAGGGGTGGGGGGAGGCAGAGTTAGGGGCGTAAAAGGGCCATGCCATCCAGGTAAGGGGCTTTCCAGGGGAGGAGGCTGCCAGTCTTTGCAGTTTTGGGAGTTTGGGGTGGTCTTGCCGGAGGGGTGGGATACCTGAGAAGATATCGAGGCAGGTTTTCGGTATTATCAAGAGGCAGAGTTTTCAGTGTTGATTGCATCTTTTTTTTTTGCAAAAAAAAATGAAATTTGCGATTAAAAGCAGATTCCTTAGCTAGTTAATAGCACACTTCTCCTATGTGTTTTGCATGTCTCTAGCTAGAAAGCTGTGGGAGGAGATATAGTCCAAAAAATATGAAGAAGAAATGGAAAGAGCAGTAATTTGTCTCTTTCAAACCAAATGAATTACTCAGTAGATGTACTGCTATTTCAGACAAGCAGACACTGATACTCTTAGGAAGATAGTATGACACGAAATGAGACAAGAATCTTTAAGGCACACAGTTCCTGCTTTCACATTTGAAGTTTGTATCACATAGATTCCTGTGTATAAATACTGGAATGCAACAAATGTGTCACTCAAATATGCTTGTGGAGGTTCTCATTCATCCAGGACTCACAGGTGTCAAACTCGCGGCCCTCCAGATGTTCGAAAACTACAACTCCCAGAATCCCACAGGTACGCACTGCAAACAAGGAATGCTGGGAGTTGTAGTTTTCAAACACCTGGAGGGCCGCGAGTTTGACATCCCTGAGTCCAGGTCATGGTATATCTGGACTTAAAGTTTAGTTATGGAGAAATTCTGAATTTAGAAATCCATTCGGATGACTACTGAAATGTCTTCAAGGACTACGGTAAACTTTAGTCCAGTTGATCAAACTGAATACAACAGATAGGTCACTCAAATACAAATTACAAGAGAAACAGACTTGGCCATGCCAGACCTTTTCTTAATGTTACTTTACTATACTAATATATCTTAACATCCAACAGCTAATCAGTAGAAATTACTGTTAGAAACAATCCAAGGATGTGGTGCATCCTGGGAAGAAGAAGGACCGTTACAGAACCTGAAATGTCAGCTCACTAATTTAAAGGACAATTATACTCACCTTCCCTCCACTCCTCTTCTTTGTTCATTAGCTTTTACCCAGGGTGAGGACCTGAACCGCTAGGTCCTCACCCCTGGGTTCATGTAACTTACAGCAGAGTCTCAGAGCAACGCTGCTCTGGTAGGCTCCGCACCCTCCTCCCCGTCGGCGACGAGGCCAATAGGAAGGCACGCTCTGCAACAAGCTGGGTAAAAGCTAATGAACAAAGAAGAGGAGCGGAGGGTAGGTGAGTATAATTGTCCTTTAAACAGCAGGGAACAGCAAAGGGTATAAATTCAACTGATTTTTCAAAATGGAAGAGAAAATGTAGAATAACTAGGTATGTATAATATAAACTAAGAATTTTAAAAATAATGATATTTTCCACTGAACTTTCCCTTTAAAGTATAAGGAGTCGGCCGAGAGAAATCTGCAGTCCTGAGCTTTTTTTTCTCCTATGATTTACATATTTAAATGTATGTAAACTTGCCCTTTAAAGACTACATGGACAGAAAAATGTACTGGCAACAACACGGAAGCCTTCTTAGTTGAGAAATCCAATTCTTCTGTTAACGTAAAGGCAACTTATTGGAATAGTATCTTACAACGTATAGGTGTTCTGGGGAGGAATACTTTCACATTAGGATATTAAAAAAATAAAAGTTTAGTTTTTCTTTAAAGGGCATGTCCACCCCTAAAACTATAATCCCCCCAACTACTGGCCCCACCATGTAGTGTAGTGTAATCCTTACCTCACATCCCAGCTCCATCTGGTTCTCCTGTAGTCCCCCCCCCAAAGTCCCAAAAACTGACGACCAGGAGGCTAGCAGAGTCCATATAGGGCTCTGCCTGCTACCTGGCCTCCGGGAGAATTCTGCCATGCGTACTGCAGCCCTTCTCCCCCCTCCCTCCCCCTCCCTCTCCCTCCCTCTCCCTCCCGTTCTACTATCCCTCCCCCTAGTGTAAATCCCCTTTAATATCCTGCTCGCAGCGGAGGAAAGAGGAGAGGTAAGTAAGAGTTTGGGGGGCTTTCTGAATATAAAAAATACCCGGATGGGGCTGGGGGACATGGGGGAGCAGGATATAAAAAAATACATTTTAGGGTGGACATACCCTTTAAGTACTGTTTGTTGTGAGGTAAGGCCTCCATGAATTAAAACAGTTTTTTTAGCTTATCTCACAGATGCACAATTGAATTGAGATCCAGAGAATTTGGAGGCCAAGTAAATGCCTCAAAACATTCTATATGTGTAAGAGGGATTATTATTGCTGAAAAGAGCCACTGCCTACATGGAATACAATATTTAGGTAGAGTCACGTCACAATTCAGATAAGTGGCAGTACCCAATGTTTCCTAGCAGACCATTGCCCAAAACATACAGGGTTATTCAATATAAGTTCTTATTGTTTAAATGATGCTAATTTTGCCCTAACCAATCAGATGTTAGCTTTCAAATGTTAAACAAGATCTGATTGGTTGGGGCAAAATTAGCACCATTTTAGTATAGTATAGTATAGTATTTGAGGTTGAATAAAGACATACGTCCATCCAGTCCAACCCATCTAGCAATATCCTCATTTCCTGCCTAACTGTTGATCCAGAGGAAGGCAAAAAACCCCCACCAAATTTATGAAGGGGGAAAAAATTCCTTCCTGACTCCAAGTGGCAATCGGAAATTTCCCTGGATCAACTCTACTTTATGTATCAATACCAGTAACTTGCAACATTCCTTGTTTGCAGAAACTCATCCAGCTTTTTTTTGAAACTGACCAATGAACCTGCCATAACAATGTCCACTGGAAGACAGTTCCATAGCCTTACCGTTCTCACAGTGAAAAACCCTTTCCGAGCTTGAAGCCTAAACCTTTTTTCTTCAAGTCTTAAGGGATGTCCTCGTGTCCTTTGACATGTTCTCTTGGTGAACAATGCCCCAGATAGTTTATTGTATGGCCCGTTAATGTATTTATACACAGTAATCATATCCCCACGCAAGCGCCTTTTCTCCAGCGTACATAATTGTAACTTTTCCAGTCTCTCTTCATATTCAAGCTCCCCCAATCCCCTTATTAATTTAGTTGCCCTTCTCTGAACCCTTTCCATTTCAAAGATGTCCTTTTTGTACACAGGATTCCAAAATTGCACTGCATATTCCAAATGAGGCCTTACCAATGCTTTGTAAAGAGGGAGAATTACATTTTCCTCCCTTGAATCCATACCTCGCTTTATACAAGACAATACCATGCTGGCTCTGGCTGTTGCCGCCTGGCACTGCTTGCTACCTTTAAGTTTGTTATCCACCAAAACTCCAAGATCCCTTTCCAACAGGGATTCACTTAACACAGAGCCATTTATAGTATAAGTAGCACAAGTATTTTTAAGTCCAAAATGCATCACCTTACATTTATCAACATTGAATTTCATCTGCCACTTAGCAGCCCAATGTGATAATCTATCTAGATCCCCTTGCAACGATTGCACATCCTCTGAAGTTTTTAATGGTCGACAAAGTTTTGTGTCGTCAGCAAACACAGAAACCTTGCTGACAATACCCACTTCCAAATCATTAATAAATAGATTAAATAGAAGCGGCCCCAACACAGAACCCTGTGGCACCCCACTTAGCACTTTAGTCCATAATGATGAAGCCCCATTAACAACTACTCTCTGCATCCTATTCATTAACCAATTTTCTATCCATGTACAAATGTGACTCCCCAGACCAACAGACCTTAGCTTATTCATTAGTCGCCTATGGGGGACTGTATCAAAAGCCTTTGCAAAATCCAAGTAAACTACATCTACTGCTATACCAGAGTCTACATTTCTACTTACTTCCTCATAAAAGCCAAGCAAGTTAGTTTGACAAGATCTATTCCTCCTAAATCCATGCTGGTTACTACTTATAATGTCAGTCCTTGAAACATACTCTAGAACATGATCCCTTATTAAACTTTCCAGGATCTTCCCCACCACTGAAGTTAAACTTACAGGCCTGTAATTACCCGGCTGTGAACGACTACCCTTTTTGAATATTGGAATAACATCAGCCTTTTTCCAATCCAGAGGCACACCACCGGACATGAGGGAATCAGCAAAAATAAGAAACAATGGCCTAGATAAAACTGAACTTAGCTCCCTAAGTACCCTAGGATGTATTTTATCCGGTCCAGGAGATTTACTAATATTAACCTTATTTAGTTCTTTCTGTACCATATCCTCGGTTAACCAAAGTTAACTTGAATCTTGTATACCTTTATTGCTACTATACTCTATGATATCTGTACTTGGATCTTCTATAGTGTATACAGAGGAAAAAAAATTATTCAAGACATTTGCTTTATCGCCATCCTCCGTAACTAACTTATCCCCATTAATTAATGGTGCCACATTCTCAGTCCTCATCTTCTTACTATTAATATACTTAAAAAAATGTTTAGGCTTAGTGATGCTTTCTTCAGCTATCCTAACTTCATTATTAATTTTAGCTAGTTTGATTGTGCTTTCTACATCCTTGTTACAGTTTTTACTCCCATAAAGGCCACTTTACGTTCCTCTGCATCCTAAAAGGTTTTGATAAATGCCTTTTTCTTCCTTCATGTGGCCATTTACATCAGAATTGCAGCACAGGACGCGGACATTTATTTTTTTTACATTTATTCCCAAGGTATAATTTAGATGTGAACTGGCTTAAAATACCCTTGACACAGTCCACTTCTGTTCAAGTACCTTTACCTGATAATACATTATCCCAGTCGTTGACATCTGAAGGCTGCTTTAACCTGGGGAAAGAAATTGGCTTTCCTGGAATTAAATGTCTTGTAAACCCAGCGCACTTTTCTTTCGATAACAAAGTCCAATGCCACTATTATGGTCCTAATTCCCTAAGCCTCCAGGTTACCTTTATGATCTATCAATGGATCACAATGGTAGATAGTCTACCAGATCCAACAGAGCTCCTTTCTAGTAGGACCCAACACCTGTGAGAGAAAATATCTGCAGCAAATTCAGGAAACTCATCGCATTTTTTGTATGGCAGTTACACCACACAATCAATTCAGGGATTGAAAGTCCCCCATAATGAGCACACTCCCCAAACTTGAGCCCTATGCCAAGCATATGAAGTGACTCACCTCCTCTTGCTAGCATTGGCGGCTTATAGCAGACACAACAATGACAGTACCCCCTTTTCTGTTGCCTAATTCCCACCATATTGCCTCACTTTATCTCCAATCACCAGAATCTCTTCTTTTAAATTTGGCCTTCAATTCTTTTTTACATATACACAACTCCTCCCCCTTTCCTTTTTTTTCGTCCTGCCTAAAAGGCATATCCTTCATATTTACAGGCCCAGTCGTGAGAAACTGTTTAACCACGGTTTTGACTTACCCATCATACTTTTTCAATTGCCATCATTTCCATTCACCCATTTTGTCAGCCAGGCTTCTGCATTGCAACATACATTTAGATTATGATCTGTAATTTTCGTACACTTTGTACACCATTCACCCATATCCACCTAATGCATAGCCCCACCCCTTTCACCCACCACTGGCTATCTACACCTGATTCCTCTGGAACAATCTATCCAGTGAGGACTGCTATTTTACCCTCCCCCCCCCAAAACCTATTTAAAAATCCCTCCAACTTCTAGCATCTTCTCCCTAAAAACACTGCACCACCATCAGGGAGGTGCAACACCATCACCTACTAAAGAGACCTGTAGCCGACAGCAAAGTCTGCCCAAGTTTCATAAACCAAACCCTTCTTCCTTACACCACTCTTTAGCCACGCCATTAATGCTGCCTAAGCTCCCGCTGTCTCCGTGGCTTAGCACGTTGGATGCGTACTGTAGGTTCTGAAAAACACTACCCTGGAGGTCCTTGGCTTTATCTTGGCCCAGTCTCGGAGGAAATCATGTTAAGGACCTCACCTCCACCTCTAACTTTGTCATGGCACAATGTGACCAAGACGCCGGGTACACCAGGCCCCAACCCAATAATCGTCTACACGATCCACCACATGCCGAACCCTAGCACAGGCAGGCAACACACAGTTCGGCATGTAGGTCGTGGCGGCAGATTACCCTATCTACCTTGTTAGAATAAAGGATGCGCAGTGTACCAAATGACATCACAGAAAGCTCAACTCTTTACTTTTTCAACTTTAACGGATGCAGGAGAACCATAAGGAGCAAAATGAGTGGGTAAGAATTATGTTCAACACTATACAGTGGACCAGTATAGTGGGGTTTAAATTTAGTGTTTCGGGGTGGGACATTTGACCCTTTAACTAAAAAACTGTTCAAAGACCGGACTAGATCTAGCCAACCAAAGCCTGTTTTCTACTACCGTAATATTAAAGACTTGTGTCCAAAGCAAAATATCATCAGACAAACACTTAATTTCTCTGATATTCTCACTCAAATAACCACTCATCTAATAGCACTTCTATACATTGCTAGGATACCATGTGCAGGAAAATAAAGCGAGGATTTCTTTTGCAGTTTTTCACAAAATTAAAATAATTATGATGCTCTGAAACCTTCCCATGTAAAACATTACTACAAGAACCAAAACAGATAAAAGACAGTAGTGTGGTCTCACAGAAAAAAAATATGTCAGTAAAGAGCAGTACATAAGATTAGAATCACTATGGCGGACAGAATTCATTTAGCAGTTCAATTAAAGGATTCGAACATAAAAGGTAATTTTTCATGTTGGGAGCTTCTCATTGACACTGGATCCTAATTTGCATTGAAGTGGAGAATTCCCCAAAATCATCCCTTATCCCCAAAAAAAAAAGTACCAGAAGTTTAGATTTCAAATTGTTTGAAAATACGCACATGTCACAAAAATTGTTATGAACACAGTAACTAGAATGCAAAGTGACGTTTACTCCACACTGTTGTGCGTTGAATATTATTTGAGTTTCACAAGGCTTTTACGAGGGTCTTTATATGTTAAAAAAACATCCCTTTTTAAAAAATTACTATTAATTAATAAAAAAATTAAAACCACGGCAATCAGCCAAAACAAAGAAAAAAAAAAGAGATAACTAAAAAGAAAAAGTATTATTTTGATTTAATGTAAACTTCATATATTGTTAAGAGATAGGATGGGGACAGGGGTTTGTACAAATATCATTCGGCTTATCATACTGACAGGTTGTTTAGTAGCAACCACAACGTTACATTTCGAAGTACATTCCTATCTAATGATTACTTCATGGAACATTTTTACAGTACATCAACACAATTTGTCTAACACTGCTGAATGCTGAGGTACAGTTCTATAAAAAAGATAAACCTAACCAAAAAATTCAAGAAGTTACAGTAGTACGGCTTGCATTGCAGCGAGACCCATATCTGGGTACTTACAATGTCATACGTCTTTATCTCTCTTTATCAGAATCTATAACATAGATAGTCCCAGAGTTGATGCGTTCGTAGGCCGCATTCCATGACAATCGTTTCTGGAATTATATTGGATTGTAATGTATATTTTTATGAAGTGATGGAGAGCAATATGTTGATGTAATAGTTGTGTCTCTACTTTGCCTAAAGTAAACATAATCATCTATTTGGCTTAGATCTAGAGATACAGGTGGGAAAAGGAAAAAAGTTAACCTTTGAAGAAGAGTCCTTGAAGCCTCACCCATGTAATGCTCCGAGCATGCTCATAACATAGTAATTAAATTAAAAAGCAGGTTATTTTTTTCAATTTCAAGGGGTAGTAGGGATTTATAGTATTAGAAATAGTCCTTTAACCTGTGAGTCCTTTCAAATAAGAGACCTCGGAACTTGCTTGCTATTCACAGCGGTGGCAGCAGGCTTATATCCACAATTGTCATAGGGCTCTTTGGGATTTTTGGCTTATTAGGGTCAAGATCTCAATTAAACCAAAGTACAGTCCCATTTATTGCATTAGTTATTCAGTTATTGTGCTTAGTCTCTCTGCATCCCTTTGTAAAGAGGACCATTCCAGATCCCCTTGCACTAAAGGGCATGTCACCCTTAAAAAAATTACTTTGATATGCTGCTCCCCCTGTCTGGAGCCCCAACCGCATGGTTAGTATTTTCCAAAAGCCCCCAAACCTTAACGTACGCCCATCGTTCCTCCGCTGCACTGCCGGCCACTCATGCTTGCGAGAATGGCAAAGCAGAGGGCGGGCGGGACGGCAAGTGGCGTCTGTGATTGGTGAACGGAGCCAATCACGGACGGGCTGCGGTCATTCAGTGCAGCGAGAGGAAAGAGCGAAGAGGGGAAGTAAGAGTTTGGGGAGCTTTGAAAAGTACTAACATGCGGTATTGGGCTACTAGACATGGGGAGCAGCTAATTAAAAGGCTTTTACGCTAGGGGGGAGGAGATAGTAGAACGGGAGGGAGAGGAGGGACGAGGGAGGGGGAGGGAGGGGGAGGAGGAGAAGGGTGCAGTAGCTGACAAATATCTACGAGGCAAAAGTTTAGCAGGCAGAAGCCCTGCTGCCATCTGAGAGTGGAGTCTTTTGGGCACTTGGGGGTCTACAGGGAGACCCCTATGGAGTGGATGTTGAAGGGTTAAAGTTACACTACACTAACCATGGGGCGCCATTAGGGGGGGATTATAGTTTGGGGGTGGACATGCCTTTAACCCCCTCTCTGCCAACATTTCAATCTCCAAGGTAAATGAAACAACTTTGCTGTTGTTACTAAGCCTAATCAATCTTGATTAATGTCACAAAGTTTCAATACCACACTTGAACAATGACCAAATGTCAAATTTTAAATCTACATTTAGTTTTATGAATAGACCATAAAGTGCCTGCTGTCACGTTGTGCCATTTAGACACTCAACAGAACATCTTTTTGGTTGTTTACAGGCATTACTGAGAAGCCACATAGTTAGATGAGGCCACTATTTTCGAACAGAAAATTGATTTTACAGCAATTGGTGTTCCATGATCAGTTTTGTTTCAGATTAAGGGTAGCATTTTAACAACAGAAACAGTTATATGTAAAAAAAACCTTGAAAATAAACTTGACATAAGAGATCCCTCTTATAAATGACACCAGTATTAGATTAAGTTGATGTACTCAGGAAAACTTAACTTTTACTTTACCGTGATATCCTCGAGTATAAAGTCGAAAGCTTTTTCCAGGACTTTAATAAAATTAGCCTGAAAACTAACCTCGACTTATCTGGGCAAGTCATAATTTAGATCCAAATTCTGCAATTGCAGATAGTACCAGTAGGTGGCAGCTGTGTTAACCTGCATAGAGTTATCAGGAGCTGATTCTGCCTTTACACTTCCTACTTCCGTAGTCTGGCATGACGACTCACTCAGCACTGTCACAGACTCCTCTGGATGCTTGTAAATCTGAGGGGTCTCCTCAGTTTGGGGCAAAAAATAAAGCATGCTAGTCAGTTGCAAATGACAGCTGACAATACAGCAACTCGGGAAATTTTGTTATCTATTGGGGTCAGAGAGTCCTTTACTATATGGGGGGGTCAGAGGTGCCTTTATATATGGGGGTCAGGAGAATTGTAATGATGGTAAGCTAATTAAACAGGTTACTGAACCTTGCCAATCACATTTTTAGAAAACTGAAACTCCCAGCAACAAAGCATGCGTGGAGTGTGTAGTTTCCCAAACACTGGAGTGCCAAGGAAGTGGAGGGTTATGGTACTGGATGTGGCTATTCTGTATGGGATTCATGTATGGAAAATTACTGCAGTCCATGTTAAAGGGCACTAAAGCTAAAAAACAAACACAGAATCCGAAGGCAGCAGTGGTGATAATTCCACCTCGACTAATACTCGAGTCAATCAGTTTTTAACAATTTTTCAGGTTAAAAATAGGTATACCTCGACGTATTACTCGGATCGACTATATCGAGTATAGTACGGTAAGTAGATAAGATAAATAAATATATATAAATAAAAATCACCAAAGTGGATTGTTGCCAAATAGGGAAGGAAAAGAATTTGAAAAGGCAAGAGAAGATCATATTGCTGCCCTAGCAGGGAATTCTTCCCAAATACAGTTTATACTAACCTATAGACTCTTTAGAAGCCTAGAACACACAGAAGTTTATATAATAATTTAAAATTAGTTAAACTATGTATTTAAACCTTAAAATGGTTTATTACCAAAGGAAATAAGGCCGTACACCGATTGCACGGGTCGTTATGCAATGCACAATGGTATCGAATGCCGTTTCAGGCCGCAGCAATGTTTAATGGATATGGGCGCTTGGTCAGGCTAAACGTCCTCAGTCGGGGCAGGTTGAGATCCGAGGCCGACCAAGCGCCCATGATTAATATCGGGTGAGGAAACAGACACTTCGTACCGCGTACCCCATATGATGGATTAGGTTATTAAAATATTTAAAGCAGAGACACTTTCAGATGAATTGAACCCACAGCCACTATGCCAATGGCTACCGTAACCAAATTAGCATATTACCAATAGGATATTGAGCAATATGTTCAATATCAGACTAAGTAAGACAAATGGCATAATAAAGGCTGGGAATAAAACTAAACACACATATCCCTACTCATTAGGAGTGTGTACAGGAATCAGCAGGGACCGACCAATGTGTCCTCTCACAGATTATATTTTCACACTCTTAGTTGGTTTGATTTTGGTTAGGAATTAATCAGCAACTTTCGGTATATTTCTCTTCTTGAAAACAAAACATTAATTTCTCCTACTGGAGTCTTTAAAAAAGCGTATTGATTTCTAATCTGTTCCACATATAATTTTATTTTTTAAGTTAAATAAAACATCCCTAAAACGCAACAATGTACTGTATGCATTTGCAAGAAAAGAGACAGTAAGTCAAATCAGCTCATTAAAACATCATCTGCAAATGAGGGGGGAAAGGTACAGCTGTTTGTCCTTTTAAATAAGGGCTGCAAAGTATACTTGGTTGAGGTGATCTTAATCCCAAACCAGCAGGTTCGCACAACACCAAAGAGTGTCCAGGAGTTGACCTCCACACCTCAAAGAGCTCTGCTACCTCATCTCTTAAAAGCACAATAAAAAATCCCATTCGCTTACCAACATTTCCACAGGTCTTTGATCTGCTTAATCCCTCTTTGTAACCTTAAACCTTACAAGTACAGACAGTCAATACCTAAACTAAAATTATCTGGTGTAATCAGTCATTCTATGGATATCTGTTATAGTTTTCCTTCTCATTAGGGCTATGCTTGCTCCGAAAGCATTACTGGAATTAGGGCATTTAATTAAACACCGCAGATGCTCACAAAAAAAGAGAAAAAGAGAACTGGTTTTAAAAAGGAATCAAAAAGAAATCTTTACCATTTTTATTTGGTAACATATATAGAAAGCCATTGCAATTTGGAAAAAGGGATTCAAAGACCGTTATATTTTGAATTAACTCCTGTATGTAATACATGCAATAAAAACACCAGTATAATTCAGGTGTGACTGATGTTCTGTTAAGCAATGCGTTAATATAAAACACTATAAAAAAGGGAGATTAATAAAGTTCCTTAATGTTGAAAAAGGTGACCTAATTTGCCCAACCAGACAGATACTATTTAACATTTGAAAGCTAACTAACATCTGATTGCTGGTCAAGATTAGCATTTTGTTAAAGGACAAATTATACCACCTTTTCCGGATCACTGCACGCCATAGTACCAGGGTGGAGGACTCTAAAATCGCAAGTCCTAACCCGGGGTACTTCCTAACTCCGCACTACTTACCGCAAAAATCTGCTCGCCGATCAACACTGTTCCACCTCCTTTACTGCCTCCTTGCGAGGCGATCTTCCTAGTGGCTGCTCGCGATCTTGTACTGAAGCAGGAAAGAGCGAGGAAGGAATGGAGCATCGGCGAAGCAGAGATTTGCGGTGAGGTAAGTAGTGCGGGTAGGAGGAGGGAAAGACCCAGGGATGGCCCCCAGGCCACAGTAGCGATTTAGGTCCTCACCTGGGTACTATTGAGCTATGGGAGGAAGAGGAGGGGGTGAGGTGAGTATAGTTGTCCTTTAACAAAGAACTTTTATTGAATCTCCTTAAATGAGAAGTTTCAGTTCTGCGGTGTGTTTCTTTCTGTTGCTTACTTTTAACTTTGGAACCATAGGTGTGCTCTTTCTATTATTTGGCGCCTGAACCTAGAAAGCAGGAGACATTGAGTGTGTAAACAGGTTAGTACAATAACTAATGACTCACATTTCACTTTACAAAATACTATACTATATTGATAACTTGTTCATATAGGGACCTGTGTGACCTTAAAAAAAAACAAAATTCACCTAAAGGAATAGTTATCTCTCAAGATACAAAGAAAAACGTTTTGCACGATCACACATCGGCCACGCTGAAAATGCTCCTTCCTGTACAGGAGATTAAGTTTCTTCATACTTAGTTCCCGCACCCATGCTTATTGATTGAAGAACCGGAGGTAATGCATAGCTCCATTAACCTCCCGGGGCTTCATACAAATATTAAGAATAGTACACTTTGAGAGTGAACTATTCGTTACACAGAGATTTTTTCCTTGTACATAAACAAAGATGTGAAATCAAAGCTTGACACAAAAATGGACCTAATCATGGTGGAAATTTTTGGTGTTCTAATAAATATATTTACATTCGATCCAAAATGACATTGTGGTGATCATAATGTTGAGATAGCAAAAGTATTCACCGATTGTTTACCAGCTGATTATTACAAGACAATGTGGGATTTCAAATGTCACAATAACTTATTCTATCAAAATATCTGTACTGCTGTGTTCGAAGTTTTTTTTTTAATAAAGGGCTGCCTACAATCACAAAGTAACAAATTCATATATAGAGGAGGAAAACCAAAAACTAAGGGCACAGATTCAATAACCCGTGGTATCAGCAACCTTCCAATACCATGGGTATCGTTAAAGTATGATCACGGACGTAAATGTACAGGGATACGCAATGGTGTTGTCATCCTATATGGGGTGATGTACAATACGTCTCATAAAATCTAACATTGAGGTTGTAATTGTACACACCGTATCGTAATTGGGGCTGGGATTATTTTTGTTGTAAAGGGTATTCTCCACATGTTTTTATAAAGTTTTGTAATCCATTATTGAAGAACGGGAGGCAAAGGCTGTGCCTTTACCTACCGTTTTCAATAGAACTCACAGGAGGATGATGACAAGATAAGAAAACTTAACCACTCACTGCTTCCCCCGGCGCTGGTCTGGACAGGTCCCGACGGACCTTGTCTTCGTATGCGATAGAAGACAAGGTTCGTCGGGGACCCTGTCAGAATAGAAAACGCGCGGGGCGGGGGAGCGACAGCGAGGCGGGTAAGTTTCTTAGTTGTCATCAGTTCCTGGGTCGAGGTTCTATTAAGAACGGAAGGTAGGTCACAGCTCCTTTACCTCCCGTACTTCAATAGAATGGATTCCAAAACTTATAAAAAACGAGTGGAGATACCTCTTTAAGGAGCACAAAGAAAAAGGTAAGTAGTTACAATTTTAGGGGGGGGTTGGGGGTGCTTAACCTTTGGGGATGACTGTGGAATGAACCTGCACTTTATTACTATGATGAGGTTTTTTGTGATATGTTTTGGAAGTATGGAGAAAAGTGGACACAATAATTCCCTTGTTAATTATATTAATACAAATGTGGCAAGCAAAAAAAAACTGTTAGTGCAAAATAAAAAATGGTTTTTTTTGTTTTTTTTAAAGACACTGGGGCAGGGGAGGTAGGAATGTGAACATTTACTTCCCAATGTAAATTTATATGAGGAGACCAGCACACCAGCACAAAGACTACTGCCTTGCCAGGCTTTCCCGAGTGCCACTATTTTTATCAGGAAGGACACAGGGCCACTAACCTGGACAGATAAAACTCTATTGTGTGATTTTCAAACAAACAATATCGGAAAGGTGGGAATAAGTAATCTTACCTCCCGCGCCACGCGTATTTTATTTTAAAAAGATTATTTTTTACCAGTATAGTTGTCCTTTAAACAATACATTAGCATTACCTTTCCACACAGGGGTTTTTTTAATTTATTTTTCTGATAGTTCTATTTGTTGGAAAATACATATCAGGAAAAGATTGAACAATGATACGTGTTTATTTACACCAGTTTAATGATGCTGTCAGCACTGCAATTTCGAGAAAGAGGACAAAACTTATATTGTGTTAAATCTGATCATGTATAAGAAAAGGGATGTGTACAATGCTCTGTATAAAAAGGATCATCCCTGTCAATTGCTGCTCCAAAGGGCAAAGGTTCCCCCTCAAACAACGAAGACAGCTGATGTAGGTCGTTAAAAAGTAATAAAAAATTCTGTAGCCAAACAGGCAGATCTGAGGCTGACTACACTATCTTTTACCCCAATTCCAAAGAAAGATTTGCCATTCAAATTCCAAATTATTATTTAATTCTAAGGACCAATCCAGAAACACAAGTAGAAGTCGTGGAAGTCATATAAAGGCATAGTAAAAAAATGAGAATGATCATGCAAATCATTTTATTGAAGATTTATGATAAGACTTTGTTCTGGCAATCCAAAAAACATGTGGATCTATTGTATTGCCAAAGCAAGGCATAGCTGGGGACATATGGCGGCAGATTGGAGGTGGTATAGGATATTAAATATGGGACAAATATTTATAGATTGGAGCCCAATTAGATAGGTTAACAGGTGGTAGGTATTACCAGCAGCAGTGGAGCTGGGGACAAAGCAGATCTGGTCTGGAATACGTGGGGATCATCCAAATTAAAATTAATGATGCTTCTGTTTTTTATCATCTAAAGTCGCTGCGCGGATCTATTTATAATCTGATTGTTATCTTAACTGAAAATAACCCTTTTCACTTCATTGAAGAACAGGAGTAAAGGAGCTAAGTCCATTTTTCAATTATAACAACAGGAAAAGTGTTATTAAACTTACCACAATTGTGCACATCTGAGCTCCCCTAATAATAGTCACATGTCACATATCGTATAGGTCAGATGCATTTGCCATATGTATAGGACAGCTTAAATCCCTCATTTACCTGTCCGTACCAGTGGGCCACCAGTATACGCTAGGAAACTTTGCATGGAAGACAAGCATAAACAGGCAAGCACAGAGAAAGTGACTAAAAAGACTTTTTTTTGCCTGTCCTTGAAGAAACTTTAAAAACCATATTTTAAATGATCACTTTTTGGGCTTTCAGGAAAATTAGGTTAACCATCCTGATTTATTAGCTGTGTTTTTATTTGTAAAATAATCAATCACTGACCGATGGGCTAGGATGCAGGGCAATTTTGCGCAACAACATTCTCGTTAGCATATTTGCACAGCATAGAATTGAGTGAAGCTGCAATATGGGCTATTAAATTTATTTCAACAATCATAAAAAGAATGAACAAAGGGCAATGGAGATTAAGACATTTGTATGTCCCGGCTTGTCATTTACAGCCTACAGTTAAGATGAGGATTCTAGGCACCTCCATTTAACTGGGAAAACTTATCATTACATAGCATTAACTAAATTAGACTACCACTGGAATACACAGTAAAAATCTTGTACAGTAGAGTGGGGACAGAGAGACATAAAGCCAACACTCAAAATCTATAAAAAGAATCATATCAGAATAAATATGACGATGCAGAGAAAACTTAAAAAGAACAAACATATTCCTGTAGGATAGGCCTAGGCTGAGAGAGGGCACTGTCCACACACATCATATTGCAATTTCAGGAGATGGATTACAGCCGTCTGATCCAAACCAGGACCAAGGGTGGTTTAGGAGGGGTGGGAGTAATCTGTATTGTTTCTTGCAGACTGTTACGAATTAAACTTCTGGTTAATTAATTTATGTCAACAGAGCAAATATTCAAGGCAGTAATGTGTATGTTAAAGGGCATGAAAAAACTGGTCAATTGTCAGTACCGCTCTTTACAACCCCAACTGATGTATCCAAGATTTATTACTGAATAGGTGATGATAGGGTACCCCATGAATACCCCCAACTGTCGATATTTCTTCCAAACAAATGTTTAGATCGATTACTTAAGCCCTTACACTCCCTGGGCTCCTCCAGGCTCCCTGTTTGAAGGAGGAGTCGCAAACAGGGGAGGACCAGGAGGCCATGTCTGTGATTTGCTGAAACGGCAGCCAATCCAAGATGCGGATGCTTTCGATGTAGAAGAGAAGGGGCTGTGTAAGTTCGATCTAAACAGTTTAAAGAAATAATTTTGGTGTTTGGGGGCTTTCCTTATGCTAAAAAGGAGTTCAGCTGTGCCATGCTGGAGGGATGGATCCGGATGGTGGGGGGTAGGGGGTTGGTTCCGCTGCGCATGCCTCAGTCCTGTTGAGGTGGTTGAAGAAAGAAGAAACAAAACCAGATGATACTTACATGACAGTTCTGTCTTATTCCACTTTTCTAGACTTGAAAAGGAACTCAGGAGAACCATTGGCGCAGAGAGTACGGTTAAGGATTGTTTATAAACTAAACAGTGGGGCCTATGGTATGGGGTTAAATTTGTAGTTTTGGGGGTGGACAAGCCCTTCAAGGATTTAATTGTTCACATGTGAGTAGAGTAAGCTGGCCCTCCCTCCATGCAGTCAATCAAAGCTTGTGATGCTGACATCAACAGCCAATGATTGGACTGCTGCTTCATGGCCTGGCCTCATCATGCACATCTTTAATAAGCTGCAATAACTTATATAAAAGCTATTGAGCAGAGGGAGGAGGCAAGACACCGCCAGAAAGGAATAGAACTTGATTCATTCATTTAAATATTCGGTTATAAATGATTTGTAATTAAATTAGCATGTGTGGTTTGTGTGGGCAGAGAACTGCAATTCACCATTTGTTTCAGGGTGAAACATGCCCTTTACCCCTGCCATCTCATTCAAAGTTGAATGTTCTACTAGTTTTTTGTATTAAATAAGTCCATAGGTAAATAGGGGGATTTTGATCAAATTAAAGTGGACGCTCTAAAATAACGTGGATAACATGTAGTAAAATATGTCTAACTGATGAGATTTCTGTTACCTTTGACAAGATATTGCCTGATGTGGGAGCCAATATATCATCGTCACATCACACCATCTTCATAATAGTTACGATCAATTTTTATTTTTAATTGGGTTTAATAAAGGGGTGAATATGGAAAGCGTGTTCTCCGTTAACTTGTTTTGAACTTGCTGAAGTAGCAGGATAGTAACCTCCAGTAATTATCTTATTAGGGGCGGCATTCCTTAAACTCCCAAAATGGACCGGCTAAGTCAAGAGAACGGATTATTGATTTTTGAATAGGTTCCAAATTACAAATTTCCTTTTTGATGACAATAGTGTGTCTTCTAATGAGGTGGGTGATGAATGAAAGAGCTCTTCATTGATTTACATGTAACTTTATAAAAGCCTCCTGAGATTCACACATCCGTTACATGTGTCCCCACTTCCAGTACATAAATAGAGGGACATGTCATTGGTGAACCAACTTACAGCACTTAACAATAATTAATATATAAACCACTAAAAAGTAATGTTAACCCGGTAATTTAATATACCATAGTGCACAATGTTATAATTGTAGCTCATATTTTTAATTATTTGTTAAAAATCAATGATAATGGGAAAATAATATATTTCACATTAAAAAAAAGATTAAACAGGACATCAGGGCATGTGTAGAAGAAGGACACTATTATTAAGGCTCGATGAAGAAAAGGAGAACAAAGTCCAGCAGATTTGAATCATAAAGAAGTGTTTAGAAGGCATTGTTTGATTGAAACGGTTGCGTCATCACAACAATTATGGAATGACAAACACAGTCCAATCTTCCTTATTCGATATGGGGGAGATTGGCTGGAGCCAATGTTCTATGTGATATTATTTCTTCTATATATTACAGGTTCAGTAGAACACCTTATGCATTCCTAACCGCTAAGAAGAAAGGGAACCCCCCCCCAAAATCCAAGTACAGCAAACTACCTGTGTCCCGGCTGGTGCGTTACGGTACTTCAACTGTGGATCAATGCGCTTTTTCTCCACTCCTTCCAAGGTAGCAGCCACCCGTCACGTATGGGATAGTCACCATCACGGCCAATCACTATTAAACCTGTTCCAAGCCGCCTCTATGTGGTGTGCAAGCTTGTAAGCCAATTAGGATCAGGTTCAAGCAAGGAAAGCAGATTTCCTTTTTGGCCATACGGGGACACGATGGTTCTAGGCTGGAGTTTTGGGGTCATTTGAAGGGTGGGGTTGACAAGACCCTTAAATTGTGTCCTCCATTCCTTAGTAGTCCTTGGCTTTGTGAACTCTATAACCTTAGAAACAGTTAAAATATTATCGGCGGTGTCCTAAAACACATTATTGTGAGGTATTGTAACACTATTTAGAATTTGAACATATTTCAGTAAACTTCCTATACTTCCAACAAATGATACATTGTCAAACAATATAACCACTTGTGACCAAAACACAGAAGACTGAGCATACCAAAATCTGAGACTGACAGCGGTTACTTCAGGCTTTGTGTGTTGCTATGCAGGCAATCTGCTAGGAGAGGAGCACACTTTTCCACACCATTTCATGGTATACAAGTAGTGGCCTTTCCTGTAATTCCAGACATTACGGGCATGCAGTTTGTCAGTAAAAAGAAAGACTGGATGGGGTAAATATTGAAATGAAATAGTTCGGAAGTAACAGGTTATTCGCAGTACAAAAAGCCTGCCAGAAAACAATTGGCCTGGTTTCAAAATGGTGCCAACTCTTTGAATCTGTATTATTAGAATTTTGACCATTTATGGAAACTGATAAATATTAGACCGTAGAGCCTAAAGCACTTTATTAAATATAGAAATTTATAACTTAATGAGAAATTAATTGTTAAACTTTGTGTAAATACTGCTTGGCTACACGGACTGATTATTACTAATGGTATCACCCAAGTAGCAGTTGGAACAGACAGCCATAAATGCAAAAATCAATAAACTGAGTTCCACAAACCTTAACACAACAGAATTGATGCAACACTTCACAACGATGACCCGGGTAGTCGGTATGTTCCATGGTCACAGCTTTATCTTTAATATCAGAGGCACAAAATAAATAAAAACTATTGGAAAAAAAAATGATTTGTCATGTTGGAAGTCTGCAATTAAGATTACTAGGGAAGGGACATGGCGTCTCTCGAAAATGTTGTATTGTGTCACTTAAAGTATTAAAATCACATCCAAGTGTGCTCCTCCATTCGCTTCTTGATACCCCTTTGGAATCTGCAATTAAACCCAGTCTTTACCACTGTGTAACCATACACTATTCTAATTACCCGGCATTCCACTAATTTCCACCCTGTCTGGGATTGATTACAAGACAATCGCACAAATCAATGGCCCAACTGGCGAACATGTGGGATTGTTAGCAGGTGGTAGTGGACAATTTAAGCAGCATTCACTTCCAATTCGCCCATACACTTCTTTCTTATGTACTAATTTCAGACCTATCTTTGAGAACTACAGATCCAACAACAATCGATCAACTACTCTTTTACTGAAAGGTCTGCCAATAAGACATATTCTGTTAAAACATGCCCAAAATATCCAGTGGATGGAGAATCTTGATCCAGTTTATTGTAATCTGAGGTTCCCAAAATATTTACCAGTACGTACCAGGCATTAGTTTATTGTGCACAGTACAAACCTGAACTAATTGATTGTACTTTTTGGGCTGGTTCTCAATTCAAAAGATTTATCCAGAATGAATGTGTTACCAACCACAAGGAAGTATGGGTAGTACAAGGCGCAACCAGAACTCTATTAAAATGTTTGGTTTAAAAAAATATCCTAATAATATGGGGAGATTCATTGGATGTAAATTAATATAGTTACCCTTTCCTTTAAATGGCAAATTTCCTCCTTGTTTTTAGTAGACTAAACACTGATCCAAAATTTTAAATATGTCATTGATCTGAAATTAATAGGGTGTGCCCAGTTAAAAAATATTTCCTAACCACTAGACAAAATGATATTAGTTTTATGGATTCAAAACTTGTTTCCAATAAACAAAAACATCTGGGTTAATGGAATGATGCCCCATGGCTTGTATTTTATAATAGGAGTTTTTATTTGTTACTGGGTGACGTATAAATATAAAAACCATGGCTTGTCATTAGAAGGAAAATGAAAAATGGAGAAAAATATAACATGTTATTTGCTTAAAGGAGAATAAGCTGGATGCACCTGGATTTCTGCATTAATCTTAGTAAAATTAAATATTTTAAGTTATAAAAGACAAATCAGGAGATTCAATAATAATTGCTTATCGTTTAAAATGGTGCTATTTTGCCCCAACCAATCAGATATATTTAACACTATGAAAGCTAACATCTGATTGGTTGAGGGGTAAAATTAGCACCATTTTAATGAAGAACTTTTATTGAATAACCCAGCATGTTCTCCTAGACTGTCATCATGTTCAATGAGCACGTATGTTTTAAACAATCAGTACCAAATGGGGAGGAAAAGAAACCCTAAGGCAGCTGGGAAAGGGGTTATAGTAAAAAGAAATCCTATTTTGATATTGATAAATAATGAAAAAAAATATTTTTTAAGTATACATTAAAATAGAAGCACATGACAATCTTGTAAATTGATGTATACTCAAACAAGTTAGCTCAGTTTTGTACAGGGCAAATTCCATAAATACATCTGTTTCTAAAAAATACCATAAACATTATAATATATATATTAATAATATATAATATATATAAAATAAAAGTAGCTTCTCAACTACTGAAAATCACCATGGTAAAAACTGTTTGTACAGTGCTGTAATACAGACATTCTTTCTTATCTGCAAAGTTAGAAGTTATTGATTTAGTTCGTTAATGTACGCCATTCTATGTAGGAGAGTTGAAAACGTTGGTCTTAGTAATAAGACCAAGAACAACGGAGACCTATGGACTGATATACGATCATGGTAAAATGTACTACAGCTACAAATTCAGTGGTCACGATTAGCCAATTCTATATTTAAAACTTAAGTATATTAAAAATATTTGGTTTTAAAGGGCCAAAGCCAAAACACTAACGCCATGGGATAAAATGGACGTAAACCCATTGCCTTATATGGGTTAGGCATTTCTATTAATAGAAAGGACCCTATGACAATTAAAGAATACGTTTGTTTTTGTGTAGTTAGATCGCAGAAGAAAACTAACGGCTATTAAATAGAGGCGGCATCTACCCTCCATGATCCTTACTGGCCAGGGGTATTGCAACCACGTAAACTCAGCTAAGTGATAACTGCATCACAGGAACCCGGAAGGAAAAGGCGCACAGAGGGTAATGTATAACATCCCTACAAGTTTTCTTTCAATAGTGCGCAACAGTGCATATGTGAGCATAGAGGCAATGCAGTCGGAGATGTCAGAACAGCGGAGAATTGCGATCAGGTACGTCTTGAAGAACAAGATGGTAACGATTTTCCATTATGATCTCAGATCTTATTAGTGTGATAGAACATTGATTTTTTTTCCCGAAAGTGAGTGCTGCCATTGCAGGCCAATCAAATGAAGTGCTCGCCATAAGCATCCATTTATATAAACGAAAACATTACAAATAAGCTTAATTTTAGTTCAAACCACTTAACTATTAACAAAACAGTTTATGCTAAAAAACACTTATTTGAATTTTATCCCAGAATGATGTGATCACTTGTTTTTTTTTTTTTTTTTTAAATGATTTCTAAACCAAAGAGTTGCACACTGTATGAATTCAAGGCCTCCAGTCACTAATTCTCCTCTCTGGCAACGGGCTTCAGCCAAAGAGAAGGAACGAAGCCTGCAAATAGGGGAAAGGAGGGGAAAAGTCACATCTACCACTCTAGGGACCCCCCACAACACTAAGAATCAAATACTACAACTATTAGTGTTATATGTTCATCATGTTTTAATCCTTAAGCCAGGTTTGGATAGCAACAAAGGAAAGTTGGCGGACTGCTACTAGCTCCAGGCGTCCCATTGCCGACCGGGCCACCGCCCTATGTCTGGAACTGCGAGACCTCAGAGTTCCTCTCAGGGGACTGCCCAGAAGTGCTAGGGATCCACACAGAGCAAGTGTTCACTCCAGAATACAATCAATAGCAATATACAAAAGGAGGAAACGCACCTTGGGCTAAAAAACGTCAATCTTTATTCAAAACATTGAAGACGCGAAAATACAGGGGCTAGCTGCCTGACGCGTTTCGGCACGCGCCCTGCCTCATAGGCCTATCAATTGGATACCTATGGGAATGGATTCTTATGACGCCACAGAACCGCCATAAAAAAAAATAACGTTACAGAGCACTTATATGGTCCACTCCCATAGACAAGAAATAATTCATTTACTGGAGACTATATATATAGTATATGTGGGGATTAAAACCCATTTTACACCCAAAAGATAAAAGAATATAAAAAGAGAATGTACCATTTAGATAATTAAGTCTTATAGGGACTGGTGTTCATTATGAAAGATCCAAAAATTCTAGTATCCAAAATTCTGGGACCAGTCACCACCTCTACGTGGCAAAAATACATTTTCATAACTTTAACGCTAAGACTCCATTAATGTCTTAGCTGGGCAGTCTCTAAAGTTGTGCTGCCAATGTTCCAGTTTGGTTGCTATTATTCGCTTCAGCTTAGCGAAATGCCTGATCAATTAAGCGGATAAGACGATTTTTCAGTGGAAAATCTTGATTCTCCTATGCAATTTGTTTATCCAGGCCAGGATTAAATCGATGGTATTTGATAAATAACTTGAAAAGTTTGAAAACTTTTCACAACTTCCAAAATAAAAAAACTTTTACTAGAGAATGTGCACAGTTAAGAAGAGACGTACCCAGAGAGAACACAAAAAAGCAAACCCCATGCGGTTGCTGTCAAAGAACAGACAACAAGATTAAAGTGTCTTTCAAAACCAAAACACATAGGTCAATTTCACTAGATTAAACCAGACTTAGACACTGCTGAACACGGACGCCTTAAAGGAGAATAAAGAAGAGTTACTTATGTTCGTACTGGTCTTGCAGGCAGCTTTTCAAATACCCAGACCAATCAAATACATATTTCTGACAAACAAGAAAGTCCTTTTAATTACATGCTCATGTGGGTTTGTTGTAATGAAAATCATTCAGAAATGTCTGCATTAATCCAACAGCAAGCCACAACTAGCTAACAGCTGAGGCATAAAAAAAGGGATTTTTTATGGTGTGTCCACCTTTTCCAATGTAAGAAACTCTTCCGATTTGGCCCCTTATATAGAACATACATATGTAGTACATTACATTTGTGGTTGCACTAAGCTGCACGTTCCATTAGAGGCCGATCTTAGGAAACTTGCTCATAATGTACTTTTTTCTATTTGGTAGTATTATATTTATTTTTCAAACCGTTGTATGATACTATATTTATGCCTTATTACACCAGGCGAGTTTAGGCCAATCAGTATACAAATTAGGCCTGTAGTTGTGGGAATTTAAGAGGTAGGGTTGCAAAAATAAGATTAAAATGCTTCTCTGCTCCAGGTATTATTAGCAAGGCCAACACTGCTCTGGTACCCCTGGTCTCCAAGTACCTCCCTGTAAAGAGGAAACTTAGTGACAAAAAAAGTGTTATTTTATTAAGATTTTTCAGACTACAAACACATTCTTTGCTTGATAAAGGATTGTTTGTAGTCTGAAACATGTGCATAACCATACACCTTTTACAGCATGATGTCTGAACGATTCCCTTACCCTTCATCGATTGTTCAAAGAGGCAGAACTGGTTATTTTTCCCAAACTGATCATTGCAGCCTTTAAAACATATACACAATCGGCAAGTTTCACCAGATGTTCTGATTGCAACAAGATTTTTTGCCAAATAGGTAGATGGTAAATGACAAAATATCGGGCCAGGTGATCATATTGGTACAAATATTGATCTTGTGTATCCAGCCAGGTACCCTGCAACAGCTTCGGATCACCATGATAACGTCAAAATTTTGATTTGAGAAGATTTTTTGCACTGTTGTCTGCTTGTAGGTATATCTATTCCATATGTGCCCATCCAGTGTAATTGATCAGTGTAGGATTATATATGACATGTTTTTAGTATATCTTAAAATAAAATAACATTAGTAAACATAACTTGAAGCGCCATCTGCTTATAAAAACCAGATTGCAACTTTTAATATGCACATATTAATAAAGACATAGCCTGCTTAAACATGGAAACAATTCCTTTTTTACCAAAACCAATGTCTATTTAAAAATGTCCAAATACTAATATTATTATATATGTTCTTTTTACTTTTAAAAGAATGTTTAGAATCGTTCTACCGTGTTTCGTCCTGTGAACTAAATAGCTGCGAAGTAGACAAACAGCTTTGTGTGTCAAAAATGGTCACAAGGCAAATGGCTTTAGGAAAAACAGGCTTTGCATTTTATGCTAGTGGTTTAAATATAATTAATTATGACAAACAGGACAATCAAACTTACAAGGACTCTCAATCATCTCAGATGGTCATGAAAACTAAAATATTGCTCTAAAGCAGACTAAAAATACCCTTATTTTGTTGTAGATCTAAACTGTCTGCTGTTGGATCATACCGGGGCTTCAGAAATCTATGCTTTAAAAAGCTCCAATTGGAAAAAAGACATTCTATCCAAGACCTTCCTCCCTATCCCCTATGCTAGCCCCACCCCCCTTTCCACCCACCACTGGCCTATCTACACCCTGCTTTCCTCCTGGACAATCTATCCCAGTGAGACTGCTAATACCCTCCCCCCCCCAAACCTAGTTTAAAATCTCCTCCAACCCTCTAGCCATCTTCTCCCCTAAAACAGCTGCACCACCATCAGTGAGGTGCAACCCATCCCTACTAAAGAGCCTGTAGCCGACAGCAAAGTCTGCCCAGTTCTCAATAAACCCAAACCCTTCTTCCTTACACCACTCTCTTAGCCACGCATTAATGCTCCTAAGCTCCCGCTGTCTCCCTGGCTTAGCACGTGGCTGCGGTAGTATTTCTGAAACCACTACCCTGGAGGTCCTTGCTTTTATCTTGGCCCCTATTTCTCGGAAATCATGTTTAAGGACCTCACCTCCACCTCTAACTTTGCCATTGGCACCAATGTGAACCAAGACCGCCGGGTCACACCCGGCCCCACGGCCCAACACAGAACCCTGTGGCACCCCCCACTTAGCACTTAGTCCATAATGATGAAGCCCCATTAACAACTACTCTCTGCATCCTATTCTTAACCATTTTCTATCCATGTACAAATGTGACTCCCCAGACCAACAGACCTTAGCTTATCATAGTCGCCTATGGGGGACGTATCAAAAGCCTTGCAAAATCCAAGTAAACTACATCTACTGCTATACCAGAGTCTACATTTCTACATTACTTCCTCATAAAAGCCAAGCAAGTTAGTTTGACAAGATATATTCCCCTAAATCCATGCTGGTTACTACTTATAATGTCAGTCCTTGAAACATACTCAGAACATGATCCCTTATTAAATTCCAGGATCTCCCCACCACTGAAGTTAAATTACAGGCCTGTAATTACCCGGCTGTGAACGACTACCTTTTGAATATTGGAATAACATCAGCCTTTCCAATCCAGAGGCACACCACCGGACATGAGGGAATCAGCAAAAATAAGAAACAATGGCCTAGATAAAACTGAACTTAGCTTCCCTAAGTACCTAGGATGTATTTTATCCGGTCCAGGAGATTTAATATTAACCTTATAGTTCGTTCTGTTACCATATCTCGGTTAACCAAGTGAACTTGAATTGGTATACATTTATTGCTACTATACTCTATGATATCTGTACTTGGATCTTCTATAGTGTATACAGAGGAAAAAAAATTATTCAAGACATTTGCTTTATCGCCATCCTCCGTAACTAACTTATCCCCATTAATTAATGGTGCCACATTCTCAGTCCTCATCTTCTTACTATTAATATACTTAAAAAAATGTTTAGGCTTAGTGATGCTTTCTTCAGCTATCCTAACTTCATTATTAATTTTAGCTAGTTTGATTGCTTTCTTACACTCCTTGTTACAGTTTTTATACTCCCTAAAGGCCCTTTCCGTTCCCTCTGCCTTAAAGGTTTTAAATGCCTTTTTCTTCCTTACCATTTGCCTCTTTACATCAGAATTCAGCCACATGGGCGCGGATTTATTTTTTTTACATTTATTTCCCAAGGGTATAAATTTAGATGTGAACTGGCTTAAAATCCCCTTGAACACAGTCCACTTCTGTTCAGTACCTTTACCTGATAATACATTATCCCAGTTGACATTCTGAAGAGCTGCTTTTAACCTGGGAAAATTTGCTTTCCTGAAATTAAATGTCTTTGTTAACCCAGCGCACTTTTCCTTTTGATAACAAAGTCCAAATGCCACTATTTCATGGTCACTATTCCCTAAGCCTCCAGTTACCTTTATATCTATAATGCGCTCCACAATGTTAGATATTACCAGATCCAACAGAGCTCCTTTTCTAGTAGGAACCTCAACCACCTGTGAGAGAAAATTATCCTGCAGCAAATTCAGGAACTCATCGCCTTTTTCTGTGATGGCAGTTCCACCACACCAATCAATGTCAGGGTAATTGAAGTCCCCCATAATGAGCACACTCCCCAAACTTGCAGCCCTTGCCAACTGCATATGAAGTTGACTCACCTCCTCTCTGCTAGCATTTGGCGGCTTATAGCAGACACCAACAATGACATTACCCCCTTTCCTGTTGCCTAATTCCACCCATATTGCCTCCACTTTATCATCCATATCACCAGCTATCTCTTCTTTTAAATTTGGCTTCAATTCTTTTTTAACATATACACATACTCCTCCCCCTTTCCTTTTTTTTCTGTCCTGCCTAAACAAGGCATATCCTTCTATATTTACAGCCCAGTCGTGAGAACTGTTCAACCACGTTTCTGCTATACCTATTACATCATACTTTTCATTCAATGCCATCATTTCCAATTCACCCATTTTGTCAGCCAGGCTTCTCGCATTTGCAAACATACATTTTAGATTATGATCCTGTAATTTATTCGTACACTTTGATACACATTCCTCCCTATCCCCTATGCTAGCCTCCTCCAACCCTCTAGCCATCTTCTCCCCTAAAACAGCTGCACCATCATCAGTGAGGTGCAACCCATCCCTACTAAAGAGCCTGTAGCCGACAGCAAAGTCTGCCCAGTTCTCAATAAACCCAAACCCTTCTTCCTTACACCACTCTCTTAGCCACGCATTAATGCTCCTAAGCTCCCGCTGTCTCCCTGGCTTAGCACGTGGCTGCGGTAGTATTTCTGAAAACACTACCCTGGAGGTCCTTGCTTTTATCTTGGCCCCTAGTTCTCGGAAATCATGTTTAAGGACCTCACCTCCACCTCTAACTTTGTCATTGGCACCAATGTGAACCAAGACCGCCGGGTCACACCCGTCCCCACCCAATAATCTGTCTACACGATCCACCACATGCCGAACCCTAGCACCAGGCAGGCAACACACAGTTCGGCATGTAGGGTCTTGGCGGCAGATTACCCTATCTACCTTCCTTATAATAAAGGATGCAGCATGTACCAAATGACTCACAGAAAGCTCCAACTCTTTACTTTTTTCAACTTTAAAAGGGAATGCAGGAGAACCATAAGGAGCAAATGAGTTGGGTAAGAATTATTTAACACTATACAGTCGGACCAGTAGTGGGTTAAATTTTAGTTTTCGGGGTGGACATGCCCTTTAACTAAAACTGATTATAAAGACAAGGACTAGCTCTAGCCAACCAAATGCCTGTTTTCTAACTACCGTAATATTAAAGACTTGTGTCCAAAGCAAAATATCATCAGACAACAACTTAATTTCTCTGAATTTCTCACTCAAATAACCACTCACTCTAATAGACTTCCTATACATTGCTAGATACCATGTGCAGGAAAATTGAGAGGATTTCCTTTTTGCCAGTTTTTCACAAATTTAAGAATAATTATGATGCCTGAAACCTTCCCATGTAAACATACTACAAGAACCAAAACAGAATGAAAAGACAGTAGGTGGATGTCTCACAGAAAAAAATATGTCAGTCAAGAGCATTACATAAGATTAAGAAATCACTATGGCGACAGAATCATTTAGCAGTTCAATTAAGGATTCGAACATAAAAGGTAATTCTTAATGTTGGGAGCTTATTGACACTGGATCCTAATTTGCATTGAGAGTGGGAGAATTCCCAAAATCATCCTTATCCCACAAAAAAAAGTACATGAAGTTTAGATTTACATAATTGTTTGAAAATACGCAAATGTCACAAAAATATTATGAAACATTACCTAGAATGCAAAGTGACGTTTCTTACCCTACACTGTGTGCGTTGAATTATTATTTGATGTTTCACAAGGCTTAGAGGGTCTTTATATGTTAAAAAAACATCCCTTTTTAAAAATTACTATTAATTTAATAATTTAACCACTGGCAATCAGCCAAACAAAGAAAAAAAAAGAGATAACTAAAAAGAAAAGTATATTTTGATTTAATGTAAACTTCATATATTGTTATAGAGATTAAGGATGGGGGACAGGGGTTTTGTACCAAATATCATTAGGCTTTTTATCATACTGACAGGTTTTTATTAGCAACCACTAACGTTACATTTCGAAGTACATTCCTATCTAATGATGTACTCATGGAACATTTTTACAGTACATCAACACATTGTCTAACACTTGCCTAATGCTGAGGTACAGTTCTATAAAAAGATAACCTTAACCAAAAAGATTTCAGAAGTTACAGTAGTCGGCTGCATTCAGCGAGACCCATATCTGGTTACTTACAATGTCATGGTCTTTATCTACTTTATCAGATATCTATAACATAAGACTAGTCCCAGAGTTGATGCTGTTCGTAGCCAGCATTCCATGACAATCGTTCTGGAATATAATCTGGATGTAATGTATATTTCTTATGAGTGAATGGAGAGCAATATGTTTGAGTAAAATAGTGTCTCTACTTTGCCTAAATGTAACATAATCATCTATTTTGGCTTAGAGGATACAGGTGGAAAAAGTCTACCTTTAGAAGAAGAGTCCTGGAAAGCCTCACCCAAGTGTCTATGCTCCGAGCATGCTCATAACATAGTAATTAAAAAGCAGGTTCATTTTTCAATTTCAAGGGGTAGTAAGGGTATAGCATTAGAAATAGTCCCTTTACACCTTGAAGTCCTTTATAATAAGAGACCTCGGCAACTTTGCTTGCTATTCACAGAGGTGGCAGCAGGGCTTATATCCACATTTTCATAGGCTCTTTGGGATTTTTGCTCTTAGGGTAAAGATCTCAATTAAACCAAAGTAAGTCCCATTTATTCAGTTATTCAAGTTATTGTGCTTAGTCTCTCCTGCATCCCTTTTTTAAAGAGACCATCCAGTCCCCTTGCACTTAACCCCCTCTCTGCCAACATTTTCCTTCTCCAAGGATAAATGTAACACTTTATTGCTGTTGGACTAAGCTAAATCAATCTTAGATTAATGTCACAAAAGTTTCAATGACCACACTTGAATCAATGACAAATGTCAAATTTTAACTCCTACATTTAAGTTATATGAATAGACCTAAAAGTGCCTAGCTGTCACGTTGCATTTAGACACTCACACAGAACATGCTTTCTTTTGGTTGCTTACAGGCATACTGAGAAGCCACACTAGTTAGATGAGGCCACATTTTAGAACAGAAATTGATTTCTACAGCAATTGTTGTTCCATGATCAGTTTTTGTTTCATATTAAGGTAGCTTTTAACAAGAAGAAACATTTATATGTAAAAAAACCCTTGAAAATAACTTGACTATAAAGAGATCCCTCTTATAAATGATAACCAGTATTAGATTAAGCTTGATCGTTACATCATAAAACTTAACTTTTACTTAAGTAGATTAAAATAAATATATATATAAAAACTCACAAAGTGGCTGTCTGTCAAATAGGGAAAAGAATTGAAAGGCAAGAGAAAGATCTATTTCTGCCCTAGCAGGATATTATTCCCAAATCAGTTATATCAACCTATAGATCTATTCAGAAGCCTAGAACACACAGAAGTTTATATAATAATTTAAAATTATTAAACTATGTCATTAAACCTAAAACTGGTTTATTACCAAAGAATAAGGCCTGTACACACGATTGCAGGTCTGCAATGCACACGATTGCAGTTCTGCAATGCACAATGTGTATTGAATGCCGTTTCAGGCAGCAATTGTTTAATGTATGGGTGCTTGGTCAGGCTAAACGTCCATTCAGTCGGGCAGCGTTGATGATCCGAGGCCTGACCAAGCGCCTATGCATTTAATGATCTGGGGCTGAAACAGACCTTCGTTACGGCGTTACCCCATCATGGGATTCGGTTCCGCCCTGCGATCGCACATGTTTACGATCCGTTAGGCCTGGTCAATCAGAACCTTATTAAAATATTTAAAGGCAGAGACACTTTCAGATGAATTGACCCAAGCCACTATAGCAATGCTACCGTAACCAAATTAGCATATTAACCAATAAGGATATTGAGCAATTATTGTTCAATATCATACTAAGTATAGACAATGGTCATAATAAAGGCTTGGGAATAAAACTAAACACACATATCCCTACTCCATTAGGGATGTGTAAGGAATCAGCAGGGACCGACCAATGTTCATCTCACATGATTATGCTTTTCACAGCTTTAGTTGAGTTTGATTTTTGGTTAGGAATTAATCAGCAACTTCTGGGTTATATTTCCTCTTCTTTAAAACAAAACATTAATTTCTCCTACTGGAGTCTTTAAAAAAAAGCATATTGATTTCTAATCTGTTTCCACATAATTTTATTTTAAGTTAAATAAACATCCCCTAAACGCAACATATGTACTTGTATCCATTGCAAGAAAGAGACACGTAAGTCAAATCAAGCTCATTAAAACATCATCTGCAAATGAGGAAAGGATAACAGCTTGTTTGTCCTTTTAAAAGCTGCAAATGTATCTTTTGAGGTTGTCTTAATCCCAAATCAGCAGTCTGCACAACACAAAGTGCTCCAGTGACCTCCAACCTCAAAGAGCTCTGCTACCTATCTCTTAAAAGCACAATTAAAAATCCAATTCTTACCAACATTTTCACAGTCTTTGAATGCTTACCCTGCTTTGTAACCTTTAACCCTACAAGTACAGACAGTTCAATACCATAAACTAAACATTATCTGTGTCAATCAGTCATTTCTATTGGATTATCTGTTATAGTTTCTCCTTCTCATTATGGCGCATTGCTCTGCTCCAGAAAGCATTACTGGAATTAGGGCATTAAACACCGCAATGCTCACAAAAACAGAGAAAAAGAGAACTGGTAAAAAGGATCATATAAATGAATCTTACCATTTTATTTGGTAACATACCGTATATAGAAAGCCTGCAATTTGGAAAAAGGGATTTCAAAGACAGTTATATTTTGAATAACTACTGTTATGTAATAATGCAATAATAACACCAGTATATATTCAGGTTTGAATTGACTTGTTCTGTTAAGCAATGCCTTAATATTAAAACACTAATAAAACAGGGAGATTTAATAAAAGTTCTTATCGTTAAAAATGGTGCTAATTTTGCCACAACCAATCAGATCTTATTTAACATTTGAAAGCTAACATCTGATTGGCTGGGTCAAAATTAGCACTTTTTTTTAACAATAAGAACTTTTATTGAATCTCCCTTTAAATGAGAAGTTACAGTTCTGGTGTGTTTCTTCTGTTGCTTACTTTTTAACCTTTGAACCATAGTCTGCTCTTTCTATTATTTGGCCGCCTGAACCTAGAAAGCAGGATGGACATGAGTGTGTAACATGTTAGTACAATAACTAAATGGCTCACCTTTCACCTTTACAAAATACTATACTATATTTGCTAACTTGTTCATATAGGACCTGTTTGACCTTAAAAAACAAACTTCACCTAAAGAAATAGTTTACTCTCAAGATACAAAGAAACGTTTTGCACGATCCACCATGGCCACGCTGAAACTGCTTCCATCTCCTGTACAGGAGATAAGTTTCTTCATAACTTCGTTCCCGCACCCTGCGTTATTGATTGAAGAACCGGAGGTAAGGCATAGCTCCTTAACCTCCCGGGCTTCAATCAATATATTAAAGGAATAGTTCACTTTGAGAGTGAACTATTCCTTTAACAGATATTTTTTTTTTTTACCATAAACAAAGATGTGAAATCAGCTTGCACAAAAATGACTAATCATGGTGGAAATTTTTGGGTTCTATAATAAATATATTTTACATTCGATCCAAAATGAACATTGGTTTGATCATAATGTTGAGCATAGCAAAGTATTTCCCACCGATGTTTACCAGCTGATTATTACAAGACAATGTGGATTTCAAAATGTCACAATAACTTATTCTATCAATATCTGTACTGCTGTGTTCGAAGTTTTTTTTAATAAAGGGCATGCCTACATCACAAAGTAAAATTCATATATAGCAGGAGGAAAACCAAAACACTAAGGGCCATATTCAATAACGCGTGGTATCAGCAACTTCCAATACCATGGGTAATCGTAAAAGTATGATCACGGACGTAAATGTACAGGATACCGCAATGGTGGGATGTGGCTATTACTGTATGGGATTCATGTATGGAAATTCTGCAGTCCATTTAAAGGGCAACTAAAGCCTAAAAACAACACAGAATCAGAAGGCAGCAGTGGTGATAATTTCCACCCTCGACTTATACTCGAGTCAATCAGTTTTTACAAATTTTTCAGGTAAAAATAGGTACCTCGACTTATACTCGGATCGACTTATACTCGAGTATATACGGTAAGTAGATTAAAATAAATATATATATAAAAACTCACAAAGTGGCTGTCTGCCAAATAGGGAAAAGAATTGAAAGGCAAGAGAAAGATCTATTTCTGCCCTAGCAGGATATTATTCCCAAATCAGTTATATCAACCTATAGATCTATTTAGAAGCCTAGAACACACAGAAGTTTATATAATAATTTAAAATTATTAAACTATGTCATTAAACCTTAAACTGGTTTATTACCAAAGAATAAGGCCTGTACACACGATTGCAGGGTCGTTCTGCAATGCACAATGTGTATCGAATGCCGTTTCAGGCAGCAATTGTTTAATGTATGGGCGCTTGGTCAGGCTAAACGTCCACTCAGTCGGGCAGCGTTGATGATCCGAGGCCTGACCAAGCGCCCATGCATTTAATGATCTGGGGCTGAAACAGACCTTCGTTACCGCGTTACCCCATCATGGGATTCGGTTATTAAAATATTTAAAGGCAGAGACACTTTCAGATGAATTGACCCAGTAAAAGTATGATCACGGACGTAAATGTACAGGATACCGCAATGGTGTGGTATCCTTATATGGGTGATCGTACAATTATGCTCATAAATCTACAATTGCGGTTGTAATTGTACAACCGTAATCGTAATTGGGCTGGATATTTTTGTTAAAGGGTATCTCCACTCGTTTTTATAAGTTTTGGTAATCCAGTTCTATTGAAGAACGGGAGGTAAAGGAGCTGTGCCTTACCTTCCGTTCTTCAATAGAACACACAGGAGACTGGTGACAAGCTAAGAAACTTACCCACTCGCTCGCTCCCCCGGCGCTTGGTCTGACAGGTCCCGACGGACCTTGTCTTCTATGCGCATAGAAGACACACCGGTCCCCCCCGCTACGGGACCCTGTAACGACCCAACCGCTTGTTCAGCTTTTTGGGCCTGACCCCCCCGCTGAGCGACCCCGTGTCTGGCGTACAGTTCTCTACCCCCGTTGTTAATCACGTCTATATTGTCGGTTCTTATCTACTGACAAGCTACTGTGGAAGGTACGGCCACAGACCTTCCCCTCCCCGTCCCCTTCTATTTTAGAATGGTCCTCATCACCCCAAACTATAACACAACGACGTGAGATACCCTTTAAGGAGCATCAAAGAAAAAGGTAAGTATTACAATTTTAGGGTGTTGGGGGTGCTATAACTTTGGGGGGATGAACCTGCACTTTATTACTATGATGAGGTTATTTTGTGATATGTTTTTGGAGTATGGAGAAAAGTAGGACACAATAATTCCCATTGTTAATTTATCATTAATACAAATGTGCAAGCAAAAAAAAAAAAAAAAAACTGTAGTGCAAATAAAAATGTTTTTTTTTTGCTTTTTTTAAAGTACCTGGGGCAGGGAGGTAGGAATGAAACATTCTACTTCCCAATGTAATTTCTATGAGGAGCACCAGCACAAAGACTACTGCTTCTGCCAGGCTTCCTGAGTGCCACTATCTTTTATACAGGAAGGCCCAGGGCACTAAACTGGCAGATAAAAACTCTATCTGCTGTAGATTTTCAACAAAACAATATCGAAAGGTGGGAATAATTAATCCTACCTCCCTGCCCAGGTACTTTTTATTTTTAAAAAGATATTTTTTACAGTATAGTTGTCCTTTAACAAATACATTAGCCATATACCTTCTCACACATGGTTTATATTTTTCTGATAGTTCTATTTGTTGGAAATACATATCAGGAAAGATTGACAAATGATAGTGTTTTATTTACACCAGTTTAACTGATGCTGTCAATGCACTGCAATTTCAGAAAGAGACAACACTTATTATTGTGTAAATCTGATAATGTATAAGAAAAGGGATGTGTACAATGCTCTGTAAAAAGGATCATCCCTGTCAATTCTGCTTCCCAAGGGCAAAGGTCAAAACACGAAGACAGCTGATTGTAGGTCGTAAAAAGGTAATAAAAATTCTGTAAGCAAACAGGCAGATTCTGAGGCTCTGACTACACTATCTTTTACCCAATTCAAAAATAGATTTTGCATTCAAATTCAAATTATATTTAATTCTAGATGACCAATCCAGAAACACAAGTAGAAGTCGTGGAAGTCATATACAGGCATATGTAAAAATGAGAATGATCATGCAATCATTTTACTTGAAGATTTCTGATAAGCTTTGTTTCTGGCAATCCAAAACATTGTGGATCTTTATGTATTGCCAAAAGCAAGGCATGCTGGGACATATTGGGGCAGATATGTGGGTGGTATTAGGTATTAAATATGGGACAATATATTTATAGGATTGGAGCCAAATTAGAATGTTACCAGGTGGTAGGTATTACCAGCAGCAGTGGAGCTTGGGAAAAGCAGCATCTGGTCTGGAATACGTGGGGATCATCCAAATTAAAATAATGATGCTTCTGTTTTTTATCCTTAAGCTTCTATGCGCTGAATCTATTTATAATCTGTATTGTTATCTGTAACTGAAAATAACCCTTTTCACATTCATTGAAGAACAGGAGGTAAAGGAGCTAAGTCCCATTTTTCAATTAATAAAACAGGAAAGTGTTAAACTTACTCACAATTGTGCACATCTGAGCTCCCCTATATATATAGTGCACATTCACATATCGTATAGGTCAGATGCATTTGCATATCGTATAGGGACCAGTTAAATCCTCATTACCATGTCCGTACCCAGTGGGCACAGATACTGCATGGAACTGCATGGAAGACAACTAAACAGGCAAGCCACAGAGAAAGTGACTAAAAAGACTTTTTTTTGCCTGTCCTTGAAGAAAACTTTAAAAACCATAATTTTAAATGATCACTTTTTGGGCTTTTCAGGAAAAATTAGTTAACCATCCTGATTTATTAGCTGTGTTTTTATTTGTAAAATAATCAATCACTGACCGATGGCTAGGATGCAGGCAATTTTGCGCAACAACATTCCTGTTAGACATATTTGCACAGATAGATCTGAGTGAGAGCTGCAATATGGCTATTAAATTATTTCACATATCATAATAAAAGAAATTGACACAGGGCAATGGAGATAAGACATTTGTATGTCCTGGCTTTGTCATTACAGCCTACAGTTAAGATAGGATTCTAGGCACCTCCATATTTGAACTGGAACATTATCATTTAATTTAGCATTACTACAATTACTACCACTGGAATACACAGTAAAATCTGTACAGTAAGAGTGGGGACAGAGAGCCATAAAGCCAACGCTAAAAAATCTATAAAAAGAATCTATCAGAATAAATATGACGATGCAAGAAAACCTTAAAAGAACAACACTATTCCTATAGGATAGGCCCTAGGCTGAAGGAGGGGCACTGTCACACACACACTCATATTTGCAATTTCGGAGATGGATTACAGCCTGTCTATCCCAAACCCAGGACCAAGTGGTTTAGGAGGGGGTGGGAGTAATCTGTATTGTTGTCCTTGCATGCACTTTACGAATTAAACTTCTGGTTAATTAATTTCTGTTCAACAGAGAAATATAATTCAAGGCAGTAATGTGTATGTTAAAGGGCATGAAAAACTGGTCAATTGTCAGTTACCTGCTCTCAACCCCAACTGATTTATCCAAGATTTTATTACCTGAATAGGTGATGATAGGTACCCCCTGAATACCCCCAACTGTCGATATATTTCTTCCAAAAAAATGTTTAGATCGATACTTACAGCCCTTACACTCCCTGGGCGTCTCCTCCAGGCTCCCTGTTTGAAGGAAGTCGCAAACAGGGGCTGGACCAGGAGCCATGTCTGTGATTGGCTGAAAGGCAGCCAATCACAGATGCGACTGCTTTCGATGTAGAAGAGAAGGGGCTGTAAGTATCGATCTAAACATGTTTTAAAGAAATATTTTGGTGTTTGGGGGCTTTCCTTATGCTAAAAAGGATTCACGCTAGGTGCCACTGCTGAGAGGATGGATCCGGATGGGGGGGTAGGGGGTGGTTCCGCTGCGCATGCCTCAGTCCTTGAGGCTTGAGGTTGAGGTTGAGGTTGAGGTTGAGGTTGAGGAAGAAACAAAACCAGATGACTTACTGACAGCTTCTGCTCTTCACTTTCCTAGACTTTGAAAAGGAACTGCAGGAGAACCATTTGGAGCAGAGATGTACGGTAAGGATTGTTTTAAACTAAACAGTGGGGCCAGTATGGGGTTAAATTTTAGTTTTGGGGGTGGACAAGCCCTTCAAGGATAATTGTCCACATTGTGGTAGAGTAAGCTGGCCCCTCCCTCCATGCAGTCAATCAAGCTTGTGATGCTGACATCACAGCCAATGATTGACTGCTGCTTCATCTGCTGCCTCCTCTGCACATTCTTTAATAAGCTCAATAAGCTTATTAAAAGCTTATTGAGCAGAGGGAGGAGGCAGACACCTTTGCCAGAAAGGAATAGAACTTGATTCATTCATTAAATATCTGGTTATAAATGCATGTAATAAATAGCAGTTGTGGTTGTGGGCAGATAACTGACAATTCACCATTTTGTTTTAAGGGTGAACATGCCCCTTTACCCCCTGCATCTCATCAAAGTTTAATGTTTTCTACTAGTTTTCTTGTATTAAATAAGTCCATAGAGTAAAATGAGGATTTTGATCAAATTAAAGTGACGCTAAAATAAAGTGGATACATGTAGTCAAATTTGATTGTCTAACTTGAGAATTTTCTGTTACCTTTGCAAGATATTGCCTGATGTGGGCAGCCAAATATCATCTGTCACCATCACACCATCTTCATTAATAGTACGATCATTTTTAATTTGTTTAATTGGGTTTAATAAAGGGTTACATATGGAAGCGTGTTCTCCGTTACTTGTTTTGAACTCTTGATGAGTAGCAGGAATAGTACCTCCAGTTAATTATCTTATTTAGGGGCATTTCATTTAAATCACAAATGGACCCTGCATAAGTCAAGAGAACGGCATTATTGATTTTTTTGAATAGGTTCCAAATACAAATTTCCTTTTTGATGCAATAGTGTGTCTTCTAATGAGGGTGATGAAAAGAGCTCTCATTGATTTACATGTAACTTTATACAAAGCCTCTGGAATCTCACACATCCTGTCTACATGTGTCCACACTTCCAGTACATAAATATGAGACATTAATTGGTGAAACCACTTACAGCACTTAAAATAATTATATATAGTAAACCACTAAAAAGTAATGTTAACCCGTTAATATACACTAGTGCACAAATGTTTATAATTGTAGCTCATATTTTTAATTATTTTATAAAAATCAATGCATAATGGAAAATAATTATGACTTCACATTTAAAAAAAGATTAAACATGACATCAGGGCATGTGTAGAAGCAGGACACTATTATATAAGGCTCGATGAAGAAAAGGAGAACAAAGTCCAGCAGATTGAATCACTAAAAGTTGTGAAGGCATTGTTTGCTGAAACGGTTGGTCATCACCAACAATTATTGAATGACAAACCAGTCCATTTTCCTTATTCGATATGGGGGAGATTTGGCTGGAGCCAATGTTCTCATGTGATATTATTTCTTTATATATACAGTTTCAGTAACACCTTATGCATTCCACCGCTAAGAAGAAAGGACCCCCCCCCAAAATCCCAAGACAGCAATACTTACCTGTGTCCCGGTACTTCACTGCTGGCTCAACTGCTTTTTTTCCCACTCCTTCCAGGTAGCAGCCACCAGTCACCGTATGATAGTCACATCACGGCCAATCACTTAAACCTGTTTCCTAAGCCGCCTCTACTGTGGTTGTGCAAGCTTGTAAAGCCAATTAGGATCAGGTCAAGCAAGGAAGCAGATTTCCTTTTTGGGCCTACGGGGACACAGATATGTATCTAGGCTGGAGTTTTTGGGGTACATTTGAAGGGTGGGGTTGACAAGCCCCTTAAATTTGTGTCCTCCATCTCCTTAGTTAGTCCTTGGCTTTGTGAACTCTATAACCTTTAGCAAACAGTAAAATATTCTCGGTGTCCTAAAATAACATTATGTGAGATATTGTAACACTATTTAGAATTTGAACATATTTCAGTAAACATTCCTATCTTCCAACAAATGATAACATTGTAAAACAATACTAACCACTTGTGACTAAACACAGAAGAAGCTACCAGAAATCTGAGACCTGACAGCTGTCTACTTCAGGCTTTTGTGTTGCTATGCACGGCAATCTGCTAGGAGGTCACACTTTCCACACCATTTCATGTTATACATAGATAGTGGCCTTTCCTGTACTTTAAAGACATTACTGGGCTATGCAGTTTGTCAGTAAAAAGAAAGCTGGATGGGTAAATATTGAAATGAAATAGTTCGGAATTAACAGGTTATTCGCAGTACAAAAAGCCTGCCAGCAAACAATTAGGCACCTGGTTTCAAATGGTTCCAATCTCTTTGATCTTTTAATTAGATTTTGACATTTATGGAACTGATAATATATTACCGTAAGAGCCTAAAGCACTTTATTTAAATATAGAAATTTATAACTTTAATGAGAAATTAATTTTAAATTTGTGTAAATACATGCTTTGGCTACCCGGACTGATTATTCCTAAGGTATCACCCAAGTAAGCAGCTTGGAACAGAAGCCATAAATGCAAAATCACTAAACTGAGTTCCACAAACCCTTAACAACAGTAATTGATGCAACACTTCACTAACGATGACCCAGTGAGTCCTTGTTCCATGGTCACAGCTTTTATTTAATATCAGAGGCACAAAATAATAAAGCTTATTGGAAAAAAAATATTGTCCTGTTGGAATCTGCAATTAAGATACCTGAGGAAGGGACATGGCGTTCTCGAAATGTTGTATGTTGTTCACATTAAAGTATTAAAATCACATCCATAGTGTGCTCCTCCATTCGCTTCTTGATATTTGGAATCTGCAATTAACCAGTCTTTACCCTGTAACACCATACACTATTCTAATTACCTGCATTCCCACTAAGTTTCCACCACTGTCTGGGATGATTACAATGACAATCGCAAATCAATGGCCCAAGCTGGCGAACATTGTGGGATTGTTAGCAGGTAGTGGACAAATTAAGGCAGCATTACTTCCAATATCGCCCATACACTTCTTTATTATTACTAATTTCAGACCTATCTTTGAGAACTACAGACTCCAACAAACTGATCAACCTATTTTTACTGAAAGGTCTGCCAATAATGCAATATCTTGTTAAAACATGCCAAAATATCCGTGGAACTCTGATCAGTTTATTGTAATCTGAGGTTCCCAAAATATTTACCAGTACTTACCAGGCCTTAGTTTATTGTGCAATTAAAACCTGAACTAATTGATTTTACTTTTTGGGCTGTTTCTCAATTCAAAGATTTATCCAGAATGAATGTGTTACCAACCACAAGGAAGTATGGGTAGTAAAGGAGCAACAGCACTCTTATAAAATGTTTTGGTTTAAAAAAATATCCTAATAATATGGGAGATCATCTGGATGTAAATTAATATAGTTTACTTCTCCTTTAAATGGCAAATTTCCTCCTTGTTTTTATGTAAGACTAAACATGATCCAAATTTTGAATATGTCATATGATCTGAAATTAATAGGTGTGCAATTAAAATATTTCCTAACCTACTAGACAAAATGATATAGTTTTATGGATTTCAAAACTTGTTTCCAATACAACAAAAACATCTGGTTAATGGAATGATGCCCCATGGCTGTATTTTATAATAATGAGTTTTTATTTGTACTGGGCTGACACGTAATATATAAAACCATGGCTTGTCATTTAGAAGGAAAATGAAAAATGGAGAAAAATATAACATGTTATATTGACTTAAAGGAGAATAAAGCTGATGCACCTGGATTTCTGCATTAATCTTAGTAAAATTAAATATTTTAAGTTATAAAAGACAATCAGGGAGATTCAATAATAATTCTTATCGTTTAAAATGGTGCTAATTTTGCCCCAACCAATCAGATATTATTTAACATATGAAAGCTAACATCTGATTGGTTGGGGTAAAATTAGCACCATTTTTAATGAAGAACTTTTATTGAATAACCCAGCATGTTTCCTATGGAGCTGTCATCATGTTCAATGAGCAGTCATCGTGTTCAACAATCAGTACCAAAATGGGAAAGAACTCCTAAGGCAGCTGGGAAGGGGTATAGTAAAAGAAATCCTATTTTGCTCGTTGTAAATAATGAAAAAAATAATAAGTATACATAAAATAGACAGCACATGACACTTGTAATGATTTATACTCCAAACAAGTTAGCTCATTTGTGTAACAGGGCAAGATTCCAATAAATACATCTGTTCTAAAAAATTACCATAAACATTATATATATATATATATATATATATATATAAAATAAAAGTAGCTTCTAACTACTGAGAAATCACCATGGTAAACTGTTTGTTACAGGCTGTATACAGACATTCTTTCTTATCTGCAGTAGAAGTTATTGATTTTAGTTCAGTTAATGTGACGCCATTCTAATGTAGGCGAGTAACGATGTCTTATAATAGACCAAGAACAACTGAGACCTATGAGACTGATATCGATCTGTTAAAATGTATCTACAGCTACAAATTCAGTGGTTTCCAGATTAGCAATTCATATATTTAAAATTAATATATTAAAATATTCTTGGTTAAAGGGCCAATAAACACTAACTCCATGGGATAAAATGGAGTTAAACCCATGCCTTAATATTGGGTTAGCATTTTCTATTAATAGAACAGGCACCCTATGCAATAAAGAATACGTTTGTTTTTGTGGTAGTTAGTATCGCAGAAACTAACGGCTTTAAAATAGAGGCATTACCCTCCATGATCCTTACCTGCCAGGGTATTGCAATACAGTAACTCATGCTAAGTGATAACTGCATCACAGGAACCCGGAAGGAAAAGGCGCACAGAGGGTAAGTATAACATCTCCCTACAAGTTTTCTTTCTAAATAGTGCGCACATGTGCATATTGTAGCATAGAGCAAATGCAGTCAGGAGATGTCAGAACAGCGGAGAATTGCGATCACAGGTACGTCTTGAAGAACAAGAGGTAAGATTTTACATTATGATCTTAAGATCTTATTATGTGATAGAACATTATTTTATTTCTTTCCCTGAAAGTGAGTGCTGCCATGCAGCCCATCAAATGAAGTGCTCGCCATAAGCATCCATTATATAATGAAAACATTCAAAAGCTTTAGATGAGCTACATAGTTTTAGTCATCCATTTAACTTAACAAACAAGTTTATGCTAAAACACATATTTTGAATTTTATCCCAGAATGATGTATCACTTGTTTTTTTTTTAAAATGATTTCTAACCAAAGATGCACCTGTATGAATTCAAGGCCTCCAGTCACTAACTTCTCCTCTCTGTGCAACGGGCTTCAGCCAAAGAGAAGGAACGAAGCCTGAAAATAGGGGAAAGGAGGTGAAAAGTCACATATACCACTAGGACCCCCCAAACCCTAAGATCAAAATACTTTATTAGTGTTATATGTTCATGTCATGTTTTATATCTTAAGCCCAGGTTTGGATAGCAACAAAGGAAAGTTGGGACTGCTCCAAGCTCCAGGCGTCCCCATGCCGACCGGGCCACTGCCTCTGTCTCGGAACTCGCGAGACCTCACCGTTCCACTCAGGTGACTGCCCAGAAGTGCTAGGGATCCACCAGAGCACGTGTTCAACTCCAGAATACAAATCAATAGCAATATACAAAAGGAGGAAACCGCACCTTCTGGGCTAAAAAACTTCAATCTTTATTCAAAACATTGAAGAGAGCAAAATACAGGCTATAGCTGCCTGACGCGTTTTGGGCACGCGCCCTTCCTCATAGGCATATCAATTGGATACCTATGGAATGTTCTTATAGAAGCCACAGAACACGCCCATAAAAACATTAAAGTTACAGAGCACCTTATATGAGTCACATCTCCATAGACAAGAATAATACTCATTTACTGAGACTATATATATATATATATGTGTGGATTAAAACCATTATACACCAAATAGATAAAAGAATATAAAAAGAGAAATGTCCCATCTAGCATTAAGTCTCATAGGGGACCTGGTGTTCATATGAAAGATCCAAAAAATCTCTCTAGTATCCAAAATTCTGGACCAGTCACCACCTCTACGTGGCAAAAATACATTTTCATTAACTTTAACGCTAAGCTCCATAATGTCCTTAGCTGGGCAGCTCGTAAAGTGTCTGCCAATGTTCCAGGTTTGGTTGCTATTATTCGCTCCTTAGCGAATGCCTGATACAATTAAGCGATAAGACGATTTTTCATGGGAAAATCTTGATTCTCCTATGCAATGTTTATCCAGGCCAGGATATAATAGAGGTATTTGATAAATAACTTTAAAAGTTTGAAAACTTTTCACAACTTCCAATAATAACAAAACTTTTACTAGAGAATGTGACAGTTAAGAAGAGACGTACCCAGAGAGAATCACTAAAAACAAACCCCATGGTATGCTGTCAAAGAACAGACACAAGATTAAAGTGTCTTTCAAAACCAAAACACATAGTCCAATTTCACTAGATTAAACAGACTTAAGAACTGCTGAAACGGAGCCTTAAAGGAGAGTGAAGAGTTACTTATTGTTCGTACCTGGTTGCAGCAGCTTTTCAAATACCCACAGACCAATCAATACATATTTCTGCAAACAAGTAAAGTCCTTTTAATTCCACTGCTCATGTGGGTGTTTGTGTACATGAAAATCCATTCAGAATGTCTGCATTAATCCAACAGCAAGCCACAACTAGCTAACAGCTGATGGCATAAAAAAAAGGGATTTTTTTATGTGTGTATACCTTTTCCAATTGTTAAGAAACTTATCCTATTTGCCCTTATATAGAACATACATATGTATAGTACATACATGTTGCACTAAGCTGCACTGTTCCACTATAAGGCAGATCTTTAGTAAACTTGCTCATAATGTACTTTTTCTATGTAGTATTATATTTTATTTTTCAAACACGTGTATGTATACTATATTTATGCCTTATACACACAGGCGAGTTTAGCCAATCAGTATACAAATTGTTAGCCTGTAGTTTGGGAATTTAAGAGGTAGTGTTGCAAAAATAAGATTTAAATGCTTCTCTGCCAGGTATAATTAGCAAGGCCTAACACTGCTCTGTACCCCTTGGTCTCCAAGTACATCAATGGTAAAGGAGGAACTTAGCTGCAAAAAGTGTTATTTTATTAAGATTTTTCAGACTACAAACATTCTTTGCTTGATAAAGGAGTTTGTAGTCTGAAACATGTTGCAATAAAATAACACCTTTTACAGCATGATGTCTGAACGATGTCCCCTTCCCCTTTATCATTGATTTTAAGAGGCAGAACTGTTATTTTTCCCAACTGATCATGCAGCCTTTAAAAATATACACAATCGGCAATGTTTCACCAAGATGTCTGATTGCAACAATGATTTTATTGCCAAATTAGCGTAGCTGGTAAATGACAAAATATCGGGCCAGGTGATCATATTGGTACAAAATATTGATCTGTGTGTATCCAGCCAGGGTACCTGAACAGCTTTCGGATCACCATGATAACGTCAAAATTTTGATTTGAGAAGATTTCTTTGCATGTTGTCTGCTTGTAGGTATCTCTTTCCATATGTGCCCATCATGTGTAATGTACCAGTGTAGGATATATTATGACCTGTTTTTAGTATATCTTAAAATAAAATACATTAGTAAACATTTATAGCAGCCATCTGCTTCTAAAAACCAGATTGCAACTTTTAATATGCATATTAATAAAGTACATAGCCTGCTAAACACTGGAAACAATTCCTTTTTTACCCAAAACAATGTCTATTAAAATGTCCAATATCTAATATTTTATTATAAATGTTCTTTACAACTTTTAAAAGAATGTTTAGAAATCGTCTACCGTGTTCTCGGCCTGAAACTAAAATAGCTGAAGTAGACAAACAGTTTGGTGTGTCACAAATGGTCACAGGCAAATGGCTTTTCAGGAAAAAAGGCTTTGCATTTTTATGCTAGTGGTTTAAAATAATAATATAGACAACAGACAATCAAAACTTAAAGACCTTCAATATCTCAGATGTCATGAAAATAAATATCTGCTCTAAAGCAAGACCTTAAAAATACCTTATTTTGTGTAGATCTAAACTGTCTGCTGTTGGATCATACCGGGCTTCAGAAATCTATGCTTTAAAAAGCTCAATTGGAAAAAGACATTCTATCCAAAGACCTTACTCTCTCTAGCTATTTTCTCCCAGCCTTTTGTTTGTGGAGACATGACCTTTTTAATGTCAGTGCCACTGCTATTTCTTCCCCAACCACTTTCTGGTGGACTTGCTCTTTCTCAGATTTGGGTAGGAACCATGTAACTGCCTGAGCAGATGACCCTTCTCTTTTGTTGACTGCTTAGCAAAGGTGGGTGGGGAAATAAGGTCAAGATTAAGTTCTTACTTAGAGTTTACCTTTTAAACTATAGATTCCCTAAAAAGTTAAAGGGATTGAAAAACCTGCACAGATTATTATGTTGCCCAACATATTAATGATGATGAGTAGAAGAAGAAGAAAAGATGTCATTCTTGACTTTCAAGCCAAATTAATTATGAATGTGACCAATAAAGCTAAGTTAAATTGCCTTACCCCTTTTATGGTTATCGATATTATTTCAAGAAAAGAAAAAGTTTGTAAACAAAACAGAGTGAGACATTTTTCATTTAATTGTACTTTTGCATTACTGTACATATCACTAAACATTGGTTATTGGAACCAACTAAATGGAAATTTACTTGGTGAACAAAAGCCCTGAAGTTTGCTTACTCTTTTTAACTGACATTTATTTAAAAAAAAAAAAGTACATTTGAGAAAGATAATGGCCTTAGAATAAAAAGATTTTCAGTGGAGAGATTTCACTGTAGGTAATCCATCTGGACTGACTAATAAAAACAAATACATGTCAAACAGACCACAGGGCTGGGAAGCAAATTTCAGCTTTAAAAATTAACATGCAAGAAGTATAATGGAGGCTGTTGTTTATGTTTGATGGCAGAATATCTGATCACCCCCTGTGAAAATCCCCAATCTATCATGGGAATTATACAAAGTTTTAGAAGTATGGATCAAATGAGCCACTGGTACAGAGAAATACATGTGAACATCATGCCAACCATGCACTGTATAAATGTTTGACCAAATTCTCATGTAGGCTGGGGGTTCCTAAGATACTGTTCTGATTAAAGCAATTCAAACTGTATTCAAATTGAATATAAAAAAGGCCTTAACAAAGTCCCTATGGAGCCTGTTTTATTTTTGCCATAAGGGACACTGTAATATTTATGTAAGTGAAGAGGAATCATATAACGCAGTCAAAAAAGTATTTTATTTTTTCAAAAAGGACAAGAATATAGGAAATCTGAATTGGTTTTAGGTAATTTACCACCTTATGAGAACCAGTCAGGGGCAGCCAAAGGGCCGAATGTGTCCTTACTTTGCCCAGGTTTGGAGTAAAGGCTCGTACACACATCCAATTTTGGCAACGACCCACAACCACGGCGCACACCTGCGTCAAATGCCCATTACGGTCGGGCAGATCAACGAACGACCCCCAAACTATTATTGCCCGAAACGCCTGTTCAGCGCGTGTGTGAACATGCTAGGGGGTCGTGGGTCGTGCCAAGATTGGACATGGAGTAGGATGGCCACAAAAATTGCAATAGTTTACAAGTAGATATCTGATAAGGTGGGGGGTCAATTCAGCTTTGCCTGAGAATGTAACTTTATTGTCTAGTTTCCTTTCAGCTACTAAAAATTTGATTAAATATTCAGATCAGGTATTACCCCTTGCCAAACCGTGAAAAGGTTTCAGTTGGATATTTATATTTATCCCATTTACTACCAAACTGTGATTGACTACACAAAACTTTGCCACAGTTTGGCAATAAACATTTTCTTTTGTTGCATTCACATTGCTAGCTATACCTAAAACTGCATTAAAAAGACACAAAACACAAAGATGCTGCTTGTTTCCCAATGAAACCTAGAATCCTCCCTCAAAATTTAATTGACAAAGGCAGTCCAAACCCTCAGACATGCTTGTTCCCCCAGGCAGGCAGTGGGGGCGTATTTCACTCATATTCCTCATTAGCCAACGTTCTCCTGCCAGGAAAAAGAATTGTGAAGCTGTGTTGCCACATTTTTTTGTCCACACGCACAGTTCCTTTGGCAATCAGACAGAAATTTTAACGCATGTATGTCCCAGGTGTATGTGGTTTTGCTCCAACAGGCTACAAGCACCCAACCCCATACATCCAAAACAGATGTCAAATGCTGCTCTTAGATCAACTCTCTGCAGCTACATCCTTACTGGAGATAGCTACATTCAGACCAATGCTTGTAACCCCAGACTTATTATTTTAGAATATTTACAACTTGGGGGTTAATAAAAAATAAGGTACAAAATTTTCCAGTGCTATTAATTTGCAGCAACCAATCAGATGTAATCTTTTAACTTTTTCTGCAGTGAGAGATCATCTGATTGGTTGCTGCAGATTAATAGCACAACTCTTAGCCTCAATGCATCCAATTAAGGTAAATATTAAACAAAGGGTTGTACTCCAAGTGAAAAATTTTATTTTATTGAAAACCACACATATCACAATGCTTTGGGGATTACATACCCCCTTCTTCACATGATGTAAACCCATGTAACCCCTCCAAAACATTGTGTGGTTTTCAAAAAAATTAAGTCTCAGTTTCATCTTTACCTTAATTGTGGTTCCTAAGGGAGGACTTTTGAGGTGTCTGCACCCACCTGTTAGAGTGCACTTTGCCTTGTTTTTTCCAGTTCACTGCATCCACACTTTGCATTCATAAGGTCCCTAACACCTGGCTGTCATATTCTAATTGGGACTTTCTAGTGTACTTGTACAAGTCATTCTGAATTGAGAAAGCCAGTCGGATGACTAGAAAAACGTCTTTAAGAACTAAATTTTAAGTCCAGTTGATCTAACTGAATACAACAGATATAGCGCAAACAAACTTTTGCACCTTTAATTGCATCAGCCCCTAGATTTGTTAAGCACCAATGCTGCGCAATGCAGTCTGTGTATAGCACAATTTTTGCGATCTGCGGTGTATTTTGTTTAGCACTGTGTATGAATGTTTTTTTGCTATAAAATCAAAAGGGGCGAAAAGTAAATATATTTAAGGAAACCCCTTAATTTTAAAGACAGAAAACCTCTTGCAGAACTAACCTGAAACCAAATCATGTTCTTAGAAAATCAGATCTATTTTGGGATTATATTACTCATTATGAAATAGATAACTATGTACCAGGTGCAAAGTTTTCCCTTTTATCATAATGTTAAAGGTCTGTCAAAAAAGGGATCATTTTAAATGATTTAGCATTATATTGGCAAAGAGTGTTAACCAATTAGCCTATAAAAGCAAAGGATTCACAAATGACAAGCACATGCAAGTTGCAGTTTGGAAAGCTTTCTATAAAATATGTCTATTACAGATTGAACACAGAGCATTAAGAAACATGTTCCCTTTTGGCAAAGAATATGAAAAGCTCTATTTGCAGGGTTGGAAAGATAAGAATTAAAATAAATAAAATAAATAAATGTTTTCAAGGATTCTCTAAAACAGTGTTGCTCAGCCTTTAGAACTTATCAAACCAATTTCTAAAGCAGTAAATAAAATTAAAAAGGAAAAGGCTTTCCCAGGGCTGGATTTATACTTTTTCTCCCCTAGGCCTGCTAACTTACTGCTAACTAACCATAATACGTAAATTACAATACATTTACTCAAACACCTGACAAGGAACAACAAATAACATAATAATGTTAATGTAAATATAACAGTGTGTGTAATTGTCCATTTTCCAGAAATGTGTACAGTAGTTTTTTTGTTTTTTTTAAGGACAGGGCCAATTCGATCCCGGACTAAAACAGACCTAGTTTGAAGGAGCCCTGAGTATTGATCTGTGCCAAAAGAGGGAAAAAAATACATCCTAGAAACTGTTCTCCAGATAGTGATTTTTCTATTGATATTTCGACTTAAAAGAGGCATTTATGCCCCTTATTCCAAGTTTGTTATCATTCCCAAAGATTATATGGTGATTATGTTTGGGAAGCCACATGTACCGATTTTCATCAGTAACATCCACAAACACCTGCATCCGACAATGGCACATCGAGCACTGAGCGATCATGCATAGAAGAGAGAAGTAAGGATTAGATTCTGAAAGTGGTCCTCTCATCCATCTATGTTGACTGCTCAGTTAGCAGTGCAGAGATCAAAGAATAACACACAACTCCCCCAATATTATATTAGAAAAAGTAAAACATTTGGTATAGTTGCCCTTTAACCAAAACTATCTGAAATGAGAAAAAGAATACTTTTGGTTTGAAGGGAAAAATACTATTTGGTATTTTAAATCTTAAATTGAAATCTGGTTACTAAAGTCAATACAAGTTTGTGCAATGAGGAAATTAAAGGTCCACCCCTAAAAAAAAAAAAATTCCATAGTGTAGGGCACCGCAGCCCACCCTCAAATTTTGTTTTGTAAAATAAGTCTACTTTCACTCCTTATTCCCTCGGCTGTCTACTGCCAGAAGCAGCAGAGAGGGGCCAGGGCCCAGACCAACCCACCATTAATCCATTATCCCCCAGCAGTGCCAGTAGGCCATATTCAAACTGACCCCCAGGCCCCAGAGTCAGACTACAATTTAATCAAATTACTCATGATGTTATGATGTGCCAGACAGTCTTTACTTTGCTTACTGACTGCTCTTCTGTCAAGTCAACTTGTCTGACTGCCTGAGTCTTAACGCCAAGTCCTTACACTCCACAGACTCTTCTGCACGAGTAAATGTCAGGATTTTGCATCTCCAGACCGCACGTGAGTCAAGTGAGTGAAGGAAGGGAGCCAAAAAAGGAAGGGAGTCGGACAGGTAGCCGATAAGATTAGGAATGTACAAATTTTGCGGCAGAAGTTCTCGCTGCGGATTTTGTTCTTGGGTCCAAGGATGCCGCCTGAGTTACATGACTCATTGTGCCTCATGGTAGATGCGGCCCTATACTTACTTAATCTAGCACTGTTAATTCAAATTTGATAATGGTTACATGCAAGCTTTGCTTAACTGCTTACAAACATCCTGCTGCCAAGGTCTATCAAATAAATACAACTCTGCACACATTAGATATTTGTCAGCTGACGCTGCCAACAAAGATAGGGTGAGGACTAAGTGGTAGTGGTAATAGAATAATTATGCTCTGCTATCTGATAAAGTTGTTCTTTAAGAGAAATTAAACTATTTTGAGTGTTTGATTTCGTGTCCTCTCCCATTTAAAAAATGCCTTCAAGGCTAGACCACAGTTTCTCACACGCTTCCGATTCTGTTTTGCGATCAGTTTGCACGTTTTCGGAACGCTTGCAATCCCAATTTTTTTGCAGAACATATGCACTCTGATTGCACAACTTTGCACTACACCGGATGGCAACGTGTGGGAAATTCAGTGCAAACGGAAGGTAACGCGTTTCCTGTGCGTTTCCTTCAGCCTTATAGCTCAAGGAAGGAAATATACAGCTCATAAACTGCACTCAGAACAGATGGCAATGCTGTGTGGATACTCTAGCTAAAGAAGTGGAATTCAGATAAGGAAAGGAAAAGAGTGTGCACATGAATATAATAGTCTATGGGGTAGAAGGAACTATGCTATGTTCAGAAAGGCAATTTCAATTACTTAGGGCTATACCACACTAACGCGTTTGCGATTTTTAAATCATAGAAATGGTGGCAACACAAATGCAATTGCGCGAAAATCAGATCAGAAACGCATGCGCAATCGCATGAAGTGTGGCCAGGCCCTTAATCTTTAAAGCAAGCTTTGTGGGTTAGTGTGGAACTCATTAAATATATATTAGTATTCTTATTTTTATAGACAGAATGTGAAACCATTGTATTTTCAATGTACAATATATAAATATACAACACATTGTGCAAGACCCTTAAAAACATCATCTATTGTGACAAATGCTCAAAACAACTTCAGAACTGGTATATGTAAAGTTCCGCTTGTTAATTGGTAAGCCCTGCCTAAGGCTACAGCCTGTATGACACAGGCCTATCATCTGTGGTGCAATTTAAGCTTACTTTTACGACTCAGACATGCTGCAGCAAACCACAAAATTGCATTTGTCACAGTAAAAGCCCAACAGGTGTCATACTTCCACAAAAATATTTCTACAACACCCTGCCTTACAAAAGTGGCACGTGCTAATATAACAACATTAAACTCCATACAAACTGGACTAGTAAATATTCCAATATACAAGGGTGAAGCAGAGACTGACAATATGAAATTGCATCCCATTTGCATCTTTCAACACCAATGCTTAATTTGGAAGAGTATTTTCCCAATGAAATACTGTTAACCAAATTTTAAATAGGAGAGACAATTACACAGTGTTTCCTTTACCACATGCCTTCTTAATTACTCAATTACTATTGGGATCAATTGTAAATAGACAAAAAGAAAGGTTGCCACAAAACAAGCAGAAAAAAAAACTATCCTGAATAAGTAACTGTAGTGTATTATGTTGTTATTTTGACAATATTTATCATTGTGTATCATATTGCAACTACTAGAAAAAAACAGCCCGAACAATCCTACAGTTGGAACAGAGTACGGTTACCAAAATGAGCTTTGCAAACTAGTTAATAATTTGCACACATTTAGTACACACATCTTTTCTCAGAGCATATTCTTTGAAAAACCTATGGGGAAATTTGAGGTTAAGCAGACTTTTCCTTGGGACAAGTCTGGGGATTGTCTTCTATTAAATGTAGATTTCTGCCCCTTGGAGACAATTCCTATGCTTTCTTGCAAAGAACTGCCTTGGGAAATACAAGTTAACACTATAAAGACTTTCAATGTGGACGGTTTCATTTACAGGAGAACAAATCTCCTGCCAAATAACAAAAAATAGAAAAATTAACCCTTAACCTTAGGGGTTTTTCAGGGGGATATGACACCCCCTTATTGCACTATTCACCTCTAAAGCAAGGGACACATTTCTTGAACTTAAGAAAACTGCCTTAGGTACCTCATTCTTATCATTAATTGGTGGGTTCATGGGTTCTTGCTCACCCAATTCAGGGCCATCATCTGTATTCAGAACACATAACCAACTGGAGAAGCAGAAGACAATGGTCCTGAAGCAGGGTATCCCCAAAAAGACATTTATAGGTAAACACTCATGGTGGCCATACACGCATTCAGATAATGCAATATCTGGATATTCCAATATTATATCATTGCCAAATCATGCATCATGTGACAATTGCTACTTTTGAAGAGCATAATTTCAGCTCAGTGGTTAGCAGTGATGCTTTACATCAGCTCAGATCCCCAACATTTTCATTGAGTCTGTATGTTATCTCTGTGTTCAAGCCTCTTCAGGCAGATTTAAAGTTTAAACGTATTTTTGGTGCAGGGATAAATTATCTGTCATTAGTAGCCAGTCACACAACTGATCAGGGAATCTACAGTTCAACAGTTAAATAGAGAGCCCTTAAAAGTTAGTCACCTGGAGTAAATGTCAGGATTCATTATCTAACTGGCTACTGTGATTTATCCAACTCCACTGATGTGAATGGATACACTCAATGTAACATGCCCAGCATTACAGTAGGAAAATGGAAAAAAAACAACATACGGTAGCATTGTTTTGGGATGGCAGATGAGAACAGCAAGTCTCATAGAACAATAATTACAACAGACACAATTTCATTGGGGTTTCACAAATGTAATTGTATCAATAGGCACAAGAAAAAGAATCACCAAACTTTTTCCGCTAGTTACCAGTTCTATTTGAATATCTCATTACAAAGCCTCTATGTGATTTTTATTTGCAACCCACAACCGTAAACATAGGAATGGTGAGAAATATGTCACTAGAAGATGCAACAAGATTTGACACCAGAATTGTCAAACTTCAGAAATCAGCCCCAAAGGCAACAGACACTTGTTATGTTAAGGAAACATTAAGTCAATTTTAATGCCATCTCCTGCTTTCACTTTATCCCCCGGTGCCTTATTCATCAGGATAACATTACCAGGACATGCTTAGACCCTCCATGCCTAGACCCCACATGCCAGGAAAACAGCTTAAATAGACAGTTTGAATTTCTATAACAAAGGTTTCCTTGAAATATTTACTCAAGAGTGATGCATTGCCCTTTATTCATTTCGCCAGTTCAAACGTGTTTGATTGACTGATAAGTAAGAACTGGGCACAGTGTTTCCTTAGCCTTGTGGGTTATCTTCTTATCAGTAGGAAGAGCACACATTGATTTAATGAAATCCAGAAACTACTAACAGGCAAACACCAAGCAACTTCTAATGTATATCAGAATATAGGCAGGAGCTAGCAACCCAACATTGCAGAGGTGGACATCATCTAGCTAGGACAACTTGATTGGGGGTTCCAGATAATCAGCAGATTGAATACCACTAATAATAACAATACTATTAATAATTAGAGCTGCACTGACTACAAACTGATTTCTTCTAAATAGAAATGAATGAAATCACAAAATTGTATAGTTTCTGTTGTGTAAATTTCAGTGCTGGTTTGGGGGTAACGCTACCGTATAATTCTACCGCTAAACACCAATCAGCCAACTATTTCAATGTGTTTTCATATGGTCACTTATCATGATCACTTATCTGACAACCCCCCTGATACAATTTCAAAAAGTAAAGATGCCCCAACTCCATCTACCATTACCTACAGCAGGTGTTGAGATCTGTAGTTGTACAATACCCAGTGCATGTCTGACAGGCCCCACATGATTCATTGTTACATTGTAATGAATCTGGGAAAACATCCATTCCCTTCTGATTGGGGATATCTGAGTGTACTGTAACCAACCTATCCCTCTACATAGACACCAATGTTGCTGGAGCATCCTGGCTGATTACCTGGAAGTGCTTGAAATAGGCAGAGATGCGAGTGATGTGAAGGCTCAGGCACCTGGACCTGCATCTTGCCCTGTAGACACTCAGTGCAGACACAGCCTCGTCCTGTTTGTGAGAAGAAGCAGCAGCTGCACATGGACTGCCCCACAGCAATGTAATCCACAGGAGAAAGGTCAGCACAGACCTGCCCTGGTCCCTCTGCTTCATCTTTCACAGAGGAGCAATGGAAGAGAAATGAATGGCTGAGCAATCCTGTGACACAGTCCGATAGGCAGCAGCACTGACAAACTAAACAAGAAAGTTCAATCAAAGCAACTCTCTGCTTCAGCTGGAACAGCCCTCCCCCTTCTCCCCCTGCTCTCCCCTGGCCACGCCCCCGCCAGGCTTTGTACGTTCTGTGGGAGGGACTGGCCGCACAGCTCTACATTCTGTGGGCGGGACTGACCGCAGAGCCTTAGACTTGATTGGCCTTTACAAGGCGATGATTGACAGCAGCTTGGTGGGTAACAGAAGGGAGAACCGCAGTTACACAGGGTCTGGATGGATCATTGCAAAGTCAAGAGAAAAGGCAGAATCGTGAAAGATAGAGAATAGAAATAGGATGTCAGGATACAGAATAGGATGTCAGGATACAGAACAGGAATAGGATTGTCGGGAATCAAATAGGAGGTCAGGATACAGAACAGGAATAGGAATGTCGGATACAGAATAGGATGTCAGGATACAGATAGAATAGGATGTTGGGATACAGAATGGAGGTCAGGATACAGATAGAAATAGGATGTCGGGATACAGAATAAGAGTAGGATACGAAAATAGGAATAGGATGTTAGGATACAGAATAGGATGTCAGGATACAGAACAGGAATAGGATGTCGGGATACAGAATAGGATGTCGGATACAGAATAGGAATAGGATGTTGGGATACAGAATAGAGGTGTCAGGATACTGAATAGGTGTCACGATACAGAATAGGATGTCAGGATGTCGGGATACAGAATAAAAGGAGGATACAGAATAGGAATAGGATGTTAGGATACAGAATAGGATGTCAGGATACAGAACAGGAATAGGATGTCGGGAATCAGAATAGGATGTCATGATACAGAACAGGAATAGGATGTCGGGATACAGAATAGGATGTCAGGATACAGAATAGGAATAGGATGTTGGGATACAGAATAGGATGTCAGGATACAGAATAGGAATAGGATGTCTGGATACAGAATAAGAGGAGGATACAGAATAGGAATAGGATTGAGGACACAGATAGGATAGGATGTCGGTACAGAATAGGATCGGGATAGATAGGATGTCAGATACAGAATAGGAGTAGGATGTTGGGATCAGAATAGATGAGGAATCAGAATAGGAATAGGATGTCGGGATACAGAATAAGATGTCAGGATACAGAATAGGAATAGGATGTCAGGATACAGAATAGGATGTCAGGATACAGAATAGGAATAGAATGTCAGGATACAGAATAGGATGTTGGGATACAGAATAGGATGAGGATACAGAATAGGAATAGGATGTTGGAATACAGAATAAGATGTCAGGATACAGAATAGGAATAGGATGTCAGGATACATATAGGATAGAATTTCCAGGATACAGAATAGGATGTCAGGATACAGAATAGGAATAGGATGTTGGGATACAGAATAGGATGTCAGGATACAGAATAGGAATAGGATGTCGGGATACAGAATAAGAGGAGGATACAGAATAGGAATAGGATGTTAGGATACAGAATAGGATGTCAGGATACAGAACAGGAATAGGATGTCGGGAATCAGAATAGGATGTCATGATACAGAACAGGAATAGGATGTCGGAATACAGAATAGGATGTCAGGATACAGAATAGGAATAGGATGTTGGGATACAGAATAGGATGTCAGGATACAGAATAGGGAATAGGAATAGGATGTCTGGATACAGAATAAGAGGAGGATACAGAATAGATAGGATGTTAGGACACAGAATAGGAATAGGATGTCGGGATACAGAATGGATGTCGGGATACAGAATAGGATGTCAGGATACAGAAGGAGTAGGATGTTGGGATGCAGAATAGGATGAGGATACAGAATAGGAATAGGATGTCGGGATACAGAATAAGATGTCGGATACAGAATAGGAATAGGATGTCAGGATACAGAATAGGATGTCAGGATACAGAATAGGAATAGATGTCAGGATACAGAATAGTGTTGGGATACAGAATAGGATGAGGATACAGAATAGGAATAGGATGTTGGAATACAGAATAAGATGTCGGATACAGAATAGGAATAGATGTCAGGATACAGAATAGGAATAGAATTTCAGGATACAGAATAGGATGTCAGGATACAGAATGGAATAGGATGTCGGGGTACAGAATAGGATGTCAGGATACAGAATAGGAATAGGATGTCAGGATACAGAATAGGATGTCAGGATACAGAATAGGAATAGGATGTCAGGATACAGAATAGGAATAGGATGCCAGGATACAGAATAGAATAGGATGTCGGGATACAGAATATGATGAGGATACAGAATAGGATGTTGGGATACAGAATAGGATAGGATGTCAGGATAAGAATAAGAGTCAGGATACAGAATAGGAATAGGATGTCAGGATACAGAATAGGAATAGGATGTCAGGATACAGAATAGGAATAGAAGGTCAGGATACAGAATAGGAATAGGATGTCAGGATACAGAATAGGATGTCAGGATACAGAATAGAAATAGGATGTCAGGATACAGAATAGGAATAGACTGACAGGACAGAGAATAGGAATAGACTGTCAGGACAGAGAATATGAATAGACTGTCAGGATACAGAATAGGAATAGACTGTCAAGACAGAGAATGGGAATAGACTGTCACGACAGAGAATATAAATAGACTGTCAGAGTACAGAATAGGAATAGACTGTCAGGTAAAGGAAATCAATGAACAAAAATAAATCAGGTAAATCCATTCACTGGATCAGGTATTGTACCAATGATAGATGTCACTATATAGATGGGTGGTTTATAAAGGACTGTGATTATGAGTAGAGATGGGATCCAGATAGAGACTAGAGATTGTGGTGTGGCATTAGTGCATCCCTAGATAGTGTAAGGGTTACCCTTACACAGACAGTGTAAAGGTAACCCATGAAGGAAGATCCAGGATACTGACACAGCTCTTTCAGGTGAATGTTACTAAGGATCTGAAATGGTAGGCTTTGTTTTTGCCCGTTAACATTTGTGAAAGCCTGGTTAACAGGTGAAAAGCGTAAGAGAGCCTACCATTTCTGATCCTTAGTAGCAGTCACGTGAAAGAGCTGTGCCAGTATCCTGGATCTTCCTCCATGGGTTACCCTTACACTGTCTGTGTTGAGTCAGATGAGTATACTTAACTATACCATGTTAGGTTGTATTTGGTAGCACCTATAGGATTATTATGTCTAGGTACCCTTGGTCACTGTACCATATTATGCACTTTACATATGCTGCTTTCATTAGAATGTAGCTGCTTGTAAATTATAGGTTACTTGTTTTTTTCACTAAACAAGTAGTGTGCTGCAAATTCTTTCCTTCTTTTAATTGTTTGAGATGGGATCCGTGTCCCATCTCGGACTTGGATCCAACACTGAACTGCTTGGATCTAAAATCCGAAAATTCTGTAGCTGAGCAGAGCGGATCTTTCGGATTTCGGAACGCAATTTCCAGGATTACCAAATGTGTGAGGTAATTTTGGTAACCCTCGAAAATAACCTTATACGTTCAGTAACCCTCGAAATTATGTTCCGAATACTCGAAAGTACGTGTTTTACCCGAATTCCGTAAATCCGAATGGAACGAAACTTCAGAGTTTTGGACATCTCTAATTATGAGACTGTTAAAAGTATACTGGTTGATTTCCCGACAGTAGCCGCTAGCAAAACGCTACATGTAGCTATTCTCTACTGGCAAACATCTAGAACCGCTCAGTATTAACATCTGTCTAAAGTAGCCTAAAATTCACACAAACCGATTTAAAATTGGGTTAACGTTGTTAAGAATTGTGTATTGCATTGCAGGATCTCGGAAAGGTAAGAAGCATGGCTTCTCAATGTGTATTTCCTGAAATAGCCTTGTTTGTATTATTATTGCCATGATTTTCTATTTATTTTCTTATTTTGCATTGATTTTTTGCAGTGATTTACATTTTTCGAACTGGTGGTTTCACTGAAAAATCAAATCAAAGCTTGACAGTTTCATTTATCCCTAGTGCTGACCTAAAGAGCTTACAATCAATGTCAGGAGTATCTAACCTGTGGACCTCTGGATGTTTGCAAAATACAACTCCCAGGATTCGCAGCCAGCCTCTGCTAAAAGTTAACTATCATTTCAAGCCAAAACCATGTCTCAATCCGTGTACATTCAAAGTCTGGGATTTGGTGGATTGGAATATTGGATCTTAAAATTTTTGTTTTGAAGGGTGGACATACCGTTTAAAATCTGCCACAGCCTTTCACAGGTTGCATTTTATCTGCATACCCTTTTATATTACCCCTTTAATAGCTACACTTATAGAAATAACGTAGTACAGAGCTGCAGAAGGAGGAGAATGAAGTAAGAGGAGCCCTTAAAACTTGTGGATATCCAGACTGGGCCTTTGTCAAAAGAAGTAGAAGGAAAGAAAAGAACACGAATACCAACAGTGAAGGGGAAAAGCAAGACAGGAGTAAACAGGCAGTTCACCCACACCACATACATTTTACGCCAGTTATTAGATCCTTTTCATTTATCCTCCCCATGACTGTTTCTGTACCAGTTACTTCTCCACTCCGCATTCCGTCCTACCAGCAGATAAGGTCCCTAAATACAAGGCAATAACTTCCAGTCTGCAGTGTCATGTATGAGTAAGTTTTAGAAGAAAAAAATGAACTTACTTCCTTTAGTTTAATTAAAAAAAACAAAAAACACTTTTATTCATAACTAAGAGCGAATACACGCTTTCTATTAACTGGCTATACTGCAAATGAGGGACACGTTGCGTCATCACCATAGCAACGCGTTTCGGTCTCCTTGGGGTTTTACTTTCTTACTGGAGAGCGGATGTAGTATTGTACTTCCGTTCCGGAAAAACACCGTTACCGTACAGTTAATGAATGGTGAACAGCCCGGAACTGAGGGACTGATGATCACATGTGACCGTGACTGCTAATTCTCCCGTATTAGTGGTTATTCGTATCCCATACATTGTACATCTCTTCCCTCTTATTGTCCCATTTACCTTTATCTACTGTCCGTCCTTACATTCCTTATAGATACTATTACCCTATTATGTGTGACAGACCCTCCTCTACCTTCTATCTACCTGTCCCTGTCCTTACATCCTTATAGTACTTTACCCTATTACTGTGTACACCCTCCTCTACCCTCTACCTACATGTCCTGTCCGTTACATTCCTTATAGATACTATTACCCCTATCACTGTGTGACAGACCCTCCTCTACCTTCTATCTACCTGTCCTGTCCATATCATTCCTATAGATACTATTACCCATCACTGTGTGACAGACCCTCCCTACCTTCTATCTACCTGTCCTGTCCAGTTACATCCTTATAGATACTATTACCCCCCTATCACTGGTGACAGACCCTCCTCTACCTCTACCTACATGTCCTGTCCGTTACATTCCTTATAGATACTATTACACCCCTATTACTGTGTGACAGACCCTCCTCTACCTTCTTCTACTTCCTGTCCATTACATCCTTATAGATACTATTACCCTATCACTGTGTGACACCCTCTCACTTCTACCTACATGTCCTGTCGTTACTTCCTATAGATACTATTACCCCTATCATGTGTGACAGACCCTCCTCTACCTTCTACCTACATGTCCTGTTCGTTACATTCCTATAAGACTATTACCCTATACTGTTGACAGACCCTCCTCTACCTTCTACTACCTGTCCGTCCGTTACATTCCTATGATACTATTACCCCTATAATATGGGTGACAGACCCTCCTCTACCTCTATCTACTGTCCTGTCCATTACATTCCTTATAGATACTATACCCCTATCACTGTGTGACAGACCCCCTACCCTCTACCTACATGTCCTGTCCGTTACATTCCTTATAGATACTTTACCACCCCTATCACTGTGTGACAGACCCTCCTCTACCTCTATCTACCTGTCCTGTCCATTACATTCCTTATAGATACTATTACCCCTATCACTGTGTGACAGAACCCTCCTCTACCCTCTACCTACATGTCCTGTCCGTTACATTCCTTATAGATACTATTACCCCTATCACTGTGTGACAGACCCTCCTCTACCTTCTATCTACCTGTCCTGTCCAGTACATTCCTTATAGATACTATGTACCCCTATTACGTGTGACAACCCGTCCTCTACCTTCTATCTACCTGTCCTGTCCGATTACATTCCTTATATATCTATACCCCTATCACGTGTGTACAGACCTCTACCTTATCTCTGCCCTGTCCGTTACATTCCTTATAGAATACATTACCCCTATCACTGTGAGACAACCCTCCTCTACCTTCCATCTAACCTTCCGTCCGTACATTCCTTATAGTACTTTACCCCTATCACTGTGTGCCAGACCCTCCTCACCTTCTATCTACCTGTCCGTCCGTTACATTCCTTATAGATACTATACCCCTATCACTTGGACGACCCTCCTCTAACCTTCTATCTACCTGCTCCTGTTACCGATACCCTATCACTGGTGTGACAGACCCTCCTCTACCTTTCATATCTACCTGTTCCTGTCCGTACATTCCTTTAGATACTATAACCCTATCACGTGTGACAGACCCTCCTCTACCTTCTATCTACTTGTCCTTCCGTTACATTCCTTATAGATACTTACCCCTACCACTGTTGACCAGACCCTCCTCTACCTTCTACCTACCTGTCCTGTCCGTTCACATTCCTTATGGATACTATTAACGACCCTATCATTGTGACGACCCCCTCTACCGATTCTGTCTACCCAAAATGGTCCGGTCCGGGCAACATGTCCGTTTATAGGATAAACTATTGGACGGACAAAAAACCCTAATCAAAAAAACCGGTAATTCGAGACCACTTCCTCGTACCTTCTAGGCCTAGGCATTATCCTATTCAGTGTTTTCAGCATTGCCTATATCAATACAGACTGGATGCCGGGGGAAAAAACTGGATCACGTTGTGTAAGATAGCATGAAAGCAAAAAGCGCTCCCTACCTATACGGTACCAAGTACGTTGATCCGTGGGTGCCTTGTGAGCCATTCCTTCTGGTAACTATTGAAGACGATGAAACCGAACCTATCCAGCGTGGTGGTGTAACAAGACCCTCCTCTACCTTTCTATCTACCTGTCCGTAAGCGTGTACGGTACAGTAACCGTGATGAGATAGCGCGTGAATTGAACACACAACCTCTCACTGTTTGACAGACCCCCTCTCCTTCTACCTACTGGGCAACTGTACCGGTTAACAATTCGCAAATTATATACAATAACGATTACACGGGGGGCCTATCGACTGGTGTGACAGAAGACGCGCTGGCCTCTGGACCTGTCTCCGGGGGACGGAAAAAAGTAGCAGTCACCGTGTCCGTAATGGGCATTGCGTTATAAGAATACTATTGACCCCTCTGGGCGGCGTAGTGGTTTACAAGAAGAGTCGCCTCCTCATAGCGTTCTGCACCATGTCCTGTCTGTAACAGTGGATCCGTAAGGATACTCTAATTACACCGGCGTATCACTGGGTGTGAGGCATAAGAGCCCCGTCCTCTGACCGGGGGGATCCATCTACCTGTGGCCTGTCCGTTAGAACAAGTTCCTTATGATACTAAACCCCTATCCCATAGTAAATGTGACGACCCTCCGCGTACCTCTAGTCGTACCGTGTCCGGGCCTTGTGCAGTAATCCGTAAATATGATAGCTGAGTACCCCACCCCCCTATCACTGTATGACAGACCACGTCAACTGCTAACCTTGACTATCACTACGCTGTCACAATTAAAAAAGGGCCAATTGACAGGGGGAGGGGGTACCGTATAGTAATACTCAGTTATCCCCTAATCACAATGTGGGTGACGGTACCATCCTCATCACGCTATCGCCAGTCTACCTGTCCTGTACCGTATGCAAAAAAATTGCCTTATAGATTACTCAAGTGTAACGGGAACCCCTATCACTGTGTGACAGACCCTCCTCTACGGTAAGCTATCTACACATGGGTCGCGGCTGGTCACTGTAGTCACGTATTTACAAATCCTTAATAGATCTGGATGTGAAACCAAGGGGGCCTAATTCACTGTGTGAGGCATAGACCCGTCCTCAAGAGGGGGTAGGAACAGTTCATCATTCACCTTGTCCTGGTGCATGATACAATATGCACTGTAGTAGATACTGAATTGAGGACAAAGCGCCTTACACTGGTGACTCACCCTGCCTCCAAGCTACAGCCAATATCTATCTAAGTCGTAACCTGTCCGGATCCGTGGTCATCCTTATAAAACATCAAGACCCCCTATCACTGTGTGAACAGACCCTCCTTCTACCTTCTATCTACCTGTCGCTGTTCGTGACAGTCCTATAATACATTACCCAACCTATCAACTGGGTGACATACCTGGGCCAACGAACAATTACCATTGCGGTAGTCAACGCTTCCTGGGGTGCGCCTTTACAAAGAAAAAAAGGGAAAATTCCATATATAGTCATACCTATTAAACTGACGCTATCCAACTGAAGAAGGAACACTGTGTGAGCAGCCCCTCCTGCTACACCGTTAACTGATCGGACCGGAATCGGTCCCTTGTCCGGTTGAGGCATTCCTTTATATAGTGACGGGTATTGAATGGAACGAGCTACACTGTGTGTGACATACGCCAATCGCTCTAGCCTGGTCTATCGGTAACGCACTATCCGGGAAAGGGGAAACCAGTGTACGGGGGGTGCGGGGGGATAGAGAGGGACGGAGTACTCCGGGTCCCTGGTGACGATGACCCTACCGAACCGTTGGCTAGTCCTAGCCTGTCGCTCGCTGTCCGTTACATGTCGCATTAGTATATCCAAATTGAACTCCTATCAACTGAATGGGGTGGGGGACCGGAGCCCAGTGCCTACGGTGCCCTTCTAGTCGTACCTGGTGCACTGGTACCTTACAGTTCCTTATGGATACAGTGTGACCGGCGGCTATGGAACATGTGTGACTAACGCACAGTTAGTGTGCTTCAAGGCATGAACTGAACTCTATTTCCTTTCCTAGCAGTGGAAAAAAATAAAAAATTCATAATTGTAAAATATCATAGACATGGTAGACAAACTAAATTGACCAAAATACATTTTTGCATGAATTTTAATATCCAATTTAGTTTTCTGTATGTTGGTTCACATGGGTAATCAGCTATTGTTTAGAAGGTTTTATACTTAGTATAGATCAATTTATTTTCACTGCAGGGTAACAGAAATTTCCCATAGAACAGACGAGCGTTATCAGTCTCTGGAAAGACCAAACCCTTCAAGTTATTTGTTATTTCGTTACAAGTAAATATTCAGACCCAAGAAACTTAAAGCGTAGAACAGTTGCTGTAGAAAAGTACACTATGAAGTGTTTCAAATGAGAACTTTCTGGGATCTGCCTTCAACCTGTCTAAATTCTGTGTTAGAAAACCACATACACCAGTCCCAGAAGATCAGTGGTAGATAGAATCCTGGAATCTGTTGGTTGGCAGTAAAACAAACTGTCCACATATGAACCAATATTCTACCCTTATAACAATACATAATAAATAACTGATATAAAACCATCTAATTTCCCCCCTGCAGAGCTGGAGTAAGGCATGTTAGTGCCTATGGCAAAATATTGTGTGGGACCCTCTTTCAGTCTTTGGTTTTGGGGACCCCTTAGAAAACAGAATTACTAGTCATTTATGACAATCTATCTAGTAAATTCTGCTCGGGTTTACCTAACATAAAGCCAAGTACAGATGTTAGATAATTGTTGTATCAACATCATTAAGTGATCCCTTCAGTCGAATCACTAAATCTTGTCAGAGTTCTCCTCCCGACCTCCTCCATTTAGAGAGAAAGCTTCTCGGCCACTGCCAAGCAAACTGTCGTTCAGTTGTTCCAAAGAAAAACTAATTATCTGTATGTCTGTACTTCTCTTGTGGACCCTTGTTCTTTCATATTCTTCTAGTCACAGATAAGCATGTGGCATTAACTTCATGTAGTTTCAATAATGTGCATGCAATGACATAAACTGAGAGTCATAGTTCCAAAATATTTTCTAAGGACAGTATATATTTTTTTGCCACACTCACTTTTAAGGTCATGACTTTATGAAAAGTTTCCTAAAAGTAGGTACATTACCTTCAGTAAGAACAAAGGGGTTAATACAGCAGTATAGTTGGTAAATCTGTCCTAGTGCAGAACAGTAATACTTGCTAGTTCCTTTACATATTACTCTGTCAGGGCAGAAGGTTTTAATACAGATTTCTATCATTTGTGTCTCAGAACTAATTTACAAGCTAATGGAGCAATAAGCGTTAAGAACAGCAGACACAGAATAATTTCATGTACATTCTACTGCTACCTCTACTGTCATCCAGGACAATGCAGGAGATCAGGACTGAACTGCAAAGCTTGAGAATGTTGGTAATGGTGGCTATACACACAAACGAACCTCCTGGATGTTACCAAAACTGCCTGGCCTGATTCTTTTACAGGCCTGATCTCGATTGCATATGATCAATTCAAAGCCTTTGTTTGATTAAGGTTAGGTTTACATTTTTAAATAATAGATGTCATCACTTTTTGCAGTCTCACCTCATCATCTAGCAAGAGATCTCATTCTAGCTCTCATCCTAGCTAAGTCAGTGTGTCAGTGTTATTGTGTGATTAACAAAAATATTATTCCTCTTTAGATAATGAAGGTTTCATTTACTTTCAGATATGTACACTATTGTAAAATTAATTGCACAGAGCTGTGCTAAGATCAGGTTTCTTCATTATTCAGCAGATGTGCACGAAGGCATGTCCTCCATGTAAGTCTAACACGAAATTCCGAGGGATAAACATGGCCTTAAAGATTGGGATAGTGTGACTCCCTTGGTCAAACTGCTTTATTGAGGCATGGAGATTGTGACATCAGAAGCCTGGTGCTAAAGAAGCCAACAGTGACTTGTGCCCAACTTCTGATAAGAATACAGAAGTAAGGAACCTGCAAATAAGAAAAGTTTTTTTGCCTTTCCTGCCAAAAATAGCAGATTTTATCACTTTTTCCAGTCTAACATGTTCATATAGGAAGGAGTCTCACCACACTAGATTTTAGTGACACAAAGTATCGGCAATCACAGACGGTCCAACCCCATCTGCAGCTTCCGTGCACAGAAAAGGCATGGAAGCCAGTCAGAAGGCAGCCATGGAAATGAGGATGGTAAGTACCATTTGGGAGCAGATTTGACATTTTAAACCTCATGAGGTTGAGGCTTTGGGTGGCAATTAGGCGATAACCAAAAGTTTGTTTGGGGGGTGGACATACCATTTAATTGGGATATTAACAAATAGGGAGCCAGATTAGTCTGCTCTGAAGTTCTCATTTACCTTCAGAGAAGGTTTTATTTAGATTGATAAACTTTGATAAAAGCATTCACAGAGCTGTGCTAAGATCAGGTAGGTTTACTTCATTCTATATCTGTTGTATTAATTAGATCAACTGGACTTGAAATGTAGTTCTTGAAGACGTTTCGCTAGTCATCCGACTGCTTTCTCAATTCAGAATGACTTGTACAAGAATCTGTGGCAATTATGTACCTGGAAAATCCCAATTAGCATATCACAGCCGGGGTGTAAGGCGTGATTGGATAGTGGCTAAGAGGTGTTATAGGAACGCCCAGAGTAAGGTGTTAAAACAGCATTGGACATGGCAGACAGTTGGTGTCGAACCCCCCCACCTCTATTTAGGCTTGTTTCTTTATTTTTACATAAATGGCCTCCTTAACACCTCTCTTGAACCAGTCACGTTCCTTCGCCGTATATAACATTACAATCTTCAAAGGTATGTCCTTTATCCTTAAGATGCAGATACACGGCTGAGTCCTGACCGAGGAATTGGCTTTCTGTGCTGGGCCATACGTTGATGCAGTTGCTGTTTGGTCTCCCCCACATACAAATCAGAGCATCTTCACTGCACTGCATATATGATGTCGCTTTCTTGTGTTTAGGTATGGGTCTTTCGGATGTACCCATTGCTGCCTCAGTGTGTTGTTCGGTTTAAAGCAGACAGGGATACGATGTTTTTTGAAAATCTTCTTAATTTCTCGGAGACCCCTGCTACATATGGGATGACCATGTTCTTCCTCTGTCTTGCTTTTCCCCTTCACTGTTGGTATCGTTACTGTCTAACATTGGACCAGTAAGGCAGCACATAGGTACATGTATGTTACATGTTTAGCGTCTTGACTGTCTAGGAATTTGGGTTGATAGGGGGATTTTTTTTGTTGAGACCCCCCCCCCCATACATTGCTCTTGCTTCCTATAAAGTCCTGCCCAGACTATCATCCATTCGTGTTCTTTTCACGAATACCAACAGTGAAGGGGAAAAGCAAGACAGGAGGAAGAACATGGTCATCCCATATGTAGCAGGGGTCTCCGAGAAATTAAGAAGAATTTTCAAAAAACATCGTATCCCTGTCTGCTTTAAACCGAACAACACACTGAGGCAGCAATTGGTACATCCGAAAGACCCAATACCAAAACACAAGAAAAGCGACATCATATATGCAGTGCAGTGCAGTGAAGAATGCTCTGATTTGTATGTGGGGGAGACCAAACAGCAACTGCATCAACGTATGGCCCAGCACAGAAGAGCCAATTCCTCGGGTCAGGACTCAGCCGTGTATCTGCATCTTAAGGATAAAGGACATACCTTTGAAGATTGTAATGTTAATATACTGGCGAAGGAACGTGACTGGTTCAAGAGAGGTGTTAAGGAGGCCATTTATGTAAAAATAAAGAAACCAAGCCTAAATAGAGGTGGGGGGGTTCGACACCAACTGTCTGCCATGTACAATGCTGTTTTAACACCTTACTCTGGGCGTTCCTATAACACCTCTTAGCCACTATCCAATCACGCCCTTAACACCCGGCTGTGATATGCTAATTGGGATTTTCCAGGGTACATAATTGCCACAGATTCTTGTACAAGTCATTCTGAATTGAGAAAGCCAGTTGGATGACTAGCGAAACGTCTTCAAGAATTACATTTCAAGTCCAGTTGATCTAATTGAATACAACAGATATAGAATGAAGTAAACCTACCTGATCTTAGCACAGCTCTGTGAAATGCATTTATCAAAAGTTTATCAATCTTAAATAAAACCTTCTCTGAAGGTAAATGAGAACTTCAGAGCAGACTAATCTGGCTCCACATATTTGTTAATATCCCAATTAAATGGTATGTCCACCCCCCAAACAAACTTTTGGTTATCGCCTAATTGCCACCCAAAGCCTCAACCTCATGAGGTTTAAAATGATCAAATCTGCTCCCAAATGTACTTACCATCCCTCATTTCCATGGCTGCCTTCTGACTGGCTTCCATGCCTTTTCTGTGCACGGAAGCTGCAGATGGGGTTGGACCAGTCTGTGATTGGCCGATACTTTGTGTCACTAAAATCTAGTGTGGTGAGACTCCTTCCTATATGAACATGTTAGACTGGAAAAAGTGATAAAATCTGCTATTTTTGGCAGGAAAGGCAAAAAAACTTTTCTTATTTGCATGTTCCTTACTTCTGTAATTCTTATCAGAAGTTGGGCACAAGTCACTGTTGGCTTCTTTAGCACCAGGCTTCTGATGTCACAATCTCCATGCCTCAATAAAGGCAGTTTGACCAAGGGAGTCACACTATCCTCAATCTTTAAGGCCATGTTTATCCCTCGGAATTTCGTGTTAGACTTACATGGAGGACCATGCCTTCGTGCACATCTGCTGAATAATGAAGTAAACCTGATCTTAGCACAGCTCTGTGCAATTAATTTTACAATAGTGTACATATCTGAAAGTAAATGAAACCTTCATTATCTAAAGAGGAATAATATTTTTGTTAATCACACAATTAAGCACTGACACACTGACTTAGCTAGGATGAGAGCTAGAATGAGATCTCTTGCTAGATGATGAGGTGAGACTGCAAAAAGTGATGACATCTATTATTTAAAAATGTAAACCTAACCTTTAATCAAACAAAGGCTTTGAATTGATCATATGCAATCGAGATCAGGCCTGTAAAAGAATCAGGCCAGGCAGTTATGGTAACATCCAGGAGGTTCGTTTGTAGTGTATAGCCACCATTACCAACATTCTCAAGCTTTGCAGTTCAGTCCTGATCTCCTGCATTGTCCTGGATGACAGTAGAGGTAAGCAGTAGAATGTACATGAAATGATTCTGTGTCTGCTGTTCTTAACGCTTATTGCTCCATTAGCTTGTAAATTAGTTCTGAGACACAAATGATAGAAATCTGTATTAAACCTTCTGCCCTGACAGAGTAATATGTAAAGGAACTAGCAAGTATTACTGTTCTGCACTAGGACAGATTTACCAAAACTATACTGCTGTATTAACCCCTTTGTTCTTACTGAAGGTAATGTGTACTAGAGCTAGCAGTCTACTTTTAGGAAACTTTTCATAAAGTCATGACCTTAAAAGTGAGTGTGGCAAAAAAATATATACTGTCCTTAGAAAATATTTTGGAACTATGACATCTCAGTTATGTCATTCGCATGCACAATTATTGAAACTACATGAAGTTAATGCACATGCTTATCTGTGACTAGAAGAATATGAAAAGAACAAGGGTCCACAAGAGAAGGTACAGACATACAGATAATTAGTTTTCTTTGGAACAACTGAACAGACAGTTTGCTTGGCAGTGGCCGAGAAGCTTTCTCTCTAAATGGAGGAGGTCGGGAGGAGAACTCTGACAAGATTTAGTGATTCGACTGAACGGATCACTTAATGATGTTGATACAACAATTATCTAACATCTGTACTTAGCTTTATGTTAGGTAAACCCGAGCAGAATTTACTAGATAGATTGTCATAAATGACTAGTAATTCTGTTTTCTAAGGGGTCCCCAAAACCAAAGACTGAAAGAGGGTCCCACACAATATTTTTCCATAGGCACTAACATGCCTTACTCCAGCTCTGCAGGGGGGGAAATTAGATGGTTTTATATCAGTTATTTATTATGTATTGTTATAAGGGTAGAATATTGGTTCATATGTGGACAGTTTGTTTTAATGCCAACCAACAGATTCCAGGATTCTATCTACCACTGATCTTCTGGGACTGGTGTATATGGTTTTCTAACACAGAATTTAGACAGGTTGAAGGCAGATCCCAGAAAGTTCTCATTTGAAACAATTCATAGTGTACTTTTTCTACAGCAACTGTTCTACGCTTTAAGTTTCTTGGGTCTGAATATTTACTTGTAACGAAATAACAAATAACTTGAAGGGTTTGGTCTTTCCAGAGACTGATAAACGCTCTGTCTGTTCTATGGGAAATTTCTGTTACCCTGCAGTGAAAATAAATTGATCTATACTAAGTATATAACCTTCTAAACAATAGCTTGATTACCCATGTGAACCAACATAACAGAAAACTAAATTGGATATTGAAATTCGATGCAAAAATGTATTTTGGTCAATTTAGTTTGTCTACCATGTCTATGATATTTTACAATTATGAATTTTTTATTTTTTTCCACTGCTAGGAAAGGAAATAGAGTTCAGTTCATGACCTTGAAGCACACTAACTGTGCGTTATCTGTACTAGTGAAGGTGAGACGGAGTATCATATTCTTGCCTAGTCTAACGCTGCTCTCCAATTTGCAGTGTGTAAGATATTTATCATAATTGATTTCTCAATGTGGTTAAAGTAGAAATCTCTCCAAACCACGGAATACCTTCACACTATCACATAAAGAATTTGATAATAATTTGATTGGCTTGTAGTAAGAGAAGAAATAGATTTGTAATCCACATTAGGTTAAATTAGTCTACTGAGTATATTTCAAATATTTCTTAAGAGATGTGTGATTCTAATTTCAGGCAGATTCTCTCAAAAAATTACAGCAATTTCGCTAGAAATTAACTTTCCCAAGATACACACAGCTGCCGCATTTACTGTACCATCAGAAAGTCACGCTAACCCTTTGTGAATGGATTAGCATGACCTTAAGACAGGAAACAGCATTATGGGGAGAGCCGAAGTTGGTAATTATAGTCTTTAAACTGTGCTAACACTTTTGCAGTGATGTACCGAGTGCTAGCATGCCTTTAAGACTATAATTACAGTGGCTGTTACAGTTTTCAAAAAGAGAAACCTACAGCTGGCATTAAAGTGCCGAATATACTTTACACAAAATGGTGACGTACGTGAGAGATCAGCCTAGTGGTTAAAATATGGCACATATGCCTAAATTGTCATGTAAAGGAGAAAGACAATTCAATGATTCAGTTAACAGGATCACTGCCTTATTTTTCAGGGTACAACTTTTAAAGGGCATGTCCACCCCTTTTAAAAACTTTTGGGGTATAGTAGGTCTCCCTCCTCCAGCCCCAACTGCTATAATAGTTTTTTGAAAAACTCCCCCGATCATTACTTACCTCTTTCCTCCGGCATACTGTCCCGGCCCTCTGCTTGCAGGGGGCCGGACCGGCAGCCGCATCCGTGATTGGAGAGGCAGCCAATCACGGACGTGGCTGCCGGCAGTGGAGAACGCCGGAGGAGAGAGGTGAGGTAAGTAGAGTTTGGGGGAGTTTCTGTAAAAATTATTATAGCGGTTGGGGCAGGGGGAGGGAGCCCTATATGGACTCTGCCAGGCTCCTGGTGGCCAGTTTTTGGGAATTTGGAGGGGCATTGCAGGGCAGCCATTTGGATCTGCAATGTAAAATAAGGATTTTATTACACTACAGAGTGTGACCAGTAGTGGGTTAAATTATAGTTTTGGGGGTGGACATTCCCCCCCTCCGTTTCAGCACCACCAGCAGTGCTTAATTAATAAGCTGGTTGCTGCAGATTAACAACACTGGCAAAAATGTGATCATATTAAAAAAGACCTTCTATTGCTTATTGGCCCAGTACACTGTGCAGTGTTCTGTGCATGGGCAGGTTTTGTGGGTGCCAGAGATAGGAGTGTGCTTTAGTTCTCCTTCAATTGTGTAGTAGACTGTGCTAAAAAAGGGGCATATGTGCAGAACCTGTGTATGTATAGTTTATTTACAAAGAGCCACTAGGGGACGCAGCGTTGTTCAGTAACAAAATACAATAAAGTCATACAAGGGGAACAAGTAAATAGATAGTTCACAAGAGGTAAGGAGGTCCCTGCCCAGTAGAGCTTACAATCTAGTTAGGTGGGTAACATGCAGATACAATGGAATGGGTATAAGTGCTATAAGTATAAGTATATAGAAGCATCAAATACCCTATTTATTAGTGCTGATTACATTGGTTTAAGAATATGTTTAGTTATTTTTAAATTAAATCTTGCTTTGGTTAGGTAGAACATCACATCTCATGCCGTATGTTATAATTACAGTATTAATGCATCTTCATAGACAATCTATATGACCAACCAGAAGTAATGGATCCTTTTCTATAGAGTTTACACATTGAGTGTAACGTTGGTGCAGTTCTTACTTTACTTTGGTAGTTGCTTCACTCCCATAGTTTCTTTATTGTAAATCATATGATTCTGTTTAATTTGAATTCCACAATGCCATGAAACTGTTTGCCATAGATACCGAGGCTTTATTACAATATAACAGGCTAATTGCAGTGGGACTTTTTGTCAGGCGAGAAATAACAGGAATTTGTAAAAACCACAAGTGTCAGGTTTATAAAGATTGTGCAGCGTCTAAAGACAAATGAGAAAATACTGACAAATTCTCATACTGTACATTGGTTCATTTAAAAAACATTTATCTATAAGACAAATCCCATGGCTTCCAATCTACGCAACTAATTGTCTCATTTTAAGTAACTTCATTACATTTCTATAAATGTCAATGAAAACCCCTTATTCATTATTATTTAAAGATCTCCAGAGACTCTTGGAAAAAAGTCTAGGAGCATTTGGGTGCAACATTCACCTCAACAATCACCTTAGAGATAATATATGTTTACCATTCACTTTGCTGGAATATTAATCACTGGTTTTCAATAAAATATGCACTTTAATCCTAAGTAGGCAATGTGTCCACTGTAAAGGGAAGTACATGGAGATATGAGTTCTAAATTTTTATTTTGAAAGCCTGAGGAATCTTGCTTTCATTAACCCATACCCCAAAGCACAACTGTACAAGTGGTTCAGAATCAATTACCCCTCCCTTACCTAGAGAGGGGTTTCACTGATCCCCTTGGCCTGTAGATCTTGTAGAAACTTTCAACCCCCTTTTTTTTTGCTCCCAGCTGCCACCAGGAAGTTTTTTAGAGGATCTCGATTGGGATAAGCCTCAAGATCCAGGAAATCCTGCCAGAAACATGTACAAACAAATGAAAAACACAGTATATAAATGCTACATGTTAATAACATTTCAAATCCTTCCTTAGCCACATGTGCAAAGAGTTTATATCCTCCACATGCTTGCATGTGTTTCCACTCTTCCACCAGAATCACAAAGACTGATAAATTGTTTGCTTAGATTGTAAACCCTTCAGAGCAAGGCCTGATGTGAATGGATTAAACATTTGTTAAGTGTTTCATAATATGTATATAAGGAGTCAAGTAAGATAGGTAGAGTTAAGGCTAGAGTTCCCTTTCTCATATGCAAATAAGGGGAGGAGAGACTTCTGGGTGTATTTCCATGTAACCTTGGGTCAAGCAGTCTGAAGAAGAAATAATGCCTCCCGAAATCTTGTCTATAATAAAAATGTATCACATACGTTAAAGTAGTCATATTTTTACCATATTTGACTGGACAAACGTGTCTACAACAATCTTCATTTTGAACTGCATGACCAGAGGTAGAGAGAAGTATTTCTCTCAAAATCTTGTCTATAAATATGAGCTGTTAAGATGCCCAAACATAAGAGCCCTCCTCCTGAAATGACTGCGACGAGCGATTCCAAAGGAACCACCGGTTTCATTCTTATTGGCAACCAACTTAAGATCGTAAAATGAATGGGCCTGCTGGGACCATCATGGGACCGTTGGAAGGTAAGAGACTGCCGAAGCTTAAGGATAAGTGCACTGTAAAATCAAGTAATGTTCATTTGGAAGCTGACGCTTTAAAAATACTGTTGCCATATTATTTTTAACCAATGCCCCTCCAGAGCCTACCTTTGTGCCTTGAAAGTTGCTGACATCTTGTACTGGTTTGCTGAATGTAAAGCTCCACCCCTCTGAGATTTCCTCTGCTTTCTCCTGCTTGAGCCTCAAACAGTAATGCACATGTGCACGGAACTTGCATTACTGTTTGAGGCACAAGCAGGAGACTGCATGGAACTCACAGGCATTACTGTTTGAAGCTCAAGCAAAGAAGAGAGTGCCCTGATCTCCAGGCATTACTGTTTGAGGCACAAGCAGGAGACTGCATGGAACTCACAGGCATTACTGTTTGAAGCTCAAGCAGGAGAGTGCACTGAACTCACAGGCATTACTGTTTGAGGTTCAAGTAGGAGAGTGCACAGAACTCACAGGCATTACTGTTTGAAGCTCAAGCAAGAGAGTGCACTGATCTCACAGGCATTACTGTTTAAGGTTCAAGCAGGAGAGTGCACGGAACTCACAGGCATTACTGTTTGAGGCTCAAGCAGGAGAGTGCACGGAACTCACAGGTATTATCATTTGAGGCTCAAGCAGGAGAGTGTATGGAACTCACAGGCATTTCTGTTTGAGGCTCAAGCAGGAGAAAGCAGAGAGGGGAGGAGCTTAACATTCAGCAAACCAGTAACAAGATGTCAGCAACTTTCAAGGCACAAAGGTAGGCTCTGGAGGGACATAGGTCAAAAAAATATGGCAACAGTATTTTTAAAGCTGCAGCTTCCAAATAAACATAACTTGATTTTACAGTTCACTTATCCTTTAGATTGATCTATTTAATAAGTAGTATTTAATAAGTAGTGATTGGGCACTTTTAGTCTACAATAAAAGTGTAATGGACTGGTAATACCATACACTACAGAACCCATCATTTTACTACCATAGAAACCCTAAGATATTCCTTATATGTTCCGTGCTAAATAAGAATATAAACACATACATGCAACATACATGGATAATGGGGCACTTAGTGCCTCGCTATGATTTTTAATCATTTGTGACGGAGAGATGCACATTATTCCCAATTAAAAATAAGGATGAACAAGATCCAAAAATGGAAAACAACAACAAAAAATAAAATTAAAGGGAATGTCCACCCCAAACCTATAATTTCCCCCACTACTGGCCCCACTCTGTAGTGAATAAAAATCCTTACCTTACATACCAGCTCCAATTGGTTCTCCAGTTATTTCCCCCCAAAGTAAAAAAACTGCCCACCAGAAGTACTGCAGAGTCCATATAGGACTCTGCCTTCTGTCTCCCCTTGGGAGAAGTTTGGCATGTACACTGCAGCCATCTCCCCCCTCCCTCTCCCTCCCGTTTTGCGATCCCTCCCCCTAGCTACAAACCCCTTTGTCAAATAATAGTTCTCCTTCCCCCAGCCCCAACCGCTATAAAAGATTTGTTATAAAGTGCCTCGATAGTTACTTACCTTCCCTCTCTCCCCCGGAGTTTTGTGTAGCCAGCAGCCATGTCCGTGATTAGGTGCCTCTCAACCAATCACGGACACGGCTGCCGGACATGCCCCCTGCTTGCAGTCCCATGCAAGCAGAAGGCCGGGACTGTGCGGCGGGGGATAGAGGGAAGGTAAGTAACTATCGGGGGACTTTCTAACAAATCTTTTATAGCAGTTGGGGCTGGGGGAAGGAGAACTATTATTTGGCAAAAAGTTGGGGAAGGGGTGGACATGCCCTTTAAAGCAATCTGCCTCCGTTATCCCAATTAGCTCAAACAAATTCACACACAATTTGTATACTTTCAATATTTATATTTTAAATAGCCATTTAGAATTAATCTCCTTATATTTAAGACTTTTACCCTCTTTTTTTATCCTCTGACCTTCAGTGTGTAAACATAACCAAAATCCACCATTGACAAGTGCAGGCCTCTAGCAATTATTGGGATTCCCAACAAGCAATTCTATACTAAATGAAGGAATATAAAGGTGTTTACACTCAGATGCATGGCTAGAATGATAACTACTGTAGTGTATTCACATGCATTAGCTGCATTAGATGGGATAATCATTACAATCCCTAGGCAGCAGATCATCCTGCTATTTGCAGGATTAAGTGCTTCATTTTTCATTTTGAAAAGGCCATATTTGGTTGACACAAAACCTATTGTGTTTATCTGATGTTGATCATCTTAGCTGATCTGGGATAGGTTTCTAAAGATCCTTGTGATTTCAAGAGCAGAGCCAAGCAATGTGCACTTGTTTCATGTTTTTCCCAATGGCATGAGAAACACACATACACATACGTGCACACGTAGCAAAATTCAAATTCTAACCTTTAATGCTATAAAAGCTACAGCCTTGACAGCATTAATGCTACAGATCCATTTTCCTTAGAGATGTGAAATTTCATGTCAAACACCTACAGATTTCCAATATGTCTAATAGCAAATGTAAAATCTGCAGTAGGTGAGAGATTAACTTTTTAGTACGTCATGCACTTTAAAATTTGTACTATAAGATGTATAAAATATAATCACTTAAAATGTACTAGATATATGTGATATATGATTTTTATATGATTTTTTACTCTAGAATATATATATTGAGCACTTTGTGATGATAATGTGGGTGTAAGTCTGGTCCACATGATGGTATAAAGGAAATAGCACTTAATTTGCACTTTGTTGTTGTCCTGATAAAGACATCTTGTGAGTTGTCGAAACATTGAAATAAACAAAAAATTTTGAAAAAAACAGTGTGTCTGGGAATAAACCAAATACTACTTGATTAATTTAGCACAATAGATGGAGTTGTGCAGCCTTGTGGCACCTGTATGAAAGGAATAGGTAATCAAGGATAAGTGCAGAAGTGAGTCTATATGTTGCAATTTTAGAGATTTTAGTTTAATTTTAAGGTAACCAACTACGCTGGAAACATTGAAACTATAACACAAACACACACTGTGCTGAATGTGCAAGTTCATTTGTCCATATAAGGTCCTTTTCTTTAAACTGAAGTGATTAATCTGTGCAAGTTATACTAATGGAAAAGACCATGTATCATCAGGCATCTTGAGGTCTACAAGTCAACTAACTATCAAAGAGCAATTAGAACAAGTTCTGTTCATTTTATGAGATGCAAAAATGTCATGTTGGGTTTTTTTGGTGTTTATCACCTTAGGTTACAATGTCTATTTGAAACTCACAGTGGCTTTTTCGTGAAGTCTGTGTCTTGTCAAGTAAACTATCAGTCAGTGGAGGTGACACGATACAGTAAACAGCCAATGAGTAGTCACAAAAAGTTTGCAGGTTAAAATCTTTTATAAAAGCCACATTTTTAATATAACCCGAATTCTCAAAAACAATTTAAGCATGAGATCACTCAGTTAAGTAACAAATGAATAGTCAAACTCAGATAGACCTTACTAATTAATTCTACCTTGACTGTGAGATTCCATCATCAATTTCCTTGATATTGTGTGTGTTACTGTACTTCTAGAAAACAGTGGAATGTTCTCTGTGCAACCAATTGTATGCCAATGGGTCTCACTGAATCGTCTTTATCTTTTACATTCTGCTTTCAGTCTTGAGGGAAGTTGTCATAATCTAAATGTGTTGAAAATGTCATTAATCACACGGAATGACACTAAATTTGTAAGAAAACAGTAACACTAAAAAAGAGAGACACAAGAATTTAAATATTTGAGATAGTGATGAGCAGGTATTAATATGACCCCATAAGTTTAAATCTTTTCATTAACTGTCCTGGTCCCACGTGTGATGTGCTTCTCTCTGACTGTGAAATCAATAAATTGTGGAATCTTAAATGGCAACTGTGGTCTCAAAACAGGGTTGAATGAAAGCCTGCAGCATTTCCTTTAAAATGAACTGACAATCACATCTCTGTCTGCAACCTGTGAGAATGTTCAAACTTCCTGCTTCCAGTAGGTTGAGTGACATCACCTGACCTCTGCCCTGCCCATTTGCACCGGGGGAGAAGCATGCTCGGATGAGACTTAATGCTGGGGAAATCAGGAAGGACCTGGGGAAAAAATTGACAGTTGAGAAAGAGAGCCTATTAATGCAGACAGGCTGGTCACATGACTACAAGCTGGTCACATGGCTGAAAACAGGAAGTGTTCAAGCAGGAAGTAATATTGCTGAACCTTTCCAGCAATAACTTCTCACAAATTTTATCTAGAGATGTGATTTAGGTTTTATTTTGAAGGTGTAATGGAAGGCTTTTTATATAATTCTTACTAGTTTGGATGAGAGTAAGTATAGTATGTGATACTCTTTTTATTTGCACTAACAATAGTTTTCTTAATGTGCAAATAAAAAGAGTATCACATACTATATTTACTCTCATCTTCTTGTATGCTAAAAGTGCACTAATATGGCTACAATCAATTTAACTACTAATTCGGAAGAATTCAAGACCACAGTTATGCTTTAAGGCTCCAAGTATTAGCTAAATCTAAATAGCTCTCACAAGAGACCTCACATTACCATTCATATATTTTATTCCTACCCTCCCTTCCTGTTAAGGGTCCCATCCCACCAGCTGTGGCTAACAGAATATCCTGCCTTAGGAACATATTTATAGAGGTGCAGTATCTTAAATATTGCTAACTTATCACTTTAAGATTATTGTTTTATTATAAAAGTCATAAAGAACTTAAAAGTCCAAGACTTTCACCAAGTAGTAAATTTATGACTCGGGAGTAAACTAAGAACTTGGTTATACAGTAGCAAAGCAATTACTGGTATTTTCATTTAACTCTGTGGCTGTAAACTACCTATCATATGGCTAAATGTAAACCAAGAGGTATGAGAGTTACATTAATACGGTATGGTGCGTACATAAATATAACAACAGGGTGATCACGGTCCATAACCTATTATTTGAACAATTAACACATACGATACATATACCAGTAGCAGACTGGCAGCACATGCTATTTGTACTTCCTTTACAAGGGACTAAAGACTAAACATGAACCAAAGCATTTCCAACAAGTCAGCAACAAACGGATGACTAACAGCCTGTTAAATACTTGTAAAAATAATATCCCACGTCTGTTTTTACCAAAGCTGTGCAGGGGAAATAAGACTTTTTTTTTTTTGGTGAGAGGATTCCTAAATTCCTGAAAATCTAATTAACTACTGTTGGGACTCGAGACTTCCCATAAGTTTTAAAATTCTTTACTCTTAGTCTTTACCAGTTTAAAACAACCGTAATCTGCCTACCTAACCATAGCACTTTGTCTTGCAAATCTTTAACCATGTTTTTTTAACAGCAAAACAGAAAACTATGAGAAAAACACTATAAAGATCAGCCTGGCTATTTTATTAAAGTCAACACAAATAAAGCTTATTTTATTTTATTATATTCAAGGTGGATGAAAATAAACTAATCCCCAATAACTAATGGAACAAAGCCCAGTATATCTTAAAAAAAAATCCAATTTGACGTTGCAAATTGCATGAGAGTTTAGGTCACTGATCGCGTATTTCTAATAGGTTTATTATACTTGGCTGAAGATGCAGATGCAGTACGCTATATCTACTGAACATCTATCTGTGTATATGGAAATAATAGTGGATGCTTCTGATGGTTCAAAACAAATGCGCCATCTGTTAATGAATATTGAGATAATCTAAGGTCCTTATTCTGTACAAGTAATAAGATATGTTCTGTGTACATGTTTCAGTATGTGTACAGTTGCAGGAAAAGAATAAGAGATGCACCTTTAAGTTTAGACATAGTTATGTTTAGGAAACAGAGATATAGGGGCTGCAGTGTATACAAAACACAAGGTCCTATGCTGTGTAATGATGTAAGGCCTGTAAGTAGTTGATATTCCATCTCTCCAAAACTGAATTCCAGTACATAAATCATGTCTAAAGAAAAACAACAGTAATTTATTTCCCCTAAGGTAGAACAGAAACACACAGTCTATGGCACACATGGTAATAGATATATACATTCTATGTAAGTCAGAATTTTTCTTTTAGAGCTTCTGAAAGATTCTAAATACATCAAGAGTGATTTGTTTTAATCGTACGTTAACTTTATTTTTATTGAAGGAAGCATCAGTTATTGGTCAAGAGACAATAAAAAGAAATCAATTCAAGGATGGAAACAATTTTAGCTTTCTTTTAAAAGGATTTTATGCAGATTTTCTTTTCAACACTGCACTTTTTTTTATGTCAAACACTGCCATCTTATGGTGTTATTGAAAATTGCATTCCTTAACTATAAATTCATTCTCTGAAAAGAATAGGTCAGGGTTTTAATCCTATTTAAATTAAAGGAAGTTCAAAGTAGGTGGCACTGTATTACGCACTGGTAAATCCCCTCTATGTAAGCTGGACTTAGACAGTTATTACTGTGAACAACCTTGATGTATAATTTTACTCAAAAGTATTAGTTTAGTCCAAATAATTACTTTTACAAAAAACTAATAATATTTGAATATAATACAGGAATTAAATAATTCTATCCCCTGTTGTGCTGCATATTTCAGAGGAAAGGATCTCAGAAACGAAGGAGTTGAAAGAAGTGTAACATAGTGTGGGGTTCATGGTCCTAAATTGCTTTCCAATAAGTTAACGTTTTCCCCTTCATTCCGGTTTGAAACAAGCGATTATTATTTGTTTTATTATTAGAGAACCTAAATATCACTTTAAAAACATTGGAACCCACTTGCCCTCAGGTGTGCTCTAGGAGGGCTCATTATGTTAAAGCTAAGCCAGAGTACAAGGCCTGTTAATTCTTTGCTTTGCTGGTACATTGCTTTGGGGGGCTCTGAATGATTTATTATGGGCCTTGAGCTCATCAAATGTTATTTTAGGTGATTTGAGCCTAAAAATGATTAATGCAAAAAAAAAACTCTTTATAAAGGAAGATGATAGATGGCAAGTCGGGGACTAATGTGAATGAGTTACATAGTGATAACTAAAATGACCTTTTATAGGAAAAATGGAAAATATAAATGAGCTGGAATAGATTTTATATTTCTTAACAGTTTTACAATAAACAAGATTATGGCAAATCCCCATGCCAAATTATCCCTCGTTGGCTTTTCGGGAAAATAAAACAAATGTAGATAAAATATTTTAAAAACATATACTAATATTAAAACATATACACGCATATATAGGGTAGACGTCTTTATGTTCAAATAATTGGCGTTATGAACATTTGGCTATGAGGTTACATGAACATTTACTGGATTTATAAAAAATGTATCTTTAATTTAGTCACCCATATTAGTGGAAATGATATTTGCTTACAAACCATCCAATAAAATGGTTTGGATTGTGTGTTTCATGTTTAATGTGAAACATGCTGAGGTCTCCTTAGAAGTTTTACCCAGGTGTGAAAAGACCAAGTTGAAAAGAAAGTCCTTTATTTTGCTCCTATGTCTCGAAGATGAAAGGATCCCCATCGTATTATAGAGCAATAAAACTTTCAATTAGTTGTCTGCCTCTTTGAATGTGCACTGGGCATGTAAACTGTTTGTTTAAGGACTGGTATGTGTAATAAATAACAGCCCATAATTTAAATTCTATTTAGCAAGCCACAAACCACCTCTTATAAGTCAGTTATCTGCCATCGATTATAATGCATTGCCCTTTTTAAATAATTCTACTGGAGTTTACAGTGGTCACAGTTATTTCTAGTGAAGAAATCTAGAGGCTGTTTAGTTAATCTCCAACTTTACTCAAGACTCACTGTACAGCTCTCTACCACCACTATCTTAGCTAACTTGCCTCTACAGGCAACAGCCAGGCAGACAGCAGCAAGCAATTGCTAAATATTATTAATTATAAATCTTTAAGAGTTACACCTTATACCATACAAGATTACAGTCCAAACACAATTCTCCTCACACAACCTGCTGTATAAAACATTATTGTTGGGACACTAAGCAAAAGCTGCAAATTGATCAATCCAATGTAAAAGTCAAACCTTACTGATGTGTTTGGGGCTGTTTTGATTTTTAAAAATCAACAAATATTAACACCAAAATTGTATTCAAAGGGCATGTCCACAACAGAACAAAAACCTATACTTACTACCTAAAATTGTTATAGTTACGTACCTCCCCGTAGCCCCCGAAGGCCATAATACTTAAATGTTTATGCCGCGCATGAATGTGAAATGTTATTTGACACAGAACAAAATCTTATGCAACTGAGTTTGATTTTCTCAGTAGGATTTAAGGTGGGTACACACAGTACCAATCTGTCAAAGATGACAGACAGAATCTGCACGATTTGACAGATGGGAGTACACACAGTCACAATAGCTCTCACTATAGAAAGTATAGGGAGAAGGTTTGTGACATCCCTACTCCCTATGATCGCGAGCAACTCCCTATACTTTAGCACAGGGGGTTACCATGATCAAAGGAAATTTTCCAGTAAGAACAACGCCAAATGTTTGTTTCAACCATAGCGATAATAGGGCCAATCCCTTCGGTAAATAGAGCCTTTGACTTTTTGCTCCTTTAAGCCCACCTCACTTTAAGCTATAGAGTTGGTATTGTAACTTTGGCCATTGCCATATTTACAACAATTGGTGCTTTCATTTAATAAGTGGGGATTTGCGCAATGCTTTTTGGGGGGCAACTGTGGATAAAACAGAAGATAACCAAAGGCAGATGTGGAGAAAATGCTGAATACTGGATTTCTGCAAAAAATAAAATTTTATTTTTCTGCAGCATAAAACAAATCTAGTGGCTGCTGCCCAAAGGCTAATCATTGGTCAGTGAGCTTTTCAAATCAGACTCCAGAGGAGTTAGTGGATTTTCTGAGCTTTAGGGACACAGATTATCTCAAAACAAAAGGGGAGATAAAATGGTCAGTTTGTAGGTCTTGGCAATCCAATACACACTCTGATTTGAATGCATGTGAAGGCTGAGTTTTCCATCATATGACCTGTTAACCGACCATTTCCCTCCTCAGTCCCATTGGGCCTCTCACCTTTTTTTCCAATTTTTAACTATATTGTTACCAGATCAGAAACATTTTTTAAAGCTTTTTTATTTATACAAAATAAAATCATTCAAATATACTAGAAATACCATCTTCCTCAGATTAACTCACCAGCTTTACAAGAAACGCAGGCCATAAATCGTAGTAAAATAAAATCTAAGTTTGTAGATTTATAGGCCAGATGTACAAAGGTTATAGTAACATGGGAGCCAACTAGAAGATCATGCATTAACTATACATTTTTATTTTGTCTCTAAATTGTTATGAAACATGCTCTGAATATTTTTTAGTAATGTATAAAGAGAAAAAAATCTTAAGCAAGCTAAAAATAAAACACAATCAAGTCTTTAGCAACTGTCCTTAAAGGACAAGTTCACCATTCAAATGAAAAATTGTGTATTCCTTTTAATTTCCAATTTTTTCCTATATTGTCATGACAGAAATACTAGAATCTGATTCTAGTTACCGAATATTACCACTGCTTCTTAAAATACTGTACAACTGTCCATCTGAGGTGAAAGGATGATCTAATTAACATTTAAAACTTGAAACTGCATAAACTGTTTATACATTAGGAACTTCACTTTACTCCGAGTGTCTAAGTAATGTAGGGCCAGCATTAGTGCAAAGACAAATATTTACGTAATATACTCCATTTACATTTTGTAGTCGATTGACTTATTTAATAAATATTTGAAATATTTATGGAAATTCCGCTTGTAAAATAAGAAAGTTTCATCATAAACATGAGAACTACCTGAAATAAGTTGAATGAAAGGCTTTTTATTCATGTGATCACAGTAATGTATACTAAAACCCCTTTGTTTATAATGTATGCAGGTGTGCAGATAATACGATATTGTATGGGGCCCAGGAATGTGGACTGATTATCTTTTCTATGTTTGTATTAATGATTGACCGTATCATTAGCACTTCCGCAAAATGCAGAAGGACTTTGGAGTTCTTCCACAGTCCTTCTGTTGTATAAAATAAGTTCAAGGGTTTACACACTTTATCATGGAAATTACCCTAAACAATACAGTAAATCTACAAAGAAATAGCTGGGTACAGGGCATGTCCACTCCAAAATGAACATTTTTCTTTAGTATAGGCATTCCCTCCCAAACCTAGTCCTGCATGATTTAAATTCTAAAAAAGTCTTACTTACTTTGGCTTTAGCCTTTTTCCGGGAACGGAGTTGCATTAGGGACTGGACCGACAGCTGGGTTTGTGATTAACTGAGAGTCAGCCAATCACAGAAGTGGCTGCCGGCTATTGATTTAGCCGAGGGAACCCAGTCTGGTAAGTAAGTCTGGGGACTAATTTAGAATTTAAAGGGCATCTATAGTGGCAAAATCAACTTTTTTTCTTTCTTTTCATGTGTTCTATAATTCCCCACAACCCCCAGAGTGTCTTCACTTTGTTCAGATTCCCTCTCTGTCCTGAGATACACAAATTAGAAGAAGACGTGATTGCATTCCTGTACTCCTACTTGGACTGTCAATAAAATCCTTGTGACATGATCCTCTTCCCTGCTCAAGTTCCTCTCTCCTCTCTGCTCTGTAATAAACATAGAGATAAGAGCATTAGCATGGGGAGAGAGGTAGCTTTGATGGCAGAGATAAGACTGGACTTGACCCCCCTTCTTTATAGCGTTCCCTGTTTAATGATGGGTCACAAAGATGGAGATCGTATTTTAGCAGGACACAAAGAGTTCTGTGTCTCCTGGACAGCTTGCTTTCTATTGGTCACTGTGCGTGGGTGTGTTTTTCAGGATGTTGAACTTTAAACTCCTACTGCACATGATAAGCTTGTCGGGCAGCCAGAGTTGAGACTTGGAGGAGGTAACAGAGGGGAGGGGGAAGGGGGTAGTGCTGCTGAGAGATCTGACACAATGGAAAAACAGAGTCACTGACAGAGGTAGGATAAAGGCAGCACAGAGTTCATGAATTTAACTTTGCAATGGGGCAATGTGTTTTTTTCACTATAGATGCCCTTTAAACCACGCGGTTAGGGTTGGGAGTTGGGACTGCAGCATGGAGGGATCCGGAGGGTGGGGGGAGAGCTCCCCTGTGCATCCGGAGGGTGGTGGGAGTAAGCGTTCTCACCTCCACCTGCAAATAATATATACAGATGCAATGTACTTGCAAAATACACTTTAGTGATCAAAACGTAATAAATGTAGTAAAAATTATTTTTTAACATTTTTTTCTCAAGGATCAGAAATAAAAAAATGTTGTTATTTCATTGTGAATACAGCTAATAATTTAGCATGGGGCACATATGTGTCATCACATTTCTATTATGAGAAGAGCTGTTCTTGTCAAGTAAGAGGTCTATCAGTGCTGATTTTTCTTTAGGCCAAATTTGTCTTTTAAAGGATCAGACACCACCAAAATTAAATTTCTTATTCATGTAAAGCAACCCTCAAACCTCACAGTGTCTCTAAAGGGCAAGTTCATCCCAAAAATAAAAAAAATATTTATAGGTAAATCACCCCAATACACAAAACTTCAATAGTTTGAAAGTTTTTTTGTTTTTTTTTTTAGTTGACAGACTTAGAGCTTATCTATTAATTATCATTTCAGATTAGACATACCTCTCTCAGCTTTCCAACTATTTCAGTTTTGAGATTTTTGTTTTGGGGTTCACCCTACACTTTGTAAGATGCTTCTGTAGTAAGTTGCAGGGCATAATGGAGCAAGTAGGTTCTGTATCTAAGTAGGGTGCTCTAGTCTAATAGCACAGACCAGGGAGACTTCAAAGAGTCTGGGAAGAATGTGTACCTTGGGAAAAAAAAAAAAAAAAAAAACAACAAAAAAAAGTAAGAAAAAAAAAAAAAACAAAAAAAAAAAAAAAAAACCAAAAAAAAAAAGAGATAATAAACACCAAACACACACACACAAAAAACACAAAAAAAACCAGACCCAACACACCCCACCCACAGAAACAAAAACAACCAAACTAACCCAAAACCAACAAACCAAACCACCCCCCACCCACCAACGAACCACCACACACACACAACCTATCCCCCCAACCCCAACCCAACACCCCCCCCCCCCCCCCCCCCCCCCCCCCCCCCCCCCCCCCCCAGTTTTTACTGCCTTAATGCACAGAATATTTTCTATCAGATGTCTCATTGCCAATATGGAAGAATTTGCAGCTTCTTTTCTACCCAGAATGAGTGACACAAAGAACAGCCTACTAGGAAACAATACTATAGTTACCCGATTTTACTGCCTTGCTTTTATTTTCCTAGCAAAATATAAATCGGGAGATGTAATAAAAGTTCTTATCGTTAAAAATGGTGCTAGTTTTGCCCCAACCAATCAGATGTTATTTAACATTTGAAAGCTAACATCTGATTGGTCGGGGCAAAATTAGGACCATTCTTAACAATAAGAGCTTTTACTGAATACCCCTGATAGTTTCTAAAAGTACCAAAATTTTATATATTAGCTTTGGTGGGATAGTGGTTTATTGCTCTGTTTTTAGTAAGACCGAGTTTCTTGTATTTATGCTAATCAACATGTTTACACTAAAATCCCTGTCTTCTGTCAAAGAGAGGAAGGATCTCTGATCTGTAAAAAAATTTACTTTTTTTCAAAGCTGTAGCTTGCCTTACTACTGCATACACTTCTACCAAAACAAAAAAGTGGATTATGATAGATGACTGCTTGTACCCATAGGTTCATTTAATAAATCACCCAGAAGCAACAGCAAAGAGAGAGGTGAGACACGGCTTGTATTTTTGTGAATAGGCTTTGTCTATTGGAAAAAGTTGTCTGGTGACTAGCTGAACGGACAAGTTTTATTCTGATTTTTTAAATTTATGTAAAGTTCAAAAATCTGTAAATGAAGCCATTTGAAATCAATGGGATACGAAGTTCAAAAAGTTTATAAATTATACATTGTTTAACTTCTTATCTAATATTAATATTATCTGTGTTCTAATTGTGGGAAATAGGCTGGGAAACATGCACTGATCCATAAAGTGTTTAATACCCAAAAAAATTGCTCTCACAAGCAGCTATTATACAATTATTTTCTGTGTTTCATACAGAATTTTAGAAATTTGGTTTTGATTATTTGAAGTCTCAGACATTCAGAATATTAAATGAGACATTCATAACATTTAAATTAAAAATTTGATAAAAAAATACAAAAAACCAATACTGAATAATCAGTTAACCCTTAAAAAAAGTTCCGAAAAGTTTTGGCTTCAGAAATTTCTGCGGAACACACCAGAAATCCATCCCTACTGGTGACTTTAGTTACTTTAGTTACTATTTAAGTACTTCTACAAGGAGTTGGGCAACCTGTTGAGCACACTCTGTAAACAAATCCCCATGGCCATCATCTGTCACAGCTATGTCTGCCAGGAGATGAAGCAAACAATCTGCAACATCACGCTGCCCAACTTATAGAAATGCTTAAAGGGTAACTGTGGTCTCTCATTCTTCCAAACTAGTAAGGATTATATAAAGTCTTCCATCATACCGTCAAAATAAAACTAAAATCACATCTCTAGATAAAATTCGTAAGGAGTTATTGCTGAAAAAGGCTCAGCAATATTTCTTCCTGCTTGAACTCTTCCTGTTTTCAGCCATGTGACCAGCTTGAAGTCATGTGACCAGCCTGTCTGCATTAATAGGCTCCCCTTCTCAACTGTCAATTTTCCCCCTAGGTACTTCCTGTTTTCCCTAGCATTAAGTCTTTACTGAGCATGCTTCTCCCATGCTTGAGTGATGTCACTCAACCTACTGGAAGCAGGAAGTTTGAACATTCACCTCAATATCATTTCTCACAGGGTCAAGCCAGAGATGTGATTGTCAGCTCATTATAAAGAAAATACTGCAGGCTTTCATTTAACCCTAACTTGTTTGGAGACCACAGTTGCCCTTTAAGGGCACTATGAGTATTATACTTTCATGGTGTGAGGGGGTGCTGTGAATTTTTGTTTTCCTGCCTGTTCAAAATTTAAAAAAAAGTTATTGTCTTATGAGAGATGATATTGCGTACATCATATCAAAGAACCAACTTAATATATTATGGCTTATTGTCTGTATCAGTGAGAACTGTCACTAGATGTCTCGCATCTGAGTTCATGGGTATCATATCATTAGAAAATCAAAACACTCCATTTTTGTAAAACCACTTGGCATTTCAATATAAATGAAATGGAAGAAGAACCCATAACTGATGCATGAAATATCATTTCTTCAAATTCTCAAAGAGAAAGAAAGCACAGACTCAGTAGAATTAGGCTAAATCCCAGTGTACTAAACTGGGAGCGAACACAAGCCCTTTCATATTTGAAGTATGAAAACAGATTTTACTAGGCTGTGCTTTATCTTTGAAGTGATGTGTTTTCAAAAGTTTATTCAAGTTTGCTGCCTAATAAGATTATTGAACAGAACAGTAGATACAATGAAATTACACAGCAGGGTCTTTGTCTGCTATTGTTTACTATTGATTACCGCTGGTATCCGTGTTTCTGTTTTTAACCACTTCCTGAGTAACACCTGTTATTTTTTATGTGCTAAATGTACCGTATCTTTTCATGCATTAGCAATATAACTGTTAGAATGAAACCTTTGTAAAAAGTCATAAATGGACCATTTTCATAAATAAGTTAAAATGTCTTATTGTCTAAAAATTGAATAATGTGTCTTGCTAGAAGGGCTTGTCACTGAATGATTTATGTTAAAATTTAAATTACTCATTATAAATCACATATAAAAAGACAAAATAGTTTTAATAGAATTGTAAAAATAAATGTCACGTGTAAGTCAAGAAATTTCCCATAAATCTCCCAGAAAGACTCTCTACCCTAAATTATAAACCATGGAGATTACCTATGTATACTTGGTATATGCAGTACCGTATATACTTGAGTATAAGGTGATCCGAGTATTGGAGTCGAGGTACCTATTTTTACCTGAAAAATTTGTAAAAACTGATTGACCTGGGTATAAGTAGAGGGAGGAAATTAGTTGCCCTTAAAATGGACAGCAGAATTCCCATACATTAATCCCATACAGTAATAGCCAAATCCAGTACCAGTAACCCCCAATTCCTTGGCATTCCAGATGTTTGGAAACTACAACTCCCAGCATGCTTTGTTGCTGGGAGTTTTAGTTTCTAAACATGTGGAGTGGTTCAGTAAACTTTTAATTAAGCTTACCATCATTTACAATTCTCCTGACCCCCATATAGTAAAGGGCCCTCTGACCCCATATAGTAAAGGGCACTCTGACCCCATAGAGAAAAGGACTCTCTGATCCCAATAGTTAAAAATGTCACTGAGAGTTGTAGTTTCAAGCTGTAATTTGCACTGTACTAGCAGCTGTTTTTTGCCCCAAACTGAGAAGACCCATCAGATTTACAGCATCCAGATGAGCAGTGACAGTGTTCAGTGAGTCCAGCAGCCAGACTACAGGAAGCAGGAACATTGTAAAGGCAAGAACAGCTCCTGTAACTTTCTATGTAGGTTAACGCCACCTACTGGTTACTATCCGCAATTGTAGAATTTGGATCTAAATTAGGACTTGACCCGAGTAAGTTGAGGTTAGGTTTTCAGGCTAACTTTAAAGCCTGAAAAATTCGACTTATACTCGAGTATATACAGTATATATCCTAGTATCTGACCTGAGGTGATTGTATTCTTCATTATCAGTATACTCTAAAGGCTCTTGCAGTTGTGTGGCCAACCCTCTGCACAAGATGTGTAACAAAAAGCGATTTCGGCTGGCAAGTGTTTAGTGTATTGATGCTCTGCCGGCCAAAACTAAGTAGAGGAGAAGAATTTACACTCTTAAATGACTTGACATGTGATACATTTTCTACCCCGCATGTGTATGTCCCTAGGTATTTTAGCCATGTAGATTTGTCTGATTCCCCATCCTTCCTAATTAAGCTTGGGGACAAAATATTTGCCAATGTCAAAGATTTTTTAGATGTATAATCTCACATTGGATTCTATTGGTACTATAAGATCCTCATCACTATAACTAGTTGTGAAATAAAGAGTTTTCTTATCCACTGTCTGTATCTTTTGCACATCTTTATTTTTATTTTTACATAAAAGAGAGTTTCTATCCAGTGATTTAGCACAAGCATATGCCTCGTTTAAGAGTGACTCTGGTTAACCTCTCATTAGCAATGTTCCCTCTTATTTAAAATGTTCTGTGTGTGCAGATATATATTTTCTGTGCGCATACGAATATACATTTTTTGCACTTTATACAGCAGTGCTTATATTCCAGCAGATTTTTAACCTGTGTGCACAGGCCTTCAGGGTTATGTGTGTGCGCATGAGCACACAGCTTAGATGGAACACTGCTCATTAGTAACATCTTCTTGAGTTCCAGAGACTCGGAACAGTGTTATGTTCAATGTATGCGCAATAAAGTTATCCAGTCCCGGAAGTGTGGTCCTCTCGTTTTTCTTATCATTTAGTATACACTATACTCTGTACTAGTCCACAACCTATGGAAAAAATTTACTTTTCGGAAATGTACAGACACATATTTTGAGTATTTGTTTCAATATTAAGTGAAAGGTTATGAAGCATGGCAACTTGGCAAGCAAAGGTTACTTCGTTTTTATATTTCATCACTAACTCTATATGTTTATATGTGACCTCTAAAAAGAACTCTCTTAAAGTTATTTAACGTGCAGGCTAATAATAGGCTGCAACTGGTTTAAAGGAGGAACAAAACTTTTTGAGCTAAATCCTCTCCTTTTTGCTTTATCCAGAGTGAGGAACTGAAATGCTAGGTCCTGACAGAGCTGGTTTAGTCTGTGGGGGCCCTGCAAAAAGATGGCATTGAACGTCCCACCACAACCCTGACTATTCTAAGCCTATGATTTTAGGGTGCGCTTAAAGTTGGGGCCTAGGCACTTTGCCTCATAGTGAAATATGTCTGGAAGGACAGCAGTTAGAATTATAACCGTCAAGCTGTTACTACTGTTTTCACTCACACAAGAAGCGCATCCTCCTATAGGTTGAACCACTTGCCTAGCAAGCAGCAGCTTGAAAGTTTTTAACAATATATTAGGGGACTTGGGACCTAGCATTTTAAAACCTCACCCTTGGTACAGCTAAAGGTAGGGATCTTGCTAAAGGTCTTAAGTGTCCATGAATACACTAAAGCTAGCCATACACTACAAACTTAAGGTGCCCATACATTGAACTCATCTCCCGACTGATCACATGGTTTTCTTTACGATCAAGATACAATTGTGACGCTCCTGACAGGCCCATTCATTTTGCGCTCGTATTTTAGTCCCGAAAAAGAACAGGAAAGGAGGTGGTTTTGGAAGAATGAATTGAATGTCCTAGGATTGGTTGGTAGGTGAGGCCACCCTTACCTCTCAACATTCCTGTGTGTACAATTGAAATAACAATCTCAAACATGATCCAGCTGAGAAACATTGCAAGAATGTCGGCAAGTGTAACTGCTGCTACACTGGACATTGCACCCACTAGACATTTAATAATGTCAAGGTAGTTTATGGCTAGCACAATGCTATTTAAAATGTTGGAAAAAGCTCAATCATTAGATCGTTCAATAAACTTTCGGGGAGATCCAATATCCCACGCCATGTTACTTACCTTAGCCCGATCCCACGATACAATAACTGACGTAAACGAGATTACTTCAGTTATTGCATCGCGGGATCGGGCTAAGGTAAGTAGTGCGACCTTAACGCTGCCAAACCTTTACCATTAAGTTTCACGCTACGAGGTAAGGGTTTGAATCTCCCCCTTTATTTACTATGTAGACAGGCATTAGCCTAGCAGTCTGCTCAGTGCTATACAGAGGGGCAGAGAGGGGTGGGGCAGTTAACAATGTTGAGGGTAACTTCCACACATAGTAGATTTTCTTCTGAAGTGGTTATTTGTTATCATTATCAAATAATGTTTGTATATAACGATTATTGGACATTTTCCAATACTACTTCATACCTACCCTGCAGTGCTAAATCATTTACTAGATATCCTTACCTTCTAAACATAAAAGGACGGTAAATAATACACTATACATTATACAATTAGCTATTACTCTAAACGCTGGTCCTTGGAGGTTTAAACGTTTGCACTTAATATCGCTTGTATTTCCTCCAGTAAATGTCCTGTAAAGTATGTTACTTACTAGATTGTCGCTCAGGTTTTGAGAATTTGTTTTGCTCTTTATTTTACAAAAAAACTCATTTGAAAAGCTTAACCGTTTTCATTAAAGGAAGCCAGAACTCTTCCAGCATTTATTGTAAAATCTATTTTTTTTTTGCTATAATATAGTTTGTCAACATTGGGGTAGGCTGACCTCTAGTGGCGAATTTAATAATAACATTCACCAGTTCTTACTTTAAAACTCAGCAACTTTACATTAACTTAACATATCAATTGAAATACTTTAGTGACATTACAAAATAATGATCATATCTTACCTGAGAAATGTTTATTTGCACTCATCTTCTTCTGCTAACTGGCCTTCAAGCCTTCTTTCACCTCATTAGCCTTACATTTTCCCAGCCACTGAATCCTTATTGTGTCTGTAAAAAAAATACAAATGTACTTGCCAAGTTTATTATAATATACATGCCCTGCCCAAATAGTACCTACAGAGGCCAGTGGGCAAAATGTTACACGTTTTTTGCCCCTCAACCACCATTTATACTATTAATAAATTCCAGATAGCTGATTAAATTACAATTAAAATTTGTTTTGATGGCCATACTAGTGACATCTTAAAGGATAAGTACACTGTAAAAACAAGCTAGGTTGAATTGAAAGCAGCAGTTGTAACTAATCATACCACCACCCCTTTTTTTTCCCTAGGTCCCTCCTGTGCCTACCTGGGGTGATGGAAACTTCCTGACATCTTGGATCTGCAGTCTCATCTCCTTAGCTCTGCCCTCTGTGATTTCCTGGTTCTCCTTATTCTTCAGGTCCCAAAAAGCATTTTCCGAGTGCTCCGTGCATGTACAGCAGGGCGCAATGACGTCACGCGCACAGGCGTCCGTGCATGCACTGATGACGCACACAGAAAGTTCTATTTGGGACCTGAAGAATGAGGAGAACCAGGAAATCACGGAGGGCAGAGCTAAGAAGATGAGACTGCAGATCCAAGATGTCAGGAAATTTCCATCACCACAGGTAGGCACAGGAGGGACCTAGGGGAAAAAAAAGGAGGGGTGTGATTAGTTAAAACTGCTGCTTTCAATTGCACTTAACTTTAAATTGTATATCATTAAAATAGGGCTTACATAATATATCAATTATTTTGTTCCATTATAAACACAAGAGGGCACTGTTTCTACACATGCATTTTTCTATCCTGATTCTACAGGATATCTACTGTAATAGCTGACAGAATTCATTCTTGGTAGTGTAAAATGTAACTTTATGTATCCAAGCCTTAGAATGAAATATGCACCATCCGGCCCTGTAGTTATGTTCTCGGTCTTTGCTGTGTAATATAATACTGTGGAGGATTAGGCCAGACATTATGTATGTTGTGCAAAAGGACAGACGCCAAATGCAAGATGTTTGAGCTGATATTTTGCAGTTTAAGAAGCATCATGATTCCTGCAGCCGTCCAAACTACGTACCAGAGCCCAGGACAGAAACCTACAGAATGTAACATATCATTTCTATTGAATGCTGAGGTGGGAGAGCAATTATTGAATTAATGAAGGGCCATTTATATATTAGTTTTCCTTTAAATGTAAAGCATGTTAACAACATGGATCTGTGCTTTGGAGGCAAATATCAACTTCAGCTGGGGGTCTAATCTCAAGTGTTGGGTACACACCTGAAAGATCTTGAAAGATGACAGACAGAATCTGCAAGATCCTGTCTGTCATTTTTCAAACGATCGGGCTGCAGTCCCGAGCGCTCACCCTATGCACAGCACAGAGATAACGCTCAGGACTCTGTGTTCCCTCGGACGCAGCTGACTGCCCTATAGGGAGTCTACAGCAGTGGCCGAAGGAAATTTTCCCTCTTTTCCCAACGGGTGTTCGGCCGTCCCGATCATCCAGCGGCCGCACACTCATTTGGAAATGTAAGGTACACACAGTACAGATAAAGCCCCGATACTGTCGGATCCGACTGTATCTGAGCTTTATCGGTACTGTGTGTACCCAGCTTAAAAGAAAGATTAGCCAATAGTAAAGGAAATAGCACAATAGGTTGTTTATCACTCTCTGTAGGATACGTGTTTCATCTCATTTTCTAGCTGTGAAAACACCTTTAAATTATTCCCCTTCCAACTAGCTGATTACTAACCACACTGCACTTATTTCTACACAGCTCTGCACTGCACATCAGAGCTCTAAAGCCTGTTGGTTTTAGAAATGATTGCTGTGAAGAGTTTTCAAATCATTATTTGAAATTGGACAGCCATTACATACACATCTTGCAATCTTCTTTAGGAATCAGTTCATCAACAAACAACTTACTTGTTTAGAGTTCTCGTGCTTGAAACACATCCAAAATGAGCTGATGAGTAATCAGACACCTGGCATGAGCGTTTCTTACTAAATTTATGGTACTAGGTCTTTAAGTTGTTCGTCTGCAAATCTTTGCCATGAAATGTCATGAAAAATCGTACATGTTGTATTCGTATTAGTAAGATTGACGTGTATTTAAATTTTAAAAATCCTTGTGCTACTTATACTATAAATGGCTCTGTGTTAAGTGAATCCCTGTTGGAAAGGGATCATGGGAGTTTTGGGGATACCAAACTTAAAGGAGCAAGCAGTGCCAGGCAGCAACAGCCAGAGCCAGCATGGTATTGTCTTGTATAAAGAGAGGTATGGATTCAAGGGAGGAAAATGTAATTCTCCCTCTTTACAAAGCATGGTAAGGCCTCATTTGGAATATGCAGTGCAATTTTGGAATCCTGTGTACAAAAAGGACATCTTGAAATGGAAAGGGTTCAAGACAACTAAATTAATTAGAGAATTGGGGAGGCTTGAATATGAAGAGAGATTAGAAAAGTTACAATTGTACGGTGGAGAAAAGGCGCTTGCGTGGGGATATGATTACTGTGTATAAATACATTAACGGGCCATAGAAAAACTATCTGGGGCATTGTTCACCAATAGAACATGTCAAAGGACACGAGGACATCCCTTAAGACTTGAAGAAAAAAGGTTTAGGCTTCAAGTCGGAAAGGGTTTTTCACTGTGAGAACGATAAAGCTATGGAACTGCCTTCCAGTGGACGTTGTTATGGAAGGTTCATTGGTCAGTTTCAAAAAAAAGCTGGATGAGTTTCTGTAAACAAGGAATGTTGCATGTTACTGGTATTGATACATAAAGTAGAGTTGATCCAGGGAAATTTCCGATTGCCACTTGGAGTCAGGAAGGAGTTTTTTCCCCCTTCATAAATTTGGTGTTTTTTTTGCCTTCCTCTGGATCAACAGTTAGGCAGGAAATGAGGATATTGCTAAATGGGTTGGATGGACGTATGTCTTTATTCAACCTCAAATACTATACTATACTAAATGAGACATATGAAATTCCCATGGTGCAAAACTCATACTGCAGATTGCCTGTATCCTAAATACAAGATCTAGTCAGTTTGCTATAACATACACATGGCTTGTAAAAAGTATTCCAAGTATTTAGTGTACCGTATTTATTGATAAGATAAGTTAATGTCAGAGAGATATGGCCAATGTAAGGCCAATTAGATAAACTTACATTACAGCTAACGTGGCAGACAGATCCACGACATCCACTTTCAGAGGAACCGCCTTTCTGGATCTTCTTAGCAACCAAAATAGAAGATCGAGAAAGGCGGTTCCCCCAAAATCGATTGTATGTCATAGATCGGTATGCCAGGTAAGCTGCAATGTATGGGAACCTTTGAAGTCCAGTATTTGAAGATGTTTTTCTACTAATCTGGTTGGCTTTCTCTATTCAGAATGAATTGTACAAGTATCTTATGCCAATAAATACCCCAAATTGCATTTAACAACAAGGTGTCAGGGACCTCCTGAATGCACAGTGCTGTCTTGGACTACCAGGCCAATGGGTCTGTTGGGTGTGACTACAGACAGAACTGTAGTAAATAAAATGCAAGCGCACACACCTTCTTACACAATACCAGAGCATTCCGCTACCTGAATACCCCTGAAGTTTCTAAAAGTACCAAAATTTTATTATTAGCTTGGGGGGATAGTGGTTTATCTGCTTTTTTTAGTAAGACCGAGTTTTCTGGTATTATGCTAATCAACATGTTTACACTAAATCCCTGTCTTCTGTCAAGAGAGGAAGGATCTCTGATCTGTAAAAAATTACTTTTTTTCAAAGCTGTAGCTTGCTTTACTACTGATACACTTCTACCAAAACAAAAAAGTGGATTATGATAGATGACTGCTTGTACCCATAGGTTCATTTAATAAATCACCCAGAAGCAACAGCAAGAGAGAGGTGAGACACGGCTTGTATTTTTGTGAATAGGCTTTGTCTATTGGAAAAAGTTGTCTGGTGACTAGCTGAACGACAGTTTTATTCTGATTTTTTTAATTATGTAAAGTCAAAATCTGTAAATGAAGCCATTTGAAATCAATGGGATACGAAGTTCAAAAAGTTTGGAAAATATACATTGTTTACTTCTTACTTAATATTAATTATCTGGTTCTAATTGTGGGAATAGGCGGGGAAACAGCACTGATCCATAAAGTGTTTAATACCCAAAAAATTGCTCTCCACAAGCAGCTATTATACAATTATTTTCTGTGTTTCATCAGAATTTTAGAAATTTGGTTTGGATTATTTGAAGTCTCAGACATTCGAATATTAAATGAGACATCATCATACATTAAATTAAAAATTTGATAAAAAAAATACAAAAACATACTGAATAATCAATTAACCCTTAAAAAAAGTTCCGAAAAGTTTTGGCTTCAGAAAGTTTCTGCGAACACACCAAAATCCATCCCTACTGGTGACTTTAGTTACTTAGTTTACTATTTAAGTACTTCTACAAGGAGTTGGGCAACCTGTTGCGCACACTCTGTAAACAAATCCCATGGCCATCATCTGTCACAGCTATGTCTGCCAGAGATGAAGCATACAATCTGCAACATCAAGCGTGCCCAACTTAAGAAATGCTAAAGGGTAACTGTGGTCTCTCTATTCTTCCAAACTAGTAAGGATTATATAAATCTTCCATCATACCGTCAAATAAAACTAAATCACATCTCTAGATAAAATTCGTAGGAGTTATTGCTGAAAAAGGCTCAGAATATTTCTTCCTGCTTGAACTCTTCCTGTTTTCAGCCATGGACCAGCTTGAAGCATGTGACCAGCCTGTCTGCATTAATAGGCTCCCCTTCTCAACTGTCAATTTTCCCCCTAGGTACTTCCTGTTTTCCCTAGCATTAGTCTTACTGAGCATGCCCCCCCTGGGATGACGGGCTAGTAGAGGTAAGGTGATGTCACTCAACCTACTGGAAGCAGGAAGTTTGAACATTCACCTCAATATCATTTCTCACAGGTCAAGCCAGAGATGTGATTGTCAGCTCATTATAAAGAAAATACTGCAGGCTTTCATTTAACCCTAACTTGTTTGGAGACCACAGTTGCCCTTTAAGGGCACTATGAGTATTATACTTTCATGGTGTGAGGGGGTGTTGAATTTTTTTTTCCCTGCCTGTTGAAAATTTTAAAAAAGTTATTGTCTTATGAGAGATGATATTGCGTACATCATATCAAAGAACCACTTAATATATATGGCTTTTGTCTGTATCAGGGAGAACTGTCACTAGGTTCTCGCATCTGAGTTCATGGTATCATATCATAGAAAATCAAACCACTCCATTTTTGTAAAACACTTGGCATTTCAATATAAATGAATGGAGAAGAACCCATAACTGATGCATGAAATATCATTTCTTCAAATTCTCAAGAGAAAGAAAGCACAGACTCAGTAGAATTAGCTAAATCCCAGTGTTCTATAAACTGGGAGCGAACACAAGCCCTTCATATTTGAGTATGAACAGATTTTACTAGGCTGTGCTTTATCTTTGAAGTGATGTGTTTTTCAAAAGTTTATTCAGTTTGCTGCCTAATAGATTTTATTGAACAGAACGTAGATACAATGAATTTTACACAGCAGGGTCTTTGTCTGCTATTGTTTACTAATTGATTACCGCTGGTATCCTTTGTTCCTGTTTTTAACACTTCCTGAGTAACACCTGTTATTTTTTATGTGCTATGTACCGTATCTTTTTCATGCATTAGCAATTAACTGTTAGAATGAAACCTTTGTAAAAAGTCAAATGGACCATTTTCATAAATAAGTTAAATGTCTTATTGTCTAAAGATTGAATAATGTGTCTTGCTAGAAGGCTTGTCACTGACATTTCAAATCTGTAGGGAATGATTTATGTAAAAATTTAAATTACTCATTATAAATCACATATAAAAGACAAAATGTTTTATATAGAATTGTAAAAATAAATGTCACGTGTAAGTCAAGAAATTCCCAAAATCTCCCAGAAGACTCTCTACCCTAAATTATAAACCATGGAGATTACCTATGTATACTGGTATATGCAGTACCGTATATACTTGGAGTATAAGGTGATCCGAGTATTGGAGTCGAGGTACCTATTTTTACTTGAAAAATTTGTAAAAACTGATGACCTGGGTATAAGTAGAGGGAAATTTAGTGCCCTTAATATGGACAGCAGATTCCCATACTTAATCCCATACATAATAGCCAAATCCAGTACCAGTAACCCCAATCCGGCATTCCAGATGTTTGGAACACACACTCCCAGCATGCTTTGTTGCTGGGAGTTTTAGTGCTAAACATGGGAGTGGTTCAGTAAACTTTTTTATTAAGCTTACCATCATTTACATTCTCCTGACCCCCTAAGTAAAGGGCCCTCTGACCCCATATAGTAAAGGGCACTCGACCCCATGAAAAAGGACTCCTGATCCCAATAGTAAAAATGTCACTGAGAGTTGTAGTTTCAACTGTAATTTGCACTGAACTGCAGCTGTTTTTCCCCCAAACTGAGAAGACCCATCAGATTTACAGCATCCGATGCAGGGCAGTGTCATGAGTCCAGCAGCCAGACGACAGGAGGCAGGAACAGGAAAGGCAAGAACACGCCGTGTACCTTCTAGTGGTTAACGCCACCTACGGGGTTACTACGCGCTAATTGGGATAGTGGGGACAAACGATGACTCGGACCTCGAGTAAGGGAGGGTGTACTGCAGGCGTAACTTAAAGTCCGAAAAAGACGATCCCGAGATATACAGTATCCGTAAGCGACCGAGGAAACCATAAGCGTTAACCTAAAGGCTCTTGCAGGTGGCCACCCCGGCACAAAGTGTAACAAAAGCGATTTCTGTGCGGCTAATGTTAGGAGGAGCTCTGCCGGCCAAAAGCTAAGAGGGAGAAGAATTTACCTCTTAAATGTGACGGACATAGATATTTGTCATCCCCGCAGTGGTGATTGTCCCGATAGCCATGAGACACCCCACCAATAAGCGGGGACAAAAAGCAACAAAGATTTAGAAAATCCAAGGACATTGGTACTAAATCCTCATCACAAACTAGTGTGAAATAAAGAGCTTACCACCTGACTCACACTATTTATTTACATAAAGAGAGGTCTACCAGGGATGCACAAGCATATGCCTCGTTTAGAGTGACTTGGTTAACCTCTCATTAGCAATGTTCCCTCTTATTTAAATTTTCTGTGTGTGCGATTATATTTTCTGTGTGCATACGAATATACATTTTTTGCACTTTATACAGCAGTGCTTATATTCCAGCAGATTTTTAACCTTGTGCACAGGCCTTCAGGGTTAGTGTGTGCGCATGAGCACACAGCTTAGTGGAACACTGCTCATTAGTAACATCTTCTTGAGTTCCAGAGACTCGGAACAGTGTTATGTTCAATGTATGCGCAATAAAGTTATCCAGTCCCGGAAGTGTTGGTCCTCTGTTTTTCTTATTATTTATAGTATACTATACTCGTACTAGTCACAACCTATGGAAAAAATTTACTTTTCGGAAATGTACAGACACATATTTGAGTATTTGTTTCATATTTAAGTGAAAGGTTATGAAGCATGGCAACTTGGCAAGCAAAGGTTTACTTCGTTTTTATATTCTCACTACCTCTATATGTTTATATGTGACCTCTAAAAAAGACTCTCTTAAAGTTATTTAACGTGCAGGCTAAAATAGGCTGCAACTGGTTTAAAAGGAGAACAAAACTTTTGAGCTAATCCTCTCCTTTTTGCTTTATCCAGAGTGAGAACTGAAATGCTAGGTCCTGCAGAGCTGGTTTAAAGTCTGTGGGGCCCTGCAAAAAGATGGCATTGAACGTCCCACCACAACCCTGACTATTCTAAGCCTATGATTTAGGTGCCTTAAAGTTGGGGCCTAGGCACTTGCCTCATAGTGAAATATGTCTGGAAGGACAGCAGTTAGAATATAACCGTCAAGCTGTTACTACTGTTTTCACTCACACAGAAGCGCATCCTCCTATAGGTTGAACCACTTGCCTAGCAAGCAGCAGCTTGAAAGTTTTTAACAATATATTAGTGGACTTGGGACCTAGCATTTTAAAACTTCACCCTTGGTACAGCTAAGGTAGGGATCTTGCTAAAGGTCTTAAGTGTCCATGAATACACTAAAGCTAGCCATACACTACAAACTTAAGGTGCCCATACATTGAACTCATCTCCCGACTGATCACATGGTTTTCTTTACGATCAAGATACAATTGTGACGCTCCTGCAGGCCCATTCATTTTGCGCTCGTATTTTAGTCCCGAAAAAACAGGAAAGGTGGTTTGGAAGAATGAATTGAATGTCCTGGATTGTTGGTAGGTGAGGCCACCCTTACCTCTCAACATTCCTGTGTGTACATTGAAATAACAATCTCAAACATGATCCAGCTGAGAAACATTGCAAATGTCGGCAAGTGTAACTGTGCTACACTGGACATTGCACCCACTAGACATTTAATAATGCAAGGTAGTTTATGGCTAGCACAATGCTATTTAAAATGTTGGAAAAAGCCAATCATTAGATCGTTCAATAAACTTTCGGGAGATCCATATCCCACGCTGTTACTTACTTAGCCCGATCCCACGATACAATAACTGACGTAAACGAGATTACTTCAGTTTTGCATCCGGGATCGGGCTAAGGTAATAGTGCACCTTAACACGCTCCAAACCTTTACCATTAAGTTTCCGCTACGAGGTAGGGTTTGAATCTCCCCCTTTATTTACTATGTAGACAGGCATTAGCCTAGCAGTCTGCTCAGTGCTATACAGAGGGGCAGAGAGGGTGGGGCAGTTAACAATGTTGAGGGTAACTCTCACACATAGTAGATTTCTTCTGAAGTGGTATTTGTTATCATTATCAAATAATGTTTGTATATAACGATTATTGGACATTTTCCAATACTACTTCATACCTACCCTGCATGCTAAATCATTTACTAGATATCCTTCCCTTCTAAACATAAAGGACGGTAAATAATCACTATACATTATACAATTAGCTATTACTCTACTCCTTGGAGGTTTAAACGTTTGCACTTAATATCGCTGTTATTTCCTCCAGTAAATGTCCTGTAAAGTATGTACTTACTAGATTGTCGCTCAGGTTTTGAGGATTTGTTTTGCTCTTTATTTTACAAAAAAACTCATTTGAAAAGCTTAACCGTTTTCATTAAAGGAAGCCAGAACTCTTCCAGCATTATTGTAAAATCTATTTTTTTTTGCTATAATATAGTTTGTCAACATTGGGGTAGGCTGACCTCTAGGTGGCGAATTTAATAATACATTCACCAGTTCTTACTTTAAAACTCAGCAACTTTACATTAACTTAACATATCAATTGAAAACTTTAGTGACATTACAAAATAATGATCATATCTACCTGAGAAATGTTTATTTGCACTCATCTTCTCTGCTAACTGGCCTTCAAGCCTTCTTTCACCTCATTAGCCTTACATTTTCCCAGCCACTGAATCCTTATTGTGTCTGTAAAAAATACAAATGTACTTGCCAAGTTTATTATAATACTCTGCCCTGCCCAAATAGTACCTACAGAGGCCAGTGGGCAAAATGTTACACGTTTTTTGCCCTTCAACCACCATTTATACTATAATAAATTCCAGATAGCTGATTAAATTACAATTAATTTGTTTTGATGGCCATACTAGTGACATCTTAAAGGATAGTACACTGTAAAAACAAGCTAGGTTGAATTGAAAGCAGCAGTTTTAACTAATCATACCACCCCCCCCCCTTTTTTTTCCCTAGGTCCCTCCTGTGCCTACCTGGGGTGATGGAAACTTCCTGACATCTTGGATCTGCAGTCTCATCTCCTTAGCTCTGCCCTCTGTGATTTCCTGGTTCTCCTTATTCTTCAGGTCCCAAAAAGCATTTTCCGAGTGCTCCGTGCTGTACAGCAGGGCCAATGACGTCACGCGCACAGGCGTCCGTGCATGCACTGATGAGCACACAGAAAGTTCTATTTGGGACCTGAAGAATGAGGAGAACCAGGAAATCACGGAGGGCAGAGCTAAGAAGATGAGACTGCAATCCAAGTGTCAGGAAATTTCCATCACCACAGTTAGGCACAGGAGGACCTAGGGGAAAAAAAGGAGGGGTGTGATTAGTTAAAACTGCTGCTTTCATTGCACTTAACTTTAATTGTATATCATTAAAATAGGGCTTACATAATATATCAATTATTTTGTCCATTATAAACACAAGAGGGCACTGTTTCTACACATGCATTTTTCTATCCTGATTCTACAGATATCTCTGTAATAGCTGACAGAATTCATTCTGGTAGTGTAAAATGTAACTTTATGTATCAAGCCTTAGAATGAAATATGCACCATCCGGCCCTGTAGTTATGTTCTCGGTCTTTGCTGTGTAATATAATACTGTGGAGAGTAGGCCAGACATTATGTATGTTGTGCAAAGACAGACGCCAAATGCAGATGTTTGAGCTGATATTTTGCAGTTTAAAGCATCATGATTCCTGCAGCCGCCCAACTACGTACCAGAGCCCAGGACAGAAACCTACAGAATGTAACATATCATTTCTATTGAATGCTGAGGTGGGAGAGCAATTATGTGAATTAATGAAGGGCCATTTATATATTAGTTTTCCTTTAAATGTAAAGCATGTTAACAACATGATCTGTGCTTGGAGGCAAATATCAACTTCAGCTGGGGGTCTATCTCAGTGTTTGGTACACACCTGAAAGATCTTGAAGATGACAGACAGAATCTGCAAGATCCTGTCTGTCTTTTTCAAACGATCGGGCTGCAGTCCCGCCGCTCACCCTATGCACAGCACAGAATAACGCTCAGGACTCTGTGTTCCCTCGGACGCAGCTGACTGCCCTATAGGAGTCTACAGGGCCGAAGGAAATTTTCCCTCTTTTCCAACGGGTGTTCGGCCGTCCCGATCATCCAGCGGCCGCACACTCATTTGGAAATGTAAGGTACACACAGTACAGATAAAGCCCCGTAACTGTCGGATCCGACTGTATCTGAGCTTATCGTACTGTGTGTACCCAGCTTAAAAGAAAGATTAGCCAATAGTAAAGGAAATAGCACAATAGGTTGTTTATCACTCTCTGTAGGATACGTGTTCATCTCATTTTCTAGCTGTGAAAACACCTTTAAATATTCCCCTTCCAACTAGCTGATTACTAACCACACTGCACTTATTTCTACACAGCTCTGCACTGCACATCAGATCTCAAAGCCTGTTGGTTTTAGAAATGATTGCTGTGAAGAGTTTTCAAATCATTATTTGAAATTGGACGCCATTACATACACATCTTGCAATCTTCTTTAGGATCAGTTCATCAACAACAACTTACTTGTTTAGAGTTCTCGTGCTTGAAACACATCCAAAATGAGCTGATGATAATCAGACACCTGGCATGAGCGTTTCTTAATAATTTATGGTACTAGGCCTTTAAGTTGTTCGTCTGCAAATCTTTGCCATGAAATGTCATAAAAATCGTACATGTTGTATTCGTATTAGTAAGATTGACGTGTATTTAAATTTTAAAAATCCTTGTGCTACTTATACTTAAATGGCTCTGTGTTAGTGAATCCCTGTTGGAAAGGGATCTGGAGTTTTGGTGGATACCAACTTAAAGGTAGCAAGCAGTGCCAGGCGGCAACAGCCAGAGCCAGCATGGTATTGTCTTGTATAAAGAGAGGTATGGATTCAAGGGAGGAAAATGTAATTCTCCCTCTTTACAAATGGTAAGGCCTCATTTGGAATATGCAGTGCAATTTTGGAATCCTGTGTACAAAAAGGACATCTTTGAAATGGAAAGGGTTCAGACGAGCAACTAATTTAATTAGGGAATTGGGGGAGCTTGAATATGAAGAGAGATTAGAAAAGTTACAATTATATACGCTGGAGAAAGGCGCTTGCGTGGGGATATGATTACTGTGTATAAATACATTAACGGGCCATAAAAACTATCTGGGGCATTGTTCACCAATAGACAGTCAAGGACACGAGGACATCCCTTAAGACTTGAAGAAAAAAGGTTTAGGCTTCAAGCTCGGAAAGGTTTTTTCACTGTGAGACGATAAAGCTATGGAACTGCCTTCCATGGACGTTGTTATGGAGGTTCATTGGTCAGTTTAAAAAAAAAGCTGGATGAGTTTCTGTAAACAAGAATGTTGCAGTTACTGGTATTGATACATAAAGTAGAGTTGATCCAGGGAAATTTCCGATTGCCACTGGGAGTCAGGAAGGATTTTTCCCCCTTCATAAATTTGGTGTTTTTTTTGCCTTCCTCTGGATCAACAGTTAGGCAGGAAATGAGGATATTGCTGTATGGGTTGGATGGACTTATGTCTTTATTCAACCTCAAATACTACTATACTATACTAAATGAGACATATGAAATCCCATGGTGCAAAACTCTACTGCAGATTGCCTGTATCCTAAATACAAGATCTAGTCAGTTTGCTATAACATACACATGGCTTGTAAAAAGTATTCCAAGTATTTAGTGTACCGTATTTATTGATAATAAGTTAATGTCAGAGAGATATGGCCAATGTAAGGCCAATTAGATAAACTACATTACAGCAACGTGGCAGACAGATCCACGACATCCACTTTCAGAGGAACCGCCTTTCTGGATCTTCTTAGCAACCAAAATAGAAGATCGAGAAAGGCGGTTCCCCCAAATCGATTGTATGTCATAGATCGGTATGCCAGGTAGCTGCAATGTATGGGAACCTTTGAAGTCCAGTATTTGAAGATGTTTTTCTACTAATCTGGTTGGCTTTCTCTATTCAGAATGAATTGTACAAGTATCTTATGCCAATAAATACCCCAAATTGCATTTAACAACAAGTGTCAGGGACCTCCTGAATGCACAGTGTTGTCTTGGACTACCAGGCCAATGGTTCTGTTGGTGTGACTACAGACAGAACTGTAGTAAATCATACCACATAATTTTGACAACCCTTTATGTCCTTATGATCATACTGTACATTATATATGTGACATCTAGCCATCCATAAACATGTGGTGCCAGCAAGGTTTTTCTAGATCTTTTCTTCTTTGTTTTTTCCTCATCTCCTGCCCTCTTTAGAGTTAACTGTAATCTAATCCTTTTAATGTTCATGCTGTAAGATGTGTGTTCCGTACACTGCCAATTTCGAGTGAGCAACAACCCCCGACGGCCGAGCACTACACGCAACACCGCCATTTCACCTGGTGGATCAGTGAACGACCCCCGACGAACACTACACGCGGACGATGCTCCCTTTGGGGTCGTTGCTCACTCAAAATTGAGTGGTGTGTCGAACCTTTAGGCATGCATAATAAATGACCTGAGTAGTGCATATATAACGCAATATATCAATAATAGACAAAATACAATATCAGTATCACTATGCAAGTCTTCTGTATTGTGGGAGACAGGGGTAAGGTGGTAACGAGGTTGTCAGCAGTAGCGGTGGATCCAGACTGCAGGCCTCCACCAGAACGCTATCATTGAGTGTTTAAATGTTTCAGAACCAGCTAGGGACAACCTGTTCATCCAAATTTTCAGAAGTTAAGAGAAGTTAACCTGCTACCTGCTTTCATGCCCCTTGCATTTATTTTAGTCTCTTCTGACAATGACTTTTATGCTTAGTATTTGCAATCTGCTTATCTGGTTTAAGAGGATACTCTGCTTAACTGGAGTTTGCCCAAAACCACATAATTGTTGACAAGACCCTTTATGTCCTTATGATCATACTGTACATTTATATATGTGACATCTAGCCATCCCATAAACAAATGTGGTGCCAGCAACATGTCAGTATGATCATAAGGACATAAAGGGTCTGTCAACAATTATGTGGTGTTTTTACTACAGTTCTGTCGTAGTCACACCCAACAGACCCATTGGCCTGGTAGCCAAGACAGCACTGTGCATTCAGGAGGTCCCTGACACCTTGTTGTTAAATGCAATTTGGGGTATTTATTGGCATAAGATACTTGTACAATTCATCTGAATAGAGAAAGCCAACCAGATTGTAGAAAAACATCTTCAAATACTGGACTTCAAAGGTTCCCATACATTGCAGCTTACCTGGCATACCGATCTATGACATACAATCGATTTTGGGGAACCGCCTTTCTCGATCTTCTATTTTGGTTGCTAAGAAGATCCAGAAAGGCGGTTCCTCTGAAAGTGATGTCGGGACTGTCTGCCACGTTAGCTGTATGTAAGTTTATCTAATTGGCCTTACATTGGCCATATCTCTCTGACATTAACTTATCTTATCAATAATACGGTACACTAAATACTTGGAATACTTTTTACAAGCCATGTGTATGTTATAGCAAACTGACAGATCTTGTATTTAGGATACAGGCAATCTGCGTATGAGTTTTGCACCATGGGAATTTCATATGTCTCATTTAGTATAGTATAGTATTTGAGGTTGAATAAAGACATACGTCCATCCAACCCATTTAGCAATATCCTCATTTCCTGCCTAACTGTTGATCCAGAGGAAGGCAAAAAAACACACCAAATTTATGAAGGGGGAAAAATCCTTCCTGCTCCAAGTGGCAATCGGAAATTTCCCTGGATCAACTCTACTTTATGTATCAATACCAGTAACATGCACATTCCTTGTTTACAGAAACTCATCCAGCTTTTTTTTGAAACTGACCAATGAACCTTCCATAACAACGTCCACTGAAGCAGTTCCATAGCTTTATCGTTCTCACAGTGAAAAACCCTTTCCGAGCTTGAAGCCTAAACCTTTTTTCTTCAAGTCTTAAGGGATGTCCTCGTGTCCTTTGACATGTTCTATTGGTGAACAATGCCCCAGATAGTTTTTTATGGCCCGTTAATGTTTTTATACACAGTAATCATATCCCCACGCAAGCGCCTTTTCTCCACCGTAAATTGTAACTTTTCTAATCTCTCTTCAATTCAAGCCCCCCAATTCTCTAATTAATTTAGTTGTCTTGAACCCTTTCCATTTCAAGATGTCCTTTTTGTACACAGGATCCAAAATTGCACTGCATATTCCAAATGAGGCCTTACCATGCTTTGTAAAGAGGGAGAATTACATTTTCCTCCCTTGAATCCATACCTCTCTTTATACAAGACAATACCATGCTGGCTCTGGCTGTTGCCGCCTGGCACTGCTTGCTACCTTTAAGTTTGGTATCCACCAAAACTCCATGATCCCTTTCCAACAGGGATTCACTTACACAGAGCCATTTTAGTATATAGTAGCACAGGATTTTTAAAATTAATACACGTCAATCTTACTAATACGAATACAACATTGTACGATTTTTCATGACTTTCATGGCAAAGATTTGCACGAACAACTTAAAGACCTAGTACCATAAATTTAGTAAGAAACGCTCATGCCAGGTGTCTGATACTCATCAGCTCATTTTGGATGTGTTTCAAGCACGAGAACTCTAAACAAGTAAGTTGTTTGTTGATGAACTGATTCCTAAAGAAGATTGCCAAGATGTGTATGAATGGCTGTCCAATTTAAATAATGATTTGAAAACTCTTCACAGCAATCATTTCTAAAACCAACAGGCTTTAGAGCTCGATGTGCAGTGCAGAGCTGTGTAGAAATAAGTGCAGTGTGGTTAGTAATCAGCTAGTTGGAAGGGGAATAATTTAAAGGTGTTTTCACAGCTAGAAAATGAGATGAAACACGTATCCTACAGAGAGTGATAAACAACCTATTGTGCTATTTCTTACTATTGGCTAATCTTTCTTTTAAGCTGGGTACACACAGTACCGATAAAGCTCAGATACAGTCGGATCCGACAGTATCGGGGCTTTATCTGTACTGTGTGTACCTTACATTTCCAAATGATGTGCGGCCGCTGATGATCGACGGGCGGCCGAACACCCGTTCGAAAAGAGGGAAAATTTCCTTCGGCCTCTGTAGACTCCCTATAGGCATCAGCTGCGTCCAGGGAACACAGAGTCCTGAGCGTTATCTCGTGCTGTGCATAGGGTGAGCGCTCGGGACTGCAGCCCGATCGTTTGAAAAATGACAGACAGGATCTTGCAGATTCTGTCTGTCATCTTTCAAGATCTTTCAGGTGTGTACCCACACTGAGATAGACCCCCAGTGAAGTTGATATTTGCCTCCAAACACAGATCCATGTTGTTAACATGCTTTACATTTAAAGAAAACTAATATATAATGGCCCTTCATTAATTCAATATTGCTCTCCCACCTCAGCATTCAATAGAAATGATATGTTACATTCTGTAGGTTTCTGTCCTGGGCTCTGGTACGTAGTTTGGACGGCTGCAGGAATCATGATGCTTCTTAAACTGCAAAATATCAGCTCAAACATCTGCATTTGCGTCTGTCCTTTTGCCAAACATACATAATGTCTGGCCTAATCCTCCACAGTATTTATACACAGCAAAGACCGAGAACATAACTACAGGGCCGGATGTGCATATTTCATTCTAAGGCTGGATACATAAAGTTACATTTTACACTACCAAGAATGAATTCTGTCAGCTATTACAGTAGATATCCTGTAGAATCAGGATAGAAAAATGCATGTGTAGAAAACAGTGCCCTCTTGTTTTTATAATGGAACAAAATAATTGATATATTATGTAAGCCCTATTTTAATGATATACAATTTAAAGTTAATGCAATTGAAAGCAGCAGTTTTAACACATCACACCCCTCCTTTTTTTTCCCCTAGGTCCCTCCTGTGCCTACCTTGGTGATGGAAATTTCCTGACATCTTGGATCTGCAGTCTCTCTTCTTAGCTCTGCCCCGTGATTTCCTGGTTCTCCTCATTCTTCAGGTCCCAAATAGAACTTTCTGTGTGCGTCATCAGTGCATGCACGGACGCCTGTGCGCGTGACGTCATTGCCCTGCTGTACATGCACGGAGCACTCGGAAAATGCTTTTTGGGACCTGAAGAATAAGAGAACCAGGAAATCACAGAGGCAGAGCTAAGAGATGAGACTGCAGATCCAGATGTCAGGAAGTTTCCATCACCCCAGGTAGGCACAGGGGACCTAGGGAAAAAAAGGGGTGGTGGTATGATTAGTTACAACTGCTGCTTTCAATTCACCTAGCTTGTTTTTACAGTGTACTTATCCTTTAAGATGTCACTAGTATGGCCATCAAAACAAATTTTAATTGTAATTTAATCAGCTATCTGGAATTTATTAATAGTATAAATGGTGGTTGAGGGGCAAAAAACGTGTAACATTTTGCCCACTGGCCTCTGTAGGTACTATTTGGGCAGGGCATGTATATTATAATAAACTGGCAAGTACATTTGTATTTTTTTTACAGACACAATAAGGATTCAGTGCTGAAAAATGTAAGGCTAATGAGGTGAAAGAAGGCTTAAGCCAGTTAGCAGAAGAGATGAGTGCAAATAAACATTTCTCAGGTAATATGATCATTATTTTGTAATGTCACTAAAGTATTTCAATTGATATGTTAAGTTAATGTAAAGTTGCTGAGTTTTAAAGTAAGAACTGGTGAATGTTATTATTAAATTCGCCACTAGGGTCAGCCCCCCAATGTTGTATATATGTGACATCTAGCCATCCCATAAACAAATGTGGTGCCAGCAATGTTTTTCTAGATCTTTCTTCTGTTTTCTTTCCTCATATCTCTCTTTGTTCTCTTTTTAGAGTTAACTATTGTAATCTAATCCTTTTAATGTTCATGCTGTATAGAGTTAAGGTTCGTACACATGCTCAATTTTCGAGTGAGCAACAACCCCCGACGGCCGAGCACTACACGCAACAACCGCCATTTCACCTGGTGGATCAGTGAACGACCCCCGACGAACACATACACGCGGACGATGCTCGGCCTTTGGGGGTCGTTGCTCACTCAAAAATTGAGTGTGTGTACGAACCTTTAGGCATGCATAATAAATGAACTGAGTAGGTGCATATATAACGCAATATATCAATAAATAGACAAAATACAATATCAGTAATCACTATGCAATGGCTTCTGTATTGTGGGAGACAGGGAGGTAAGGTGGTAAACGAAGGTTGTCAGCAGTAGCGGTGGATCCAGACTGCAGGCCTCCACCAGAACGCTATCATTGAGGTTTAAATGTTTCAGAACCAGCTAGGGACAACCTGTTCATCCAAATTTTCAGAAGTTAAGAGAAGTTAACCTGCTACCTGCTTTCATGCCCCTTGCTCAGTTTATTTTAGTCTCTTCTGACAATGACTTTTATGCTTAGTATTTGCAATCTGCTTATCTGGTTTAAGAGGAATACTCTGCTTTAACTGGAGTTTCTGCCCAACTCGCAGCCATTTCTGATTCCTCACTGTCACAACCTCTTTTCTCCCAAGCTAGACAGCAACCTTATGCATTTGCCTATTTACATCTTTAAATTTCTCCCTCAGCCTCAGATGGGGAATGGAGTATGAACAGGGGATTCAATTCTGGCTGCACTAACGGTATTGCTGGTTCTTTATCTCGTTCCCAACTTGGCAGCTACAGTGGGAAATTTGGGGAAGAGATCCTGGAGGACTTGTTGAACCTTATCCCCCTAGAGTGATCGATTTAAATCACTGGGTTGTCTCTGACTGGTTTTTAAAATAGCAGTAGCAGTAATAATCCATCAGACTTATTTAAGATGACATTGTTCATATTGAGTCCTGCTGATGCAGGTATGGCTATATTAAGGGTCAGGAATTTCTTTATTTTTTCACTTGTTTAAAATGCCTCGTGGGGGATCCTTTAGTCTGTAAGATGTTAAAGGATTTTAGCAAAACACTGCATCCTATCCATCAACCAACTTTCTATCCATGTACAAATGTTCCATCCAAGCCCAACAGAACTTAAATTATACATAAGACTGTATCAAAAGCCCTAGCAAAATCCAACTATACCACATCTACTGCTATGCCAGAGTTCAAATTCCAACTCACATAAAAGCCAAGCAAGTTTGCTTGACAAGATCTGTTCCTCATAAATCCATGCTGATTACTACTTATAAAGTCAATCCTTAAAACAAACTATAGAATATGTTCCAGTATCAAACTTTCCATTTTCTTTCACACCACTGAAGTTAAACTCACAGGTCTGTAATTACCAGGCTGTACACAACTTACTTTTTTGAATATTGGAATTACAGCACATCACTTTTTTTCCCCTGAGGCACGTCTTCAGACATGAGAGAATCTGAGAAAATAAGAAAAAATGGCCAGTGTGCTTTTTGCTCTTAAGAGTTGAACCCAATGATTACATTTTCTGGCAGTACAAGAGGGCCTAATAATGGTTTATGGTTTCCAAGAAATAATCAGGGTTATTCATTAAAAGTTCTTTAAAATGGTGCTAATTTTGCCCCAACCAATCAGATGTTATTTAACATTTGAAAACTAACATCTGATTGGTTGGGGCAAAATTAGCACCATTTTAAACAATAAGAACTTTTATTGAATCTCCCTGGTAGTTGTTCTAGAAAGGTATGGTTTTACAGATGTATAATATCTTTAGTCAATAAAGAATTAAAAGCTGCGGCCACCCTCCAACCTTCAATTTCGGTGTGCAGTATCTTTTATTGAGTTGCTTCTTCTTTTATGGTCTGTATATAAATAAATATATATATAATATTCAGTGCCGGTGTCCATATCCCAGGGCCCTTAGCCAGTTCCCTCATTTGCAGAAGCACTGGGGGAGATAATCACGTGACTATGTTTGCTAGTTGATAACATTACCCACAATTACATTTTCCTACTAAAAACTATTTGTTAAAATATGACATTGTGCCTGTTACTTTGGGTTTACCGTTTCCCCATTTTAATAGACACTCATGCCTAAATTTCATGCTCAGCGTGACCCTGGAATTTAACATTGCTAATAAATACTTCCCTGAAGATCTGACAAATTTACAGTGAACAGCCTTAAAGGACATGTCCACCCCCAAACTAAAATATAACCCACTACTGCCCCCACTGTGTAGTTTAAAGAAAAACTTTGCATCTCTGCTCCTTATGGTTCTCCTGCAGTGCTTGTCCAAAGTCCAGGAAACTGAAGAGTTGAAGCAGTCTTCCTGCAAAACAGTCTCTGCCTCCTATGTTGCCTCTGGGAGGTTTTGGCATGCGCAGGGGAGCACTTTCCCTCCCTTCCACCCACCATCTGGATCCATGCAGCGTTAATTGCTTTTTCTGTAGTATAAGGCATCTCTGCCCGCCCCCAACCACCATGTCATTTTGTTTAAAAAAAGTTAGAACACCCTAACTTTACAGCCCTTCGTTCCCGCGGCGCTCTCCATTGACGGCAGCCACGTCTGTGGTTGGCTACTTCTCTTGCAAGCAACAGATTTGCTTGCAAGTTTCGGCAAGCAGGGAGCTGGATCAGTGCGCCAGAGGATCGAGGGCTGTAAGTAACATTCTAAACCTTTTTTTAACATTCTGACACAGCATTTGGGGGGTGGGCAGGGTGCCCTACATTATATTTAAAAAAATTATTAGGGTGGACATGCCCTGTAATATCTTTCCAAATGGGTCCTATTAAGATTTTTTTTTTAAAAAAAGATGATTGAACTTCCTGAAGTTCAGTTCATTTCTGAACTTCAGTAAAAGTTTGGAAGTTCGGTAGTTTGGAAACAAACCCATTAAAGTCAATGGGAGAAAATAGTTTGGATAAATTACAAATAAAATAGCAATGGTAACTTACTATAAATGGCCCTGGTACCTGGGAATTTTTCTGGGGAACATGTATATATCATCAAAACATTTCCTTCCCCCACAATCGGGCAATTGTCGGGTTTTCTGCATGCTACATTTGGGGGTTATGGGCAATTCGAGGGTTACCAATCAATATCTTCGAGGGTTATCGAAAATTAAACAACACATTAATATTATTAACAATACAATATATTTGGGGGTTACCGAAAATCAAACATTACATTAGAGGTTTTCCGAATTCGAACAATACATTCGAGGTTTACCGAACGATACATTTGAGGGCTACCAAAAATCAAAGGGAAGGAGGGAGAGTGAGAGCTCCACAGCACATACCAGAGTCCTCCAGGAGGACAGATACAGATTGCACACAGACAGCTCCTACTCTTCACTTTTTTGAACTTTGCATATGCACTGCAGGAGAACCATAAGGAGTTGAGAGGAACGGTAACAATTTTTTAACACTACACAGTGGGGCCAGCAGTGGGTCAAAATTTAGTTTTGGTGGTGGAGATGCCCTTTAATATTATTGATACTTGGCTATATGTCATGGGGTCAATACCTTTAAGCAGCCAAACCATCAAATCTGTATTAGATCATAAAACAAACATTTCACTGACTGTTTCATTAATACTGAATGGCACTAGAGTCTAGGGGGATTGTCTCCATGTCCCCGGAGTCTGGCAACATCAAAAGTTGTTAGAGCATTTAATTCAATTCATTTGGAGCATTTAGTTTCTCTCCTTACCTCTTCTAGCACTTCTATTTATATAATTTATATATCTATGTACTGAACTATCTGTGTATTTATCCCCCTTGTATGACTTTATTGTATTTTATTACTGTACAGCACTGCGTCCCCAAGTGGCGCTTTATAAATAAACTATACATACAAATGTGTAGCCGGTTGCATACGTTCATTTTCCTGCCCCTACAGGTTAAATAAATGCATGAAATAAAACTGCAAATAATGATTTTGTTGCTAGAAATAAATACAATTTGTTCTTGGGAGAACTCAGTAACAATCAAGGTACAGTAGGCAGTTATGACATAAAAACACAATCTGCTATTTTCAATATGGCAAGCTGCCATTATTTTTAAAGTACACTATATGTGTACAAAGTGTTCTGCATTAAGAACATACAATTAGCTCGCTTGTGTGTCAATTCATTAAAGACACATGGAAAATGCTTTCCACAAACACAATAAAAATAATACCGAATAGATATGAGCAGTTTAATTACCATATGAAAGCTAACCTGTTCTCAAGACTAGTAGTTATTACTAAATTGTAAGGACACAATGATCCCTGTATACAAACGATCAAACAGTTCCTACTGCTACTGTTTCTGGTGGTGAAGTTGATGGCATGGTTTATTCAGGAGAACTAAATTCAGTATTTTTTCTCCCTCACTCTAAGGCTGGGTACACACCATATAATATTTCCAGCTGACTAACATATTACCATGTATTGGTCGGTTTGCCGGAAATCTTGTATGGTATGGGTAAGGTGTCCGTGACCGTCCTTGGTCCGATCCTGCTGAACAGGCAATTGGGTATGTTGGTAAATCACATGCGGCTCCCTATGGTACCACATGATTGGTCTTGGTGAACTGACGGGCATGGCTACTTTTGCTTTTACAGACAGTGATATATCCCAGCTGACCACTCGCTAGTGGCAAACGATTGGTCGGGACATATCTCATTGCGGGTACCCAGCCTTAAATTTTTAAACATCTTAAAAGATTACTCACCCTGTGTAGATTGCTATTTCTTGATATTTTTTATATACAACACTTAATAAATTAAAGAACATAATTTAATCATTATTCAGTGACAGAAACAATTACAGGCCAATCATTTATCATACAGTATTTTACATTTATATGAAAATGTTTGAAATAATGGACTTAATTCAGGGGGGTAACTAGAAATCACAGGGCCCCATAGCAAGATTTTAGATGGGGCCCCCCAAACCTAATAAAAAAACTACGGTACAGTTCAACTCAAACCAGCCAAAGTGCAGCAAGGTTTTTTTAAAGGGCCCGTCCACCCCCTACCTCACAAACCCATTTCTGTTTTACTTAAACCTTTCAAAGATGCTCCCAGGCACAGATATTCTACTTACAAAACCCCAATCCCTTGCTGGCACAGCCTCCCCAGCTTATCTCCTCTGAAGCTGTTGCAAGCTGTTTAGTTAGGTGCATGCACAGCAGCAAAGGAGGCTCGTTCTCTAATGCTTGCCAGCCATTGGCCGTAACAAGGCCTAGACTGATGCAGTGCGCATCTTTGAGGCTCAGAAACTATTCAATTCCCTATGAGAAACACATTTTGACTGAACAGCAGTCAAATAATTAAAGGGCATGTCCACTGCAAAAAACACTTTTGGGCATAATGTTAGGTATGGCAGCCCACCCCCAACTGCTATAATAAAACCCCCAAAAAAGTTCAGATAACTACTTCGCTCCCGCGAGTCTCCTTCTCCCTCTCTGCTAACAGGAAACAGCAGAGAGGGGCCTGACCGGCAACCGCATCTGTGATTGGCTGCCGGTCAGCCAATCACAGATGCGGCTGCCAGCTAAGAAGAAGTCACGGGAGTGAAGTGCCTGTAAGTAAATATCAGAACGTTTTTTTTAGGTTTCTTATAGCGGTTGGGGTTGGGCAACACTAAAGGGTGTTATGACTTCAGTGCAAGTTCAGTGCAAATACATATGCTTTTCATAAAAAAGAGCAGTATTTTTTCATCCCAATGACCTTAATCTGCCAATTCAGTATTTTGTCTGTGTATAAATAAATGCAACCGAAAAACTGACTTCCTGTTTGCAGGACCCCTAGTAGAGACCGTTATGGTCTTGCCCTTGACCCAGTGCCTGGGATGATACAGTTGCTCAGTAGAGATCTGAGCATCTTTGACCCATCCAACAGCCAATCAGTAGAAATTACTGTTAGGAACATTACAAGGAAGTGGTGCATCCTGGGAAGAAGAAGGACTGTTAGAACCTGAAATGTCAGCTCACTAATGTCAACAGCAGGGAACAGCAGAGGGTATGAAATCAACTGATTTTTCAAAATGGGAGAGAATATGTAGAATAACTAAGAAGGCATTACACAAATTAACAATTTAACACATATTGATAATTTCCACTGAATTGTCCCTTTAAGCCTGACACGCTAGGAGAAAGCGTGTGAATATTGGATCCAGAGGGAAGGAGGGAGATAGGGGGGGAAAGGGTTCCCCTGTGCATGTCTGTATCCCTCCCGGAGGCTTCAAACAAGGCAGAGACGTTTAGACAGGAAGACATCCACTGCACTTCAGTTTCCTGGACTTTGGACGAGGACTACAAGAGAACCATGGGGAGCAGGAATGTAAGGTAAGAACTTTTCAAAGCTAAACATAGGGGCCAGCAGTTGGGGAAAATTTTGATTTGGGGTGGACATGCCCTTTAAAGGAAAAGTTTACACTAAAACACATTTTTAAATGTAAAACTTCAGTTACTTTGTAGATATTTCTCCAAAGGTGAAAGTGATGTCTGGAACCACTGCTACAGGCTGGGTAGTTGGGTTAAAGGGAAAGTTCAGTGGAAAATATCAATATTTTTAAAATGCTTAGTTTATATTACACATACCTAGTTATTCTACATATTCTCTTCCATTTTGAAAAATCAGTTGAATTTATACCCTTGCTATTCCCTGCTGTTGACATTAGTGAGCTGACAGTTCAGGTTCTGTAACAGTCCTTCTTCTTCCCAGAATGCACTCTAACATGGAATGTTCCTAACAGTGATTTCTACTGATTGGCTGCTGGATGGGTCAGACATGCTCAGATCTCTACTGAGCTACTGAATCAACCCAGGGGGACTGGGTCAAGGGGAAGACAATAACGGTCTTGGTTAGGGTTAGTTCACACTAGATCAGTTTCTGTCCATTTCTGGACAGAAACGCACGTTGCAGTCCATTTTTTTAACAGATTGGATTGACCTGCATTGCAGATCATGATTAGATTGCAAAACTCAGGAGTTGGGCATAGGCCATAATATCTAGAGGCATGCCCAGGCTGCTACAGAGAGGGCAAGCATGATCGGTAAATGAAAAGGAGCTAAACTACTTTAAATACAATTAAGAGCTTTGTTATTACATGCATAAATATAGTTATTAATGGTTAAAGGAGAACTAAACCCAATTTTTTATACTCCAGAATCTGAAAACAACCCCCCTAAAAACACCAATAAACTATAAAATGCCACTTTAGTAAACTCTGTTAAAGTAAATGTAAGCCTGTTAAGAATTGGATGAAGTATCTGTGTGTATGTGCAGTGTCAGGCCACACCTCCTGACCTCAGTCACATGCTTCCTTGCTTTATCTGTCCTGTAAAAGGATTGGCTAGAGATTATTAATGGGTGTGACCAACTGTAACAAGTTTGTGCCATAGCTAAGGACTGAGCATGAGCAGAACATAATAGTCGTTGACCAAACTGTGTGATACTAGAATGTTGAGAAGTAAAGCACAAACCATATGTTATTTAGGTAAATTTCCCAGTACCCATATCAAAATGAGAGGTAAGACACAGATTACTGGTTTTATATCAAGGTGTTCTGCCTTCTGGTTAAGTGTTGTTCTGTGGCTTTAGTTGCCCTTTAAATATTATATAGATTAAGGATTTTGCCAAATAAATTTCATTCTTCATTACCCACGGGGTTTTGTCAATTGATGATCAGTATTCTACAAATGAATGGTCCAGTTTGGCAAATGTCAATCGGACCTAATATGTAGATTGATTTTACATTTATATTGACACAAATGTTAAATCAAACAAGTTTGGAGCCCGGGTATGGCCAGAATATTGCTATAAATTTAAACTTGCCATAGAGGGAGTTATAGCTGAAAAGCTTCAATGAATTTGGTTTACAATAAATGTTGAATTGGTTATTACTGCTCTGTGTGCTTTATTTTCCAGTATTATTGTTAAGATTCCTAGTGTGTAGTTTGCATTAATGTAGTTTGCATTAAAAGCTGTTTTTTAACTTATATTTTGAATTCACTTGCTAAAATGATTGATGTGGCGTAAATGGAAAGATATGATCTCATTACATTTCTTTGAATACAAAGCTATTGCTAATGTTATATTTGAAGGGATTATTTAGCAATCACTTTCTTGTGTGACCTTTGAAACATAGATGGAATGTTAACAAGTAAAGCTGCCTCCTATGTCACAGACCTAGTTTGATGGTAAACCAATGAAGCATGTTGTTTCTTTTTATAGCACAGCTTCGCTGATAGAAAATGTTAGGACCAATTTATGCTGCTTACAGCTGACATTTTCAGTGGGCGAAGTTATAAAAACAGCTAGTGCTTTTGATCAAATCCTTCTAAAAAAGAAGAATTATACTCATGCAGTAACTGAATTCTTTATGGCTCCTCCCATAGACATAGTCACTGACAATTCTCCCATCTCTGACATTGGGCAACATATGTTATTGAAGTAGGGGGAGGAGCCAGAAAACAGTCAGTCACTGCCTGAGTATAATTCTCCACTGCTACAAGTGTTACAACAAAAAAGCAGCAATGTTTACGGCCATATGGAAATATACTTCTGCACTGCTCACTAGCCAATGTGCAAATACAAAAAAAAGTTCAAAAGCCATTCCAATGTTGAAAAAAGTGTTTATTCTCACACAATGGAGGAAAAAGTATCTTGTTTGTGGACTCTGGGGTATAGGATAGGAGAAAGGGGAGAGATAAAACAATACAAATTGGTTAAGATTAAAATATCTGTAAAAAGTGACAAAGATTTTTACAGATTACTTCATCTTACCAAGAGCGCAAGCAAGAATATTTTGAGGACGATGTACACACAATACAAGGGACAACAGGGCTGATTCTAGACATCTTGGTGCCTTTAGCATGATCAGATTGCAATCCCATTGTACTTAAAATCGCAGTAGTGTGGTCCAGCCCTTCAAGAATACTGGACTCAATAGTTTTAGTTCCAGCATTTTCCTAGTGTATTGACATTAACTCTTGCAGACTTCCCCAGAATATTGTGATAACCATTTCAGTGCCAGCAGAGTATTACCATTAACCCTTCCGTGCCAGCAGACTTTCTTACTAATAATTTCAGTGCCAGCACTTTCTCAGAGTATTGCCATTAATCCTTCAGTGCAAGTATTGGCATTAATACTTTCATGGTCAGCAGAGTATAACCTTTAAGCCTTTCAGCTGCCAGCATTGACATGATATACAGTATGTACCTGCTTTCCTTGTCTCCTCCTCCTTCTACTCTAAGTTCTAATTGGAGAGTTGGGTGTAAGGAAGAAAGAGGCAGGGATAGGGATCTCATGGCTGCTAGTCACAGGGGCCACTGTTATAAAGTCTGCAGCAGCTTTTACCTGGCATTTTAGAAATGTTCTCCTCAGTTCTTTTAGCTGAGCTCATCCTCCCCCCTCCTTCCTTCACCTTCATTTGTAACATTGTTTCCAAGTAGAGCTGAGTTCAGGCTCTGTACTAGATACAATGTTACAAATTACAGCAAAACAAGGAGAGCAGTTCTAACACAGCAAGTAAAAGCTGTCAGGGAGATGTTAGGGAGAACACTGGGCTTCCTGGTTTATCATAGGTGCCCAAGCACTTTGCCTAGGTGGCCTATGCCAAAAAATGGCCCTGATGGAGAACTTGCATTGCAGACACCCCCATCCGACCAAACAACATTTGCCATCACACCTGAGGTGTACTTTACTGGTACATGAAGGAGAGAAATAGTTTCGGCAAGACATCCACCCTTTATGAAGCCTAAAAAATGTGACCACATCAGACCATAATTCAGTGGGTGTTTCAACAATGAAGTTTAACAACGTTAAAGTCACAACTATACAAGTGACAATATAGGCACATACAAAAAAGCTTTGAAACAATATATATTGAAACAAAAAAATATGAAAATTCTTGATATCACAAGTGCCAATTACAATGATTAACTAAATGATCAACCATATTATTTTCCAATTTATTCTTTAAAATGTGTAAACAAACACCATATGTTGTAGAGTACAAAAATATTCAGAATGAATAATCTCTTGCACATTGAATGACAAAGACCTGAACCAATGGCCCCAATTCTGTTCAAGCTACTGGAAATACATAAAGATGGAATAAATCCTCCTGGATGTCCTATAGAGTAGTTATTGCAAGTTCAGAGGAATTAATACATCAATACATACAGAGCCTTTGTTTACAACTCATAATGATAGGCAGTCATATGGCACCAGAATATGCCAATAACTATATTGCCTGGAGAAAACAATATGTATATACAAGTTATTCATTCAAACAGTGTTGATAATCACATGTTATGTGTAATTTGGAAAGGCTCATCTAAATTGTTTAATGTATTTTTTAACTGTTCAAATAAAAAGCATTGGATCATTAAATTTACAATGATGTGTGATACACAAACTATTTGTTTTTTTGGATATTTATTTTATCAGGGATAATGAAAAGAGTAAAACAGATATTAAAGACTGGAATAGTTTATTACATGATAATAGTTTTTACCCTGAAAATGCTTAAAAAGACATTCCCCTAACACTATTGGTTGGTATTCAAATCGAAAATATGTGTTAAAGCGGTTATAGAATAGCCTTCATTTTGCTTGATATAGCACTCTGCAATCTTAGAGCATTGTGAATTAAAGGTGATTTATTCATAATTCCGCCAATTTAATTTACATTTTAGCTTTAGATCTCATTTGAAATTTTGTGAAGCCAGTTTTATGACGCTGTTCTGCTGTTGTTTAATGAGATTACATAGAACTTTGGCATATTAAAATGTATTTTATCTTTAAGGCAGTTCCTTTGGTAGGTGATCATATTGCATGACTTTCATTTACAGACTTAGCTTCGGGTATTACAGTGTCTTTTCAGAACTTCAGCTGCGAGGGAATAAAATAGAAAGATGTACACAGTTAAGAGACACTTTTGTTGCTTAGCACTGGAATATAAAAGCACTTATTTTCTGGTCACAGTTCAAATTCATCCTAGACAAACAGTAATAAAAATCCACTCAACAAAACCAGACAAAGCTGAGGTTAAATTGCATCCTGAAACTGCTTCTAAAGTTCTAAAAACATTAATTTTCACAACAAAAACTAAGTCATGTTCTTGTTCAGCTTTTGAGCATTAGGTTATATCCTTTTTTATTTTATTTTTCAAAATTTGAGAAAGGCAGCAGAACTAAAGGATTGAAAGAGTCAAAGTAAATTGAGTAAATGTGTGGTAGTCTTGAGGAAATGTCCAATTTACTTAATTTTTCTGCACTGGTTTACCGATTTCTAGGGTGAACAAAACAAGAGAAAGTAATCCTGCACACACCTAATGATATTATGGATAAGGTGCTGGGTGCCAAATGGCAGACTCAGGCAATGTAGTCAGTAGTATAATCAACAGATTAGAGCCATGCACACCAGACTTGCGTGATCCTGTGTACTTTATTGCATCTTACACAGGCACATCAAAGTGACGTTTCGGTACTATGTACCTTCTTCAGACAAAAAAATTGGTTTCTTGATTGATTTCTAGGGTGATGTAATATTACCCAGAGCTCTTCTTACCTTTCTCATTCCTGCAATGCAGCAATCACGTTGTAATAGTTACTGTATTGCAGGGGGTGAGAAAGGGAAGGTTTAAAGGTTTTATGCCCTGATTTAATTGGGGTTAAAGGACAGGTCTACCCTTGGGAGCAGGGGCGTTGTGGACTAACTAACAGTGTCTGATGAACTAGGCTGGCCTAACTAACAGTGGCTGCTGAACCTAGCCACTGTTAGGTCAGCCCTCCAGTTTAGCAGACACTGTCCGGTTATCCCTCCAGTTCTGCAGACACTGTCCGATCAGCCCTCCAGTTCAGCAGCCACTGTTAGGTCAACCTCCAGGTAAGCAGCCACTGTTAGGTCAGCCCTTTAGTTCATCAGCCACTGTTAGTTTAGTCCTCCAGTTTAGCAGCCACTGTTAGGTCAGCCCTCCAGTTCACCAGACACAGGTAGGTTAACCCTCGAAATCACCAAACACTGGTGTTTCAGCCCTCTAGTTCGTCAGACACTGGTAGGTCAGCCCTCCAGTTCAGCAGACAATGGTAGGTCAGCCCTCCAGTTTAGCAGTCACTGATACTAGCCAATGTTAGGCAAGCCCTCCAGTACACCAGCCAATGTTGGGTCAGCCCTCCAGTTCACCAGACATTGTTAGATCAGCCCTCTAGTGCACCAGAGACAGTTAGGTCAGCCCTACAGTTCACCATTCAGTGTTTACTTAACAGTGGCTGGAGGGATGACTTAACAGCGTCTTTTGAAATTGAGGGCTGACCAAAAGTTTGCTGCACAGACAAAACCAGTTTGCAATCCAACATATTTTATTGCTGCTATCACAACATGTTTCAAACGTGCATGTGTTCTTTCTTAAGTGTATTCATGAAACACACAGTGAACGAATAAACCACCACCCCTCACTTCCCATAGTTGCTTCAATTACTGACATCACAATATAGTCCAATATCCAGGTAAGTCTTCTTATTAACCCTTTGTCATATAGTGGTTCATACCTGTGAATTAAAGTGCCATATTAAAGGGCTATAGTTAAAGTGCTATAAAATCACATAAAGTGCTAACAATAAAAGTGCTATGATAACAAAGTGCTTCATATAGTATCAAAAAATCCTAAAACCATTAAAATACATATATAACGAATATCTCCTCCACTGAACATATTTAAAAAATAGGTTAGCACACCATAACATATTGTATAGTGCCCGGGTGCAGATCCAAAACGAATACAACATCACTTCAAAAGAGGGAAAGGTTGCACTCTCGGGGCTTAGATAAAAACACAATATTTTATTATAACATATTAAAAAAGAGATGCGTGATCGCACAATAAAGATGTTTGTTTGCTAAGACCCGAGAGTGCCATCCTTTCTACTTATATATACACACATTGTTTCAGTTTCCAATATTAAACTGTAGCTATTATCTCTCAACTATTACTTACATATACTGTATACAATGTAACACATGCACAAGCATGTCCTGGACTCCAAGGTACCTTTTAATATCCGTATCATTTTTAGTAGGGGGTGCATTATTCATTATAATTCACCCCAGTACAGCACCCTTTTGGGCATACCATTGCCATCATACTCAAGCATAGTGACCATACCATCCCCTGAAATCCCCCCCCCCCCCCAACTCACTAGCCCATCTTGCCATTACCCTCTGGGTACAGTCTCCATACCCTCACTGACTCCCCTGCCACCAACCCACTCAAACAGTCTCAACACCCTCCCCCTGCCATCAACCCCCCAAGAACCACCTCACTAGCCCTCCCTGTCATCACCCCCAAAGCACAGTCTCCATACCCTGAACGGCTCCCCTTTCGTCACACATGCCTAAGCGTACCAGAGCGATAGCGGCTCTGGGTAATTCGCTCTGATATTGTCTCCCATTTAAGTAGAATCCATATAGATTAATATAACATTTAATTCATTAAAAACCACGGGAAATTATAAATGTGGTAATAACAGATGTAGTACATGTCTATACATGGTACTGAACCTTTTCAAGTAGTTATACTAATAAAATGTATCATATTAAATATTAAATTAATTGCAATAAAAAAACATTTACTTAATTACTTGTGGCTCATGTTTTGCTCAATACGTGGGCTGCACCAAAATAACTCTAACGTAAAGAATCAGAGAACATATTAGATATATAAATAAAAATGTAATACAATAAGTCCTATAGCTAAACATTACATGGAATTGTAATAAAGCAAACATTAAATATCTATCTAATATCTACAAGGTATTGATAGGGTAAATTTGGGTACAAAAGGTGGAAACATGATTAAAAAAATTATTAAAAACAGAAGCAATATGGATTTTTTATTTGAATACGAGAATGCCTATAGGATTAAATTCCGATTGGGATATTATCAAAGTTATTCAATAAAAGTTCTTATCCATAAAAATTGTGCTAATGTTGCCCCAACCAATCAGATGCTAGCTTTCACATATTAAATAATATTTAATTGCTTGGAATGAAATTAGCACTTTTTTTTAACAATAAGAATTTTTATTGAATCTCGGTGTATATGCTTTAGAGATTAATCCACCACTACTCATATACAGTACCCTGGTATCATTTACATAGAATAGACGTGTTTAAGGTAATGTTGCCATCCCTTAACTTCTCATTACAAAATATAAATAATTATCAAAACTATACTATATTATTTACTGTTGTGTTAGATACCGGTATATACTGATGTTATATTGAATTAATGTATTTACAAATGTTATTTGCCTGGATTTTTTCTTTTCTTTATATTTCTGTTTTTAGTTCCCCCATTTTCTCCTATATCTTTGATTTTTCTCATTTATTTATTAAACTCTTTGGGCGTACAAGATTAGATTCATTGTAGATATATCATTTTGGGAGTATAGCCAAATGTATCTTCCCTTTCCTTATAACTTTTTCATTTCATAATGGAAAAATTGTTACTAGCTTCGGGTAACACTTATGCCTTGGATATTCCTTTTATCCTAATTGGATGTCCCTTATAATCACAATGCTTATACTCTATTTATTTATTTGTTCCCTTTCTATTGCTATATCCAGTATGGCCAGGCACCAGATAATAAGCAAAGGTGAACTAAAAGAGAAGCTTTTATATTCCTATACTTATGGTTATCACCTTTCCTTAATGAGAAGGGATGTTTTCTATATACATATCGCAGACATTTCTTTATTTGAGTTGGGCTAAGTTACAAGTGTTTGATGTCATTCAACTGAAACGGCCTTCTGCAAAGTCTCAAATGACCTACAAACTGCCAAAGCCAAGGCCCAGTTCTTGGTCCTCCTCGACCTATCGGCTGCCTTTCATACTGTGGACCACTCTCTTCTTATGCAGATTCTATATTCTTTGGGCATCCGAAATCAAGCTGCAGAGTGGTTGTCTTCTTATCTCTCTAACAGATGTTTCTCTGTCTCCTTTGCTAATAAGACTTCTGCTTAGTGTGGGGGTTCCCCAGGGCTCAGTATTAGGACCCTTGCTGTTCTCCCTCTCTCTGGGAGAAATAATTATTTATTTTGGATTTAAGTATCACCTATATGCTGATGATACCCAAATTTGGTCCACCCCCAGTTCAATCCCAAATCTCTAAATGTCTGCTCTCTATTTCTTTCTGGATGGCGCACTATCACCTTAAACTCACTCTATGTAAAACCGAATTAATAATTTCCCCCCTATTAACTAGGACTTAGTCCACCCTTCTCGATCTCTATTGACAATATGGTCATTAACCCAGTTGAATATTGACTCTTCTCTTTCCTTCCATCATCACATTAACATTGTCACTAGGATGTGTCATTTTCTCCTTCGTAATAGATCCGCCCTTTCTTCTCTCGCTCCACTACTAAAATACTCATGCATGCCATTATAATCTCCCGTCTTTCAACAAACCTATATAAAGAGGTGCAAACTCCGCGGAACTCAGAAGTCATCGCAGTTGATGGCAGAAGAAAAAAGAGGTCAGCAACATCGGCTACGTTGATATCGCCAGTGGCAGCGGTATCACTGGCGGCCACAGTGACACCGTCTGAGTTTTGGCGACATCAGCAGGGTTGAAGTATCCAGCCTGGAAGAAAGAAGATTTCGGATCAAGACGCTGGCAACATAAGCTGCGTTGATGTCGCAAGCACCCGAGGTGTCACTGGTGGCCGCAGTGGCACCGCTCGGTGTTGGCGACATCAGCGGAGTTGGTGTTGCCGGCATTGGTGCATTCGTTACCACGATGTAGTAACCACTTTCTAACCATTATTGCTTCATGTGAAGCTGCAATCTTTTGCATAGCTTTTCAAGTCAAAATTAAAAAAACTATAATTATTGAGCAAAATAAAAGTGGTGCTAATTTTGCCCCAACCAATCAGATGTTAGCTTTCAAATGTTAAACAATATCTGATTGGTTGGGGCAAAATTAGCACCATTTTTAACAATAAGAACTTTTATTGAATAACCCTGCAAATGTATTGCATCGCTCATTCCAAAAATCTTTGGAAATGGTGCAGGCAATGCAAAATGAGTACGAAACCCTTGCCAACCAGATAGTACATCACTAATAAATTAAATAAGATAGGGGGGAATAAGGCTTCGCAGATCCCCTTCAGTATATGCAAATAAGGAACAGAGACTTCTGGGTAATTTCCAGCTCTCAGGAAAGCTATACCTTTTAAAAGGTTTTACAGCATTCCACAACCTAAATGGAAAACCAGAGTGCCAATTACAGACCGGTTTAGGTACCATGGGTTTTGCACTTATTTTTACTTACTTCAGCACAGGATTTTACATCTCCCTGTGAATGCCTAAATGCAACCTCATGAGTTCTGCCATGTGGTTGGCTATTTGTGTTAACAATAACTTGGACAGGTCTCTAATAAAATGGCCAGGAAGTGTACCTGGATTTTTATTAAATCAGGACATTGTATATTTGATTTTATTTACATGACCCTTATTGATTTTTTAGTGAAATAGTGGAAGCATTTCCAAGGTTTTAGCATATTTACAGGTTTTTTTGCACATAAACTTTAATAGATGTGTATTATAGGTATAATCAACACTGATTACCTGTCTGTTCATTGCGTTTAGCTGTCACAGTCCTAATCAACCCTGATTACCTGTTTCTTGATTGTGTTTAACAATTAGTGTTGATTACCTGTCGCTTTATTGTATTCAGCCATGCCACAGACCTAACCAGTGCTAATTACCTGTAACTTGATTGTATTTAGCCATGTCACAGACCTAATCAGAGATGATTACCTGTCTCTTGATTACATTCAGCCCTGTCACAAATCTAATCAGCTACTAATAGAGATCACCAGATCCTGGTTTTGCGGTGGATCTCCAAGATCCGCGAATCGCAGATTTTCCGGAATTCTGCTTTCTGTTTTTTTTTTCCAAACCGAAAATACAAGAAAATTAGAATTTTCAAAAAAAAAATTATACCGTAACTTACTGTAAATGACTCAGGGACCTGGAAAATGGTCTGGGAAACATACAATTCGATCCTTCCTTCTGAAAGAATCTGATTGTAACCAATTCTGATTGGATACAATTAGATTATTTCAGAAAGAATCTGACTGGTATGCTTTCTAGAAGAATATGATTGTAACCAATCAGAACTGATAACTGACTGATACACTATTGGTCAAAAATCTTACCGTCTGTACCCAGCCTTAGACAGAATGTGATTGGTATACCAACCAATTAGATTCTTTCTGAAATAATCTGATTGTAACCATTTCTCAGGGTCATTTACCCAGAGCTGCTATCACTCTGGGTGAATTTACCGAACGTGATTCAATATCGCGTTTGCGGCTGTGGGTAAATCCAGAAAAAACATTTAAAATCCTGGCATTTAAAAGCTGGCATTAAAATCCAATGTTTAAAGTAGCACAAATGCAATATTGAATTACGAACATTGGATGCACGGGGGACTTTTGCGTAACCCACACATGCGGTGCTAATATGGAGTTATTAACTTATTATAACTGGACTTTAAAGAGCATGTCCACCCTAATATTTATTTTTTTATATGGCATTCCCCATGGGCTCCCAGCCCCAACCGCATTATTTATTTTTTTAAAAAGCCCCCCAAACTCTACTTACCTCCCCTCTTTCCTTCACCCTCCAGTTCAGCAGACAATGGTAGGTCAGCCCTCCAGTTCAGCAGTCACTGATACTAGCCATGTTAGGCAAGCCCTCCAGTACACCAGCCACTGTTTGGGTCAGCCCTCCAGTTCACCAGACATTGTTGATCAGCCCTCTAGTGCACCAGAGACAGTTAGTTCAGCCCTACAGTTCACCATTCATCTGTTTACTTAACAGTGGCTGGAGGGATGACTTAACAGCGTCTTTTGAAATTGAGGGCTGACCAAAAGTTTGCTGCAGGCAAACAACCAGTTTGCAATCCAACATTTTATTGCTGCTATCACAACATGTTTCAAACGTCATGTGTTCTTTCTTAAGTGTATTCATGAAACACACAGTGAACTAATACCACCACCCCTCACTTCCCATAGTTGCTTCAATTACTGACATCACAATATAGTCCAATATCCAGGTAATCTTCTTATTAACCCTTTGTCAATAGTGGTTCATACCTGTGAATTAAAGTGCCATATTAAAGCTATAGTTAAAGTGCTAATAAATCACATAAAGTGCTAACAATAAAATTGCTATGAAAAAGTGCTTCATATAGTATCAAAAAATCCTAAAACCATTAAAATACATATATAACGAATATCTCCTCCACTGAACATATTTAAAAAAATGTTAGCACACCATAACATATTGTATAGTGCCCGGGTGCAGATCCAAAACGAATACAACATCATTCAAAAGAGGGAAAGGTTGCACTCTCGGGGTTAGATAAAACAACAATATTTTATTATAACATATTAAAAAAGAGATCGTGATCGCACAATAAAGTGTTTGTTTGCTAAGACCCGAGAGTGCCATCCTTTCTACTTATATACACACCTTGTTTCAGTTTCCAATATTAAACTGTAGCTATTCTCTCAACTATTACTTACATATACTGTTACAATGTAACCATGCACAAGCATGTCCTGGACTCCAAGGTACCTTTTAATATCCGTATCATTTTTAGTAGGGGGTGCATTATTATTATAATTCACCCCAGTACAGCACCCTTTTGGGCATACATTGCCATCATACTCAACATAGTGACCATACCATCCCCTGAAATCACCCCCCCCCCCCAACTCACTAGCCCATCTTGCCATTACCCTCTGGGTACAGTCTCCATACCCTCACTGACTCCCTGCCACCAACCCCTCAAACAGTCTCAACACTCCCCCTCCCCCTGCCATCAACCCCCCAAGAACCACCTCACTAGCCCTCCCTGTCATCACCCCCAAAGCACAGTCTCCATACCCTGAACGGCTCCCTTTCGTCACACATGCCTAAGCGTACCAGACGATAGCGGCTCTGGGTAATTCGCTCTGATATTGTCTCCCATTTAAGTAGAATCCATATAGATTAATATAACATTTAATTCATTAAAAACCACGGAAATTATAATGTGGTAATAAACAGATGTAGTACATGTCTATACATGGACTGAACCTTTTCAAGTAGTTATACTAATAAAATGTATCATATTAAATATTAAATTAATTGCAATAAAAAAACATTACTAATACTTGTGGCTCATGTTTGGCTCAATACTGGGCTGCACCAAAATAACTCTAACGTAAAGAATCAGAGAACATATTAGATATATAAATAAAAATGTAATACAATAAGTCCTATAGCTAAACATTACTGGAATTGTAATAAAGCAAACATTAATATTTATCTAATATCTACAAGGTATTGATAGGGTAAATTTGGGTACAAAAGGTGGAAACATGATTAAAAAATTATTAAAAACAGAAGCAATATGGATTTTTTATTTGAATACGAGAATGCCTATAGGATTAATTCCGATTGGGATATTATCAAAGTTATTCAATAAAAGTTCTTATCCATAAAAATTGTGCTAATGTTGCCCCAACCAATAGATGCTAGCTTTCACATATTAAATATATTAATTGCTTGGAATGAAATTAGCACTTTTTTTTCAATAATATTTTTATTGAATCTCTGTGTATATCTTAGAGATAATCCACCACTACTCATATACAGTACCCTGGTATCATTTACATAGATAGACGTGTTTAAGGTAATGTTGCCTCCCTTACTTCTCATTACAAATATAAATAATTATCAAAACTAATCTATATTATTTACTGTTGTGTTAGATACCGGTATATACTGATGTTATATTGAATTAATGTATTACTAATGTTATTTGCCTGGATTTTTTCTTTTCTTTATATTTCTTTTTTTAGTTCCCCCATTTTCTCCTATATCTTTTTTCTATTTATTATTAACTCTTTGGGCGTACAAGATTAGATTCATTGTAGATTATTCATTTTGGAGTATAGCCAAATGTATCTCCCTTTCCTTAAACTTTTCATTTCATAATGGAAAAATTGTTACTAGCTTCGGGTAACACTTATGCCTTGGATATTCCTTTTATCCTAATTGGATGTCCCTTATAATCACAATGCTTATACTCTATTTATTTTTTTTGTTCCCTTTCTTTGCTATATCCAGTATGGCCAGGAACCAGATAATAAGCAAAGTGAACTAAAAGAAAGCTTTTTATTTCCTATACTTATGGTTATCACCTTTCCTTAATGAGAAGGGATGTTTTCTATATACATATCGCAGACATTTCTTTATTTGAGTTGGGCTAAGTTACAAGTTTTTGATGTCATTCAACTGAAACGGCCCTCTGCAAAGTCTCACATGACCTACAAACTGCCAAAGCCAAGGCCCAGTTCTTGGTCCTCCTCGACCTATCGGCTGCCTTTCATACTGTGGACCACTCTCTTCTTATGCAGATTCTATATTCTTTGGGCATCCGAAATAACACTGCAGATGGTTGTCTTCTTTATCTCTCTAACAGATGTTTCTCTCTCCTTTGCTAATAAGACTTCTGCTTAGTGTGGGGGTTCCCCAGGGCTCAGTATAGGACCCTTGCTGTTCTCCCTCTCTCTGGGAGAAATAATTATTTATTTTGGATTTAAGTTACACTATATGCTGATGATACCCAAATTTGGTCCACCCCCAGTTCAATCCCAAATCTCTAAATGTCTGCTCTCTATTTCTTTCTGGATGGCGCACTATCACCTTAAACTCACTCTATGTAAAACCGAATAAATAATTTCCCCCCTATTAACTAGGACTTGTCCACCCTTCTCGATCTCTATTGACAATATGGTCATTAACCCAGTTGAATATTGACTCTTCTCTTTCCTTCCATCATCACATTAACATTGTCACTAGGATGTGTCATTTTCTCCTTCGTAATAGATCCGCCCTTTCTTCTCTCGCTCCACTACTAAAATACTCATGCATGCCATTATAATCTCCCGTCTTTCAACAAACCTATATAAAGAGGTGCAAACTCCGCGGAACTCAGAAGTCATCGCAGTTGATGGCAGAAGAAAAAGAGGTCAGCAACATCGGCTACGTTGATATCCGCCAGTGGCAGCGGTATCACTGGCGGCCACAGTGACACCGTCTGGGTTTGGCGACATCACAGGGTTGAAGTATCCAGCCTGGAAGAAAGAAGATTTCGGATCAAGACGCTGGCAACATCAGTGCGTTGATGTCGCAAGCACCCGAGGGTGCCACTGGTGGCCGCAGTGGCACCGCTCAGTGTTGGCATCACAGCGGAGTTGGTGTTGCCGGCATGGTGCATCTTTACCAGGATGTAGTAACCACTTTCTAACCATTATTGCTTCATGTGAAGCTGCAATCTTTTGCATAGCTTTTCAAGTCAAAATTAAAAAAACTATAATTATTAGACAAAATAAAAGTGGTGCTAATTTTGCCCCAACCAATCAGATGTTAGCTTTCAAATGTTAAACAATATCTGATTGGTTGGGGCAAAATTAGCACCATTTTTAACAATAAGAACTTTTATTGATAACCCTGCAAATGTTATTGCATCGCTCATTCCAAAAATCTTTGGAAATGTGCAGGCAATGCAAAATGAGTACGAAACCCTTGCCAACCAGATAGTACATCACTAATAAATTAAATAAGATAGGGGGGAATAGGCTTCGCATCCCCTTCAGTATATGCAAATAAGGACAGAGACTTCTGGGTAATTTCCAGCTCTCAGGAAAGCTATACCTTTTAAAAGGTTTTACAGCATTCCACAACCTAAATGGAAAACCAGAGTGCCAATTACAGACCGGTTTAGGTACCATGGGTTTTGCACTTATTTTTACTTACTTCGACACAGGATTTTACATCTCCCTGTGAATGCCTAAATGCAACCTCATGAGTTTTGCCATGTGGTTGGCTATTTGTGTTAAAAATAACTTGGACAGGTCTCTAATAAAATGGCCAGGAAGTGTACCTGGATTTTTTTAAATCAGGACATTGTATATTTGATTTTATTTACATGACCCTTATTGATTTTTTAGTGAAATAGTGGAAGCATTTCCAAGGTTTTTAGCATATTTACAGGTTTTTTTTGCACATAAACTTAATAGATGTGTATTATAGGTATAATCAACACTGATTACCTGTCTGTTCATTGCGTTTAGCTGTCACAGTCCTAATCAACCCTGATTCCTGTTTCTTGATTGTGTTTAACAATTAGTGTTGATTACCTGTCGCTTTATTGTATTCAGTCCCATGCCACAGACCTAACCATGCTAATTACCTGTAACTTGATGTATTTAGCCATGTCACAACCTAATCAGAGATGATTACCTGTCTCTTGATTACATTCAGCCCTGTCCACAATCTAATCAGCTACTAATAGAGATCACCCAGATCCTGGTTTTGCGGTGGATCTCAAGATCCGCGAATCGCAGATTTTCCGGAATTCTGCTTTCTTGTTTTTTTTTCCAAACCGAAAATACAAGAAAATTAGAATTTTCAAAAAAAAAATTATACCGTAACTTACTGTAAATGACTCAGGGACCTGGAAAATGGTCTGGGAAACATACAATTAGATTCCTTCTGAAAGAATCTGATTGTAACCAATTCTGATTGGATACAATTAGATTATTTCAGAGAATCTGACTGGTATGCTTTCTAGAAGAATATGATTGTAACCAATCAGAACTGATAACTGACTGATACACTATTGGTCAAAATCTTACCGTCTGTACCCCAGCCTTAGACAGAATGTGATTGGATACCAACCAATTAGATTCTTTCTGAAATAATCTGATTGTAACCATTTCTCAGGGTCATTTCCCAGAGCTGCTATCACTCTGGGTGAATTTACCGAACGTGATTCAAATCGCGTTTGCGGCTGTGGGTAAATCCAGAAAAAACATTTAAAATCCTGGCATTTAAAAGCTCGCATTAGAATCCAATGCTTAAAGTAGCACAAATGCGATATTGAATTACGAACATTGGATGCACGGGTGACTTTTGCGTAACCCACACATGCGGTGCTAATATGGAGTTATTAACTTATTATAACTGGACTTTAACTACATAAATTTGCTCATAGCTCTGGGTAAATCAGCCCCTCTGATGGAAAGATTCTGATTCATATACTAACCAATAAGATATTTTTGGAGGAATCTTTGAGAAAGAATCTGATTTTCTGTTCCCCGGACCATTTCCCAGGTCCCAGAGCCATTTACAATAAGTTACTGTATCATTTTTAGAAAATTTTCAAAAATTCTTTGAAAATTTGAATTTTCTTATATTTTCAAAAATCCTTGAATTTTCTAACGCAATTTCCGAGATCCACAGATTTCCGGATTTTTTATATTTTCTAAAATCTGCGAAACTGCAGGCAGAAAAGATTTTAGCAGTTTCGCCCATCTCTGTTGTTGATTGCATTCAACCCTTTCACAGACCTAATTATCACTGATTAACTGTCACTTGATTGCGTTTAGCCATGTCACTGACCTAATCAGCGCTAAATAAATGTCACTTGATTGCATTTAGCCATGTCACTGACCTAATCAGATCTGATTAACTGTTGCTTGATTGCTTTCAGTCCCATCACAGACCTAATAAGTGCTGATTACCTGTCGCTTAATGGCGTTTAGCGCTGTCACACACCTAATCAGGACTGAATAACTGTCGCTTGACTGCGTTTATCTGCGTTTATCTTGACTGCATTTGTGACTGGCCGGTAACCTGCATAGATTGGTGAGCTAAGAGATCGGGAGTTCAATTCCAGGCACCGGGTGAAGTGCGGTACTTAACATTGCTCCAGTGCAGGAGCAGACCGACTTGTTCAACTGTTTGATCAATTTCTTGGAGATCCAGATAGAAGTTGGCAGGTACAGCTTGAAGTCCCGGGTAAGATTGTTTTACTTTACTCTGGAGGATACATCCCGTTATTACCATGTTGGAGGCAGCTACGTATTGGTAACATTGTATGCACTGTATAACTTCTAGGGGCCATTTGTTACTGTTTGCACTGGACACTTTACATTTGACTGCATTGGACACTCTGCACACTTTTGTATCTATTTGCACAACAATACCAGAAACAATTCCACTGTTTCCCGTCTCTGACCGCTATAGAGACCCATAGAGCCACAATACTTGGGACGCCCAGTGTTGAAACATTTACATGACCATACGATTGTCCACCGGTAAGTAGAGATGTTTGAAACTTTTCGAAAATCGTCTTCTTTCGTACTTTCGATTTTCGAAAATCATCTACTTTCGATTTTCAATAATCATCTATTTTCGAAAATTGTCTACTTTTGATTTTCGAAAAATCATCTACTTTCGATTTTCGATAATCATCTGTTTTCGAAAATAGTCTACTCACACTCGATCTGTACATTGTTTAAGGTGCCATTTAGTTTACAGCCAAGCCATCCCACCATATGGCAGTACTATAACTAGCTTTACTACCAGTAATAAACACCATAACAGAAATGTCTTTAGGTAACTTTAAATGTTGCAAATGAAGGAATCGGATTTGGAGATGAAATGTACAACATCTGTGGAACTCCGGAATACAAAGCGCCCGAAGTATGGTGAACCCTATACACGGTCAATCGACTGGTGGGCCGTAGGCCTTATTATCTATGAAATGACATTTTGGGATGTAAGTACCAAATTTTTATTAATAGAGGACTTCGAAACCCTTAGATTCGATTCGAAACTGGGTTCTATTCGAACCCACATTACATCTCTACCGGTACTGGGAAAGGATAGGATGTGTCCATTTACATGTTTGTGGGGTTGTATTATTATAATATTGTGGGGGTAAACAGATTATTATTTACTCATCGCTATTATTGTTTGTTTATTTAGTGACCTGAAGCCAGAGAATATATAAATTGCTGCATCTGGATATGCCAAAATAGCCGATTTTAGGTTGAGCATTGAAGGTAGGTTTTTTGGCTCATTAGTAATAGTATATAATCGATCTGTACATTGTTTAAGGTGCCATTTAGTTTACAGCCAAGCCATCCCACCATATGGCAGTACTATAACTAGCTTTACTACCAGTAATAAACACCATAACAGAAATGTCTTTAGGTAACTTTAATTGTTGCAAATGAAGGAATCGGATTCGGAGATGAAATGTACAACATCTGTCGAACTCCGGAATACAAAGAGCCCGAAGTATGGAAGGGTGAACCCTATACACGGTCAATCGACTGGTGGGCCGTAGGCCTTATTATCTATGAAATGACATTTTGGGATGTAGTACCAAATTTTTATTAATAGAAACTAACACTTCACACTTTGCACCTTTATCACAATTAACATTGCAGATGGTCTTTCTGATTTCTCTTCTGGGGTTTCAGTTTCTTTCTAAATGCTATCTATTATAGCCCATCATTTAAAACAATATCTGGCTACTTCGATCATTGGGTGCAGACACTAGTGGGGCAATTTACTGGGAAAATATACTGGGCAGGTATTTGGAGTTAAAGTTAAGCTAAGCGGTTCGCTTGGGTTCGCATGGGTTACATAAAATACACCCATGCATCAGGCACTCGTGATTCAATTTGGCATTTGCGCTGGTTGTAGAACATGATTTTAGCTGGATATCACAAAATTACTAATGTAATACTTAAAAATAGGTCCCAAAATTATTCTTTATATTTTTTTTGTTTAAGCTTCACCTACTCACCCTGATAGATGTATTTACTTTGCTTTAATGTATTGGTGTAATTTTCTAGCTCTTTAGTTGCCTTTCTATGAAAACAATTACGAATAGCTGAAAGATGATCATCAGGGATGAACCAAAATTTTCCAAAAAAAATCCACATCCCCATGAAATCCTTAATATATAAAGTAAATTACAAAGGTGGATCTGAAACAGACTAAGGTGTAGCTCGTCTTTTGGGGGGTATATAAATGTTGGGATAATAAATGATTTTGTCTTTGTAGCTTTTGAATAACAATGGCAAGCGAGCAGCCGTGGAGCCCAGGAGATCATGGAAACAGACAGGGTTATTCAATATAAGTTCTTATCGTTAAAAGTGGTGCTAATTTTGCCCTAACCAATCACATGTTAGCTTTCAAATGTTAAATAAGATCTGATTGGTTGGGGCAAAATTAGCACCATTTTTAACGATAAGAACTTTTATTGAATCTCCCCTAGAATTCGTTAAAGGAAAGTTATACTCGCCTTCCTATTGGCCTTGAGCGTGCCTTCCTATTGGCCTCGTCGCCGTCGGGGAGGAGGGGGCGGAGCCTACCAGAGCAGCGTTGCTCTGAGACTCTGCAGTAAGTTACGCGGACCCAGGGGTGAGGACCTAGCAGTTCAGGTCCTCACCCTGGGTAAAAGCTAATGCACAAAGAAGAGGAGGGGAGGGAAGGTAAGTATAATTGTCCTTTAAGGTCAATTTGTGTTGCAGACACTTTAGTTAAAAACCCCTAACATAGGGATCTGTGGATCAGCCAGTTACAAATAGGGACACAAGGGTTGTTGGGTTGGGGTTTAATTCAGGTTAATTACCAATTTCTTGTTTTCTTTGTATTTCCTTTTACACAGAGAATAGACTGGGATCAACTGAAGAATGTAACCCTCAAACCCCCAATCATTCCCAACTATTAAACCAAGCAACTAGATCATAATAACAAACTATAACGGAGGGATATTTATGACTTTTTGCATCCACTTGAGAAATAACATGGATTATGGTGAGTATAGAATAACCCTTCCCTTCTATTAATACACCTAATGTTAATATCCCCCAGATCTTTGTCATGGATTTTGGTTGTTAAAGGCACCATCAATGCTGTTTATTTATATAATAGTATGGAGGATACAGCCTATCACCCAATTAGAGTCCCACTAAGGAACAAACTACTTTGTAAGCTCAGTTTGCACCTCTTTTTAAATGTGTATTCTGAGCTTACAAGGCAATATATAAGTACTGCATGTAAAATATGTCACCCATCAAACATTCCCTTGAATAATGTTATAAGATCATTGTTACTGTAACATCATTGTTCATCTTCTGACAGGACCCAGGGCTTCTCCCTACTGAGTACCTTAATCTCACCTCTGGGGGACAGAGAACAAAGTTACAGCCCTGAAACACCAACAATTGGTCCCTGTACAACTGACAGAAGCCTGAAAACTATCTGCTGTGTCCTGGACCACACCCTGCCACACCCTGGAACCCCAAATGCTGGATGCTGGACCACAAATAGCTAAGCTTTCGACCACAACCTGTGTGATATATGGAAAAGACAATATGCAAATACTTCTAGCCCCATGCTGTACCTTATTGTCTGCTACAGTATGCTGTGTTAGGTGTAACCGGGACAGCATAAAAAGATTTACATAGACATCTAAAGAAAACTATTCTGTCTCTGAACAATTGTCTGCTGCCAATTTTTGTTGATCCAGGGATTTTTTCCGATTGCCATTAGGAGTCAGGAAGGAAGTTTCCCCATTTAATACCGGTTTTTTTGCCTTCCTCTAGATCATTTTTTAAAATAAGATTCATGGGTACGGTGGACACATTTTTTGTGATATGTAAACTTGTATGTATTATTTATATTTGGGTGTGCTGTATATTAAAGCTTTTAAAATATAAATGCTGTGCGTACCATTTTATCACTCTGAGTGCTTAGGATTGATTGGCCCTTTGGGATTCTCCTTATATTGTGGTGGGGATCTCTCTGCTCACTGCTCACTTAGGGCAGTTCTTTCTTTCAGGGTGCAATATCAGATAAGGGAAATATCTTGAAAGTTTAGGGGGGGCAATATTTACCTTTCCCAGTAAGTATATTTTGCAAATCCCCATAGCCTCTTACAGCTGACGCAGGTTATAGACCAAAACTTTGCAGACAAATGCAAAATACTGTGCAGGGAAATTCATCCATGGCCCCAGTGCCTAGGATAGCCAGGAAAAGAAATTTTGTGGATAACTCAATATACAGAAAGATAATGATCGGAGAATTGTAATGCATAACGTATCGATTCACAGCCAGAATCTTACAAGCAATTATAAAGATGGAAATAGAGGTCTCTGAAATGTGGATGAGGAATGTCTACACTCGGTATGCGTAGTAGACTCAGTGACACTCCATGGGACACTGACTATAATGGGGGGGGGTTAGTGATCATGCAAACAGACACAGCTATAAGAGTAGCAGCAAACAAAAATTGTTGTCAGTATAGTGTCCCTTTAAAATTAGATATCTACCATGATTGGTCCCCTTTGAAACCTCACCCAATCCATCTTTTGCCCCACCTATGCCTCATCTTCATTCAAACCAATATGCAAACATTTTAGAAATAAAGAGAGGGATAGGTATGCAGATATATGATTGATAGATAAAGAAAAAATAGAGATGTGTACCAAACAAGGAAAATAGAACCCAAACAAAACCGCTCTCTCACATATCAATTATATTATAAAAATCCCTTTATTTACATCGTCATTAACTTGGGGATACTTGATATAAGTAATTTAAAAACATTTAAAAATAGCAATAAATACAGAACCCTGAGGTACCACCCATTTAAGTGCAAAATGTTCACACTAAATAATATAGCAATTAAGTATATAAACACTTATTAGTTAACCCCTAAAAAGTCAGTAGTGACCCAAGTCCGTAATCACAGTCTCCCTAAGTGTTCAGTCCCCAGTCGCGTGACTATATAGTCAGTTATACTATATACTATAGTCAGTTATACTTTTACAATAACACTTCAAAATTTGCACTTTGCTTTGACTGCACAGATAAGGCTGCACTTGACCCCCCTTCTTGATAGCTTTCACTGATTGATGATGGGTCACAAAGAGAGAGATCGTATTGCAGCAGGACACGGAGAGATCCCTGTCTCCAGGACAGCTTGCTTTCCATTGGTCACTGTGCGTGGGTGTGTTTTTCAGGATGATGAACTTTTTACTCCTACTGCACATGAAAAGCTTGTCGGTTAGCCGGAGTTGAGACATTGAGGAGGTAACAGAGCGGAGGGGGAAGGGGAGAGTACATGAATTTAACTTTACAATGGGGCAATGTGTTTTTTTCACTATAGATGCACAAAACACATCTTTGTGTCTATGGCAGAAGTGAAATAATGGAGTTTCTGTATTCAATATTAAAAGTCTCTAAAGAAAGAAAAATCTAAATAAAGGAGAAAGATGCTTTTGAATTAGGTACATTCATCATTTGTTATGTTAGAACTATGTCAGAAGATAGGAAAAAAGTAATTTAAAAAGATGGCAGCAAACATTGGGTCCTGTCAACAAGAAGCAACAGAAGAAGTAGAGCTTATAATTATGCTATCTTACTGAGCAAGAATTTATAGTACCTGTAAAGTATTTGAAAGTACTGTATATACTTGAATATAAGCCAAGGTTTTTAGTTTTTAAAATTAGCCTAAAAAGCAAACCTTGGCTTATACTTGGGTCAAGGTAAATTTACTCACATTGAGGGTTCACATCCCGGCCGGCACCACTCGCACCTCTGTATGTGACATCACAACGCTAATGACGTTGCATGCCTAGTGTCTTACAGCCCATCATGCTCCAGCTCAATGGAGAGGCGAGTGATAGTGCCTGTGAGCCTGCATCCGAACTGAGTGCCATCTGAGGAATCGGATTGCCCTGGTCTGTCTGCGGAAAGAAGTAAACTTTTACTTATGATATGTTATTCTTTTACTTTGTATACTCAGTTTTACTAATTTTTCAGGTAAAAATAGGTACCTCAGCTTATACTCAGATCGGCTCATATTCAAATATACGGTATAAACTTATATTCAAATTTCATTTTTTTTTTAATTATTTTTTTTTTTCCATTTGCCTCTTTACATCAGAAATCAGCCACATGGGCGCGGATTTATTTTTTTTACAATTATTTCCCAAGGGTATAAGTTTAGATGTGAAATGGCTTAAAATCCCCTTAAACACAGTCCACTTCTGTTCAGTACCTTTACCTGATAATACATTCTCAGTTGACATGCTGAAGAGCTGCTTTTAACCTGGGAAAATTTGCTTTCCCGAAATTAAAAGTCTTTGTTAACCCAGCGTACTTTTTTGATAACAAAGTCCAAATGACACTATTTCATGGTCACTATTCCCTAAGCCTCCAGTTACCTTTATATCTATAATGGGTTCCACGAGGTTAGACATTACCAGATCCAACAGAGCTCCTTTTCTAGTAGGAACTTCAACCACTTCTGTCATTTTGGTAAAGAAAGGAAATATTTAGAGATGCTGTTCTAAAACACTCTGAGGAAGCCCGTGAGTGGGGAAAGCCACAAGGGTGAAACACGCATAGGTGTCCCAGCGTGTTACCCGAATCCTTTACCTATCCAGTGGAAGTGTTGCCAAAGTCTACTAGTTACCTTCTGCAGTGCAGGCAGAGGCGGTTCAGTGTGCCAACTACCCCTGCGATCCAGCGGGTGAAGCCACGGGATGATCAACCGTGATGAGGTCCATAACCCTGCGTATGGTGGAGTGAGGGGGAGACCAGAGGCGGATTAGGAGGCGCACGGTCTGTTCAAGTCCTGCCAGAAACCAGTACAAACCTGGGGGGAAGTCTATCTACTGGAAGGGTAATATGACTAACTTTTAATTTTGGACAATTTGGATCAACACACAAGGGATAGTGTTACATATAGGTACTTGGGATCAACAGTTGCGTCCCCTGTACTTTTGGTACGGGGGACACACCGTTTTTTAGGCTATTTGGTGAAGGCTTCTGTTTTATTTTAAAGGTGTATTTTGGTAGTGATGTTTTGTATGGCTGAATAAAATTAAAATTTTGCTGTTAAACAGTGTTGTGCTTCTTTGTGGTGTACTTGGGCATGGGACATAAGGTTCCTTGCTTAGTTGGTATTGTGATTCTAAAACAGATACCGACTTTCCACTAAAGTCCAACTTAAGAAAACAGTAGGTACAACAATTCAAAAATTTGCCTTGAACACATCAAAAATTGTTCACTAGGCCTGCTGAGATAAACATAGCGACACCTGTTGCTTCATATTGCGTATCTCAGGTAACAGCAAGGTGGAAAAAAACATTTGAAGACGGTGAGATGATTAAAGACTCCTTTTTAGAAGCAGCAGATTCATTGTTTGATCATTTTAAAAACAAATCAGAAATAATATCTACAATAAATTCCCTTTAACTTTCTGCTAGAACAGTTAGAATAGTTGAAGTTATGTCAGCTGATATTTCACAACTAAAAAAGACTTAAACTATGTTTTGAGTTTGATGAGTTTGAAGATATTGATATGTCTCAATTGACTATGTTTGTTAGAATGGTGTTCAGTAACCTTGAAGTCAAGGAGGAATTTATAAAAAATTATTCCTTTGAAAGGCCATACCAGGGGTGAAGACATCTATTCCACAGTAAAATAATATCTCATTTGAGAAAATATTCAAATACGAAAGATTGTCAGCATTACAACAGATGGAGCACCAATGGATTCTTAACTCTCTGCCGAAAGGGTTCCAGTTTCCCCAAGTTTTTTCTTACCACTGCATTATGTGGGAAGTTTTGGAAATTAATAATGGGATGAAGACTATGCTTGAGATTGTTAAGAAGATTCGGGCCGATGCTCTACAGAGAAGACTTTTTGTAAAGTTGATTAAGAAGCTTGAAAGTCAGCATGGCGAACTTCAATTCCATGCAGAGGTGCATTGGCTGAGCAAAGGGAAAGCTTTTTATCGCTTTATTTAGCTTCTACCAGCAATAATAACAGTTCTAAAAAAAACGGAATGAGGAAACTTCTGTAGGGATCCTGGAAGATTTGAATTGGCTTGAATTGGCCTTTTTGGCAGATATAACAAAACTGAATGATTTAATTCTGAAACTTTTGGTAGAAAATCTTAATGAAGCATGAAGCATATTCCAACTTGAAAGAAGCAAATAGAAACAGCCGAAATACCCTACGAAAGGGACACATTTTTTAACATAATTAAAGGAAAAAGAGTTTCAGTGATTTTAAGGGGATTAAACTTGTCTGCCAGTTCGTATTATTTTGATTGTCAAACCTTAAAGTTGAAGTATCTTCAACATTAAGGTTTGACAATAGAAGGAATTTTACGAAGATCCATCTTCTGTTGAACTTTCTGTCTGTGAAGAGAAATGCTGACCCAATACATATCTGGCCTGTTGTCCCAAAAGAAAAATATCCCTATTACATTTCAGTTTCAGCAAGTAAAGGCTTTCTTTCCATCAACCTATGCTTGTCAACATTTTCAAGTATGAATTTTATCAACGACCAGGCTGACAGACAACCATCTGGATTCCTGCAATAAACTATTGGCGTGATTAATTACTCTCCAGACATCAAAAACAATTATGAATGAAAGTGAATTCCAGGTTTCTTATTCAATTTAAGAGGTAATGATCATTCTATCTTATTTTAACTGTCATTTGTTACATTACTTTCTGTTAACCTTTGTTTCTATCAGTACTGCTCTGACCTGAGGATGGAGGTTAATCCCTCGAAAGCTTGTCTACTAAATAAACATTAAAAGTATCACAGTACGCTACTTTTTGCTTAATATAAGATAGCTCCGGGTAAATCTCCTGCAGTGAATTTAATATCTGTTTTAGGGCAGATGTAAATTTTTTTGCACATTAGAGAATTTAAAGTTATGGTAACCGATACTGAATCAGTTAGCGCAACTTTAACACTTAAAATTAACGTTGCAGCCAATGGCGTTTCTATGTTAAAACATTCGGGGCACGTGCCCCGGATCTTTGGCAAAGTGCCCCGAATGTTTTAACAGATGCTTCCTAAAACAAGTGCCCCGAATCGGTAGTTAGCCAATTGTATCTACTATATGCGCATGCATGATGACGTCACGCTCGTTCTGCACACTCACCAAGCATCCCAGAGCTGTGTCTGTAACTTACGCGTCTAACCCCTCCTTCCCCCTCCCCTTCAGCACTTCAGGAAAAGTTATTGTGATGTGAGTCCTGTGCTGCACTCTGGCTCCCCCTCCTTCATCCCGCTCCGGTTGGCTGTGAGGGCTCATTCACACTACATCAGTTTGTATTTAAAGCAGGTGCGTTTAAAAAAATGAACAGACAGTAAAACCCCACAGGATTTCATAATATCTTTCACACCTGCTGCGTTATAATCCTTTCCGTTCCAGTCCATTTAAAAAACGCACTGCATGCAGCATTTCTGTCAGTTTTTTTCATGCATTTTCTGAAGAAATCTATGGAATACACATTGTTAAAAAATGGATACAAATGTATGAAAAAAATGGATACAAACTGACAGAAACACATGCTGTGCATTTCTGTCAGTTTCTGTCAGTTTCTAGTGTGAACGAGCCCTAAGTCAGTGAGTGGCAGCCCAGAGATGTACTCCCTGACCATCTCTGAGCCCTGGGGGCAGAGCAAATACCGACTGCCTGTCTACACACTATTGCTGAGTGACACTGGAGAGATCAGAATCTGCAGGTTAGCAGGTACATCATATTTAAATAAAGCAGTACAGGGAAGAAATGGGGTCAGGATGGGACTTTGATTCTATGCTGCTGGGGGACTAAGCCAAGAGCTCTGGAACTGGGCTCAGAGAGTTGATCAGGCCTGGCTGGGATCATGGGATTTTATAAATGGGGTCCAGACTTGAATGTAATAAAATTCCCAGTTTATCACCAGTATGTAATAAAATTCCCAGTTTGCCACCGGTATGTAATAAAATTCCCAATTTGCCACCAGTATGTAATAAAATTCCCAGTTTGCCACCAGTATGTAATACATTTCCCAGTTTACTACCAGTATGTAATACATTACCCAGTTTGCCACCAGTATGTAATAAATTTCCCAGTTTACCACCAGTATGTAATATATTTCTTAGTTTACCATCAGTATGTAATACATTTCCGAGTTTGCCACCAGTATATGATCAAATTGCTAGTGTGCTACCAGTATGTAATGAAAATGACAGTTTGTTACTACAGTAGTATATACTGAAATTGCCAGTTTGCTACCATTAAATACTGAAGTTGCCAGTTTGCTACTAGTATATACTGAAATTGCCAGTTTGCAGCTAGTATATACTGAAATTGCCAGTTTGCTACCAGTATAATAGAATGGAATACTGCCATTAATACTGCCATTAATTTGTGTATCTCTGTGTATACCTTATCTATTTCTCTGTATCTCTATCTCTTGGTTTGTCTATGTTTGTCTGTCTGTCTCTCTGTCTATCTCTAATAAGTACCTAGTGGGTGTGGCATAAATGGGGTGGGGAAGGGGGTGTGGCTTAAAAAATTTCCAGCGCGCTACACGCGACACATGGGGTGCCCAGGAGTGCCCCAGATCTTATCAGACCCTAGATAAGCCCCTGGTTGCAGCTCTGAATAAATGGGAACCATAGTCTTGCATCTGCACAACATATATATATATACACAGATTATAATAACTTAGTGACAAATAAGAAAGCAAAGGGCCCTTGTTTTGTGGGGTGGACATGACTTTCTAATGCACATAAATAAATAATTATTATTGGTCAAGTCTTTGATACTTTTTACTTTGTTTATTTCTTTGGCCCCTGCAATATCCTTACCTTTGGTACTTTGGTATATTTATGTCTGCAGCTCCATTTCTTCTAATTAACAGTTCTGCAAGTTCCTCACTAAGTGTTAATAGCAGCTCATAAAAATAAGTCTGTAAAATTGCTCTGTGAAAATGACCTAATAACGTTGTGCAGAAGTCTACAAATATCACTTATTAGATGACACTGACAATTTTATCAAACAAAAATATTATGTGTTAAAAAACAAATTTTACAGTTCAGTTAATTTCTAGGTAAATGAAAGGCATGGGAGAGATTCTTGCTTTGTGGTCTTACATTAATATTAGTACAAGACTGCATATACACATTAGATAAATACAGTTTGGAGCTTGTTACATGAGTGTGATAGCGTACACTACCTGCGATGGCCGAATAACCGACAAACATCCGTTTTGCACCATAAACCATTTGTGTATGGGGGTTCAGTCGGACGTCGTTAAAGACCCTAAAATAGGGTCAAGATTTACCAGTAAGTGCCGGAATTTACCTAACAATCCACATACAGACATTTATTTACCCACAGTGAAGAGACCCAATGAATGGAATTACTGGAATGTGAAGACGCTCCCTTTTGTTATTATAATCCATGTGAATGTAATGGATATTTGTAGAAACTCTGCCAGCAAAAACAACAGTTTCACATGCTTCATCATTAACCTTTACTCAATGATCTTACTTTATTATGGACCCATGTTTGTCATATCTTTGAAGATGCCCATACAGCAGGTCACCTGTGTGAGTTATATTCAATCAACTAGACCTAATTTAAATAAGTATGAAGGTGCGTTATCAACCTGTCATGGATTCCCCTCACTGACTGAACAATGCTCCAAATAGGCTTAATTTCCATCCTCTCTAAATACTTGCTATGAAATGACCACTGACCTCATGCTATATGAAAGGTTGGGATCTCTAGTGACAAATAACATAAATATTTATTACACCCTATAGAACCCAATCACAATTTACCCAGAGTTCATGGTAAATTCCCCTGTAACTGTTTACTGTATATTAGATATTATATTAGATATAGGCTATATTTATTTTGGTTCGTACATCAGATGTTAATTTATTCCTCACCCAGTTTTCTCATAACGTGTGTAATTGGTTGCTAAAGGAATGTATCACCTTGAAAATCCCATTCTATTTTTATATTGCTTGTCTGCATTAAAATGCCTTATGCACTTCTTTTAGCCATTCCAATTGAACAGCCAATTTCAATTTTCTCTTCTGTCTGACTTTTATTTAGCCAGCAAGAAAATATTTGGTATAATGTGTCACATCTCACGTTTACTGCATCTATTGTAACTTATTAACACTTAATATTGCTTTATGGACATACTCTATCATGGAGACAGGGTGAACTGTCCCATTGCCCAGAGGGCTTAGTCATAAACATGAGGAGGAACTTGAAAACAAGAGAGATAGAGAAATAAGGAAGGCAAAAAAAGGCCACGCAAAACACATCCAGATTAAATCCATATTAGTGGCCTCCATTACCATAATCTCATTTGTTCGTTTTTTGAACATACTCACATTCAGAATGGGAAAGAGGGGGCACAATGATAAATATCATATACAAAGAAAACCTTCACAAACATCATATACAAAGAAACCCCTATTATTATATAGCATGAATTAAATACTTCCCACATTTGACACACCCATATTCACAAAATCAATATAATTCATGCAAAATGTGCTTGGACTGCATAAATAATCTATTAGTTATTCCCTTTACCTTTTACTATTTATTTAGCTAAGCACCCAGATAGCTAACATCATCCTTCCTGGTTACATGAACCAGATGTTTAGAAACTACCCAGCATGCCTTGGTTGCATTCTGCAATTTGTGATGGCCAAAAACAATCAACATCGATGCCAACAGAGGTAGTTTGTAGGTTTGATGTTGGTCATTTTCGGCTGTCAAACATTCTGGAATAAAAATTTATGTTGGCCAGTATCAGCTCCCTATAGTAGAGGGAGCCCGATGCAGGGATCGGTAAGGGCCGTGTATTTGGTTACCACCGCATGCGTACTGACAAATTCAAGGTACACATGTGTTTCATACTTGCATGAACACCTTTACTAAGATAGACATTTCACTAGGAATTGCAATATGATTCTCCAGAACTTTTCCTTTGGCTGCCTGTCAACATATTTGCTGCCTTTAGTGAGAAAATCAGCTTTCAGGTAGCAAAAATGAGAGCTTACATCAGTAAAGTGCGGGTGGCACTTAGAGGAGGCACACACATCACAGATGTGTGATGTAAGTCAGTGAAGAAGGCATAACTTTATATTAGCGGCATTGATTGCAATATAAGTACAACAGTGAAAAATGTAGTTTATGTTTCTGTAAAGTTAAATCTTTGTTAAAGGGGAACTAAAGTCTCCAGACAACATTGTCCCAATAGACAGAGCACATACACAAACATGCAACTGTGTCTCACCTCTCCCTTTGCTGAGGCCATTGGGTGATTTATAAAAATAACCTGTGAGTACTAGGGGTCAGCTCCCACAATCCACCTTAGCTGGATAAACCCCAGCTAAGTGTCTGCGTACAGACACAGGCTCTGTAGTGCTCAACAGATCAAAACAAGGAGGTTATAGCCTTGCTTCCTAAAAGCTGACAGACAATCACAGTGCAGCACAGAGATCCTCCCTCTCCCAGACACAGAACAGGGATTTCAGTTTTTTTTTCCAAACACATTCAATGCTCCTGTTTTAACAATTGTATAATCCTTTACTTTTCATACAAAAAGAAAAGCAATCTTTGCAGTGTATTTCAAAGATAGCATGAATGTAATAAACAGAATACTTACATTTCAGCAAAAATAAAGTCTGGGGAATAGAACCTGCAACTTGTACATTTACTTATATAGCCATTCCAATTGAACAGCCAATTTAATTTCTCTTCTGTCTGACTTTTATTTAGCCACAAGAAAATATTTGTGTATAATGTGTCACATCTCACGTTTACTGCATCTATTGAACTTATTAACACTTAATATTGCTTTATGGACATACTCTATCATGGAGACAGGGTGAACTGTCCCATTGCCCAGAGGGCTTAGTCATAAACATGAGGAGGAACTTGAAAACAAAGAGAATAGAGAAATAAGGAAGGCAAAAAAAGGCCACGCAAAACACATCCAGATTAAATCCATATTAGTGGCCTCCATTACCATAATCTCATTTGTTCGTTTTTTAACATACTCACATTCAGAATGGAAAGAGGGGCACAATGATAAATATCATATACAAGAAAACCTTCACAAACATCATATACAAAGAACCCCCTATTATTATATAACATGAATTAAATACACATTTGACACACCCATATCCACAAAATCAATATAATTCATGCAAAATGTGCTTGGACTGCATAAATAATCTATTAGTTATTCCCTTTACTTTTTACTATCTATTTAGCTAAGCACCCAGATAGCTAACACTCATCCTTCCTGGTTACATGAACCAGATGTTTAGAAACTACCCAGCATGCCTTGGTTGCATTCTGCAATTTGTGATGCCAAAAACAATCAACATCGATGCCAACAGAGGTAGTTTGTAGGTTTGATGTTGGTCATTTTCGGCTGTCAAACATTCTGGATTAAAAATTTATGTTGCCAGTATCAGCTCCCTATAGTAGAGGAGCCCGATGCAGGGATCGGTAAGGGCCGTGTATTGGTTACCACCGCATGCGTACTGACAAATTCAAGGTACCCATGTGTTTCATACTTGCATGGACACCTTTACTAAGATAGACATTTCACTAGGAATTGCAATATGATTCTCTAGAACTTTTCCTTTGGCTGCCTGTCAAATATTTGCTGCCTTTAGTGAGAAAATCAGCTTTCGGTAGCAAAAATGAGAGCACGCTTACATCAGTAAGTGCGGGGGCACTTAGGAGGCACACACATCACAGATGTGTGTGATGTAAGTCAGTGAAGAAGGGATAACTTTATATTAGCGGCATTGATTGCAATATAAGTACAACATTGAAAAATGTAGTTTATGTTTCTGTAAAGTTAAATCTTTGTTAAAGGGGAACTAAAGTCTCCAGACAACATTGTCCCAATAGACAGAGCACATACACAAACATGCAACTGTGTGTCACCTCTCCCTTTGCTGAGGCCATTGGGTGATTTATAAAAATACCCTGTGAGTACTAGGGTCAGCTCCCACAATCCACCTTAGCTGGGTAAACCCCACTAAGTGTCGCGTACAGACACAGGCTCGTAGTGCTCACAAATCAAAACAAGGAGGTTATAGCCTTCTTCCTAGCTAGGTACACACTGTACAGATTTCTGAAAGATGACAGACAGGATCTGTAAGATCCTGTCTGCCATCTTTCAAAGATCTGCATACACACAGTCCCGAGCGTTCTCCTATGTGAGAACGCTCGGGACTGTGTGTTTCCATCGCCGCTAGACTCCTCTATAGGGAGTCTAGCGCGGCCGATGGAAATTTTCGGCCTTTCCCGAACAGCGTTCGGCCGACCCGACGTTTGGCAGCCGCGCCCGTTCGGGAATGAACGTACACACGTAACGATTAAGCCCCGATACCGTCGGATCCGACGGTATCGGGGCTTAATCGTTAATGTGTGTACCCAGCTTAAACTGACAGACAATCATAGTGCAGCACAGAGATCCTCCCTCTCCCAGACACAAACAGGGATTTCAGTTTTTTTTCAAACCACATTCAATGCTCCTGTTTTAACAATTGTATAATCCTTTACTTTTCATAACAAAAAGCAATCTTTGCAGTGTATTTCAAAGTAGATAAGATGAATAAACAGAATACTTACATTTCAGCAAAAATAAAGTCTGGGGAATAGAACCTGCAACTGTACATTTACTCTGTCTTGCTAAAAGCAGACTCTTCATCCTAGGGAGACATTATATAACACCATTGGTACATGTAGAATATTGTACTGGAACATAGTGAAAACAGAAATAAAGGTAAGTTTTGGGATTCAAACACATGACTTCTGAACTGTATGTGTCTAAAGCACCACTAATAAACTGAAAGCCTAGGTACATTTAGAAGCTTTATCTTTTGCATGGAATATAATAGAATAAAAAAAGGATTTCTGGGTAATGAACTTGTGACCATCTGAACTGTAAATTTTTTAAACCCAGTGCCTTATCCGGTACATAAGTGGAAATCCAGCTACATTTGGAAGCTTTATATTTTGCTAGGAAAGAATAAAAATGGGATATGGAAGCCCCTGATAAGACTTTGAAAGCTGCTTGTTACCCTGCAGTTTATTTTCCAGCAACTCACACTGACTGGTAAATAAACTGCAGGGTCAAGCAGCTTTCAAATCTTATCAGGGATTCCATATTGGTGTGGAGACATCTGTATAGAAAACACTCTATGCATAGAGCCAGTGAATACTGGGGTCAGGGGGTGTGGTTCTTGATGACTTCATGGGCTGTGGGTTTTGCTGGCAACACATGAAGCCTTCTATTTACAGAATCTATTTCTCACATATCTAAATGCAACGTCCAGAGCTGTCTTGCTAAAAGCAACTCTTCATCCTAGGGAGACACTATATAAACCATTGGTACATGTAGAATATTGTACTAGGAACATAGTGAAAACAGAAAATAAAGGTAAGTTTTGGGATTCAAACACATCACTTTCTGAACTGTATGTGTCTAAGCCACCACTGAATAAACTGAAAGCCTAGGTAATTTAAAGCTTTATCTTTTGCATGGAAATAATAGAAATAAAAAAAGGATTATCTGGGGTAATGAACTTGTGACCATCTGAACTGTAAATTTTTTAAACCCACTGCCTATCCGGTACACATAAGTGGAGAATCCAGCTACATTTGGAAGCTTTATATTTGCTACGAAAAGAATAAAAATGGGATATGGAAGCCCCTGATAAGACTTTGAAAGCTGCTTGTTACCTGCATTTTTTTTTCCACACTCACACTGACTGGTAAATAAACTGCAGGGTAACAAGCAGCTTTCAAAGTCTTATCAGGGATTCCATATTGGTGTGGAGACATCTGTAGAAAACACTCTATGCATAGAGCCATGAATACTGGGGTCAGGGGGTGTGGTTCTTGATGACTTCATGGGCTGTGGGTTGTGCTGGCAACAACATGGAAGCCTTCTTATTTACAGATCTATTTCTCACATATACTAAATGCAACGTGCCAGAGAAGAATCTTACAATGTATAGGTGTTCTGGGGAGAAAAACTTTAAAAATTTAAGTTCTCCTTTAAAGTGACCCTTTATAGAAAAAGGACATACATTTTAAGACTGTACACAAAGAGGAGGATTGGTTTAAAAGAAATGTAAAGGAAGCCAAGCTTGAATTGCAGTCAGATGACTAGTGAACAACTAGTTAAAGTAACTTAATACCACAGATAATGATATAGATAACACTCACCTTAGTATTGCATACTAAACAGTAAATGGTAATATCAGATAAAGGTTGTCCATGGTTTGAAAAGTAAAAGTAAAAGTAATAGAAATGCCCCACAGATTACTGGGTAATTATGTAATTCCTTAATTTCAAATATTTTCATATCTCAATACGTATGTATGTATAATTTTATGTAATGGCGCCACTTGGGTACGCAGCACTGTACATTATAATACAGTACAGAGACAGGAAGTGCAGACAGGGAATATGCAAGCCATTATACAGATAAGTTAATTTACATCATAAATTTCAAAGGTTAAGAATATTATATAGATCTATATATAAAATAGTGACATATTAGGAATGAGACCCCTGCCCCAAAGAGCTTACAATCTAAGTAGGAGGGACAACTACAGATACAAGTGTGGGAGGGAAAAAGTGCTCAGACAGCTAACAATCATTAATGTGCTGGTTTTCAGAAATGTAGGATAACAGTTTAGATTTAAAAGAGCTAAAGTATGTCACCTGGCGAAGTAAGAGAGGGAGAGAGTTCCAAAGGTAGGGAGCAGCAAGAGAGAATGGCTAAAGAGTTAGCAGTGTTCGTTGGGTGTCTGTAGAGAAGATATTTCCTTTATATTTGCAACAATTTTATGGAAGAGGAACATAATTAAATGACCCAGTTTAGCTTTTCTTAGTGACAATATTTATAAAGTTCCTTTTTCCACCACAGGAGGTCATGATGAGCTAAACCTTTGTTTAGTGACTTCACACAGGAGATTACACAAATCAGGATTGCTGAGCAATATGTGAACATAAATTTCAAGTAAGCAAATAAGCCTGTCTACTGTACACCCAGTCCTACACCATAGAGCCATGAATCTGTATCTTGCACAGACGAGATCTAACAAGATCAAAACATGTCTGTCTGCAGGTCAGATGTGTTCTATATCTTATAAACCTTTTTGATTGTGCTTGAGAAAGGAACTTGACCGTGATATGGCTGTGTATAAGAATACACTATCTTGCAAAAAAATGTGTTTGCGGCTCATTTTTATTTTGACTTTATCTTATGTGTATGGGATTGACAGCATCCGTTGAGTTCCAAAAATAGAAATGGAGTGCTGCTCTGGACACTAGAAATATATGTTTATATATCTTATAAAAGTCACTCTGCTATGTCACCAATTAAATGCCCAAAATAAAACCAAACGTGTCATAACAAAAAACACCACAGAACCACTGCTGCTCCCAAGTATAAGATATCCCACACTTTAGTGCTATATAAATAATAGATATTTAGCGACCTTCTAGGGAAACCACGGAAGAACCCAATGCTCAGAAACGTGATAAACTTTAATGGTAGATAAAATGAAGGTGCATGGAGTAACCGAATGCTCTTTAGTACTTAGTCCTCTATTATACAGTTGAACACAAACACTTGAAAGGGCTGAACTTGAAGTGAGTGGAACAGAGCATGTAGAACCATTTTAAAGGGCATCTTCGTCCCTCAATGAAAAATATACAAATCCCCCTCAAACTCTAAAACAACAGTAGTTAGAAAGCTGACAGATTGACTAACCCATAATTATAATGTTCTTCTTATTCCATCTGCTTCACAAAAGGCACTAACTATTCTCCAAGCTAGGGGAGTAGCATTCAGACATTGGCACTGATGTCAATAGTTACACCCATGACTGAAATCAGAATAATCAGCAAGAAGAAAGAGGGGACAGAGCTTCAGGCAGCATTTTAGGTTAGTCTTACATCTCTCAGATTTCTAACTATTGCAGTTTGGGGATGATTCACCTAACAGATCCACACTAAGGCCTTGTACATATGCATGATGAACATCCATTTCAGCCATTCACATGATACTTATTGTACGCGTGTACGAGGCCTTTAGAAAGAAGAGGTTTCCAGTATTTACTGCAGTCTAAGTATGTTTAGACAAATGTCAGGATTATTAGGCAGTTAGTTTCATGTTTATGCATTCCTATGTATTACTAGAAATTACCCTTACTTATATACCTCTAGAAATAATGCTTTCTAGCTTAATCCTCAAGGAACAACTTCATCTGCCCACCAGAGTAGTTGATCAGAGTAGTTTTCATTTTTTGGTTGCTAACTTTATTTTAATAAGCCCATAAGATAATAAGGAAACCACATGTTAAAAAAAAGATACCAAAGTTTAGTGACCTTAAGAGCTCCCAGGCATCAGATGACTCCCTCGTCAGAGAGAGAGTCCCTCCATGCCCCGGACTCAACACAGCCAGGGATTTTTCAGTGTAAAAGTGTATTGCATAGAAGGCTTTAGATTGGAGACATCAATTGTCAGTTGCAGCACCTCAAAGTATAACAAAAGAATGTGCATTATTAAATTCATGAGGAAACCCTTTCTGCAGATTAGCTATTTTTAGAGCAGAGGTACATGGCAAGTTACCCACTGTGTCAACTCAAACAGAGGCAATGTCATCAGTAGAAGTGGGAACTCCCTATGCACACAATATTAGCACTGCTATCCTGTCAAAGTGACGGTCACTGTATTGCAACCTGCAACCTAAAGCTGGTACACACAGCACAGATTTCTGAAAGATGACAGACAGATCTGCAAGATCCTGTCTGCCATCTTTCAAAGATCTGCATACACACAGTCCCGACGTTCTCCCTATGAACTTCATAAAGAGAAGCTCGGGACTGTGTGTTTCCATCGGCCGCGCTAGACTCCCTATAGGGTGTCGGGAAACGAGCGTACACACATAACAATAAAGCCCCGATACCGTCGGATCCGACGGTATCGGGGCTTTATCGTTAGTGTGTATACCCAGCTTTAGGCTGGGTACACACTGACATTTTCTTTGCCCTGACCAACTGTTCGCGCGTCACGGCAAAGAGTTCTCCACTAATGATCATGCAGTCCATAGTGGCTCTCAGTGCATCGCCCTGCTTGTTCACATTATAAATATATTATACAGGGCGATGCAACAAAGGGCACACCACTCCTGCTTTGGAGTTTAATCATGTAGCGTGACTTAAAATCCTTCCTTGTGGCAGCTGCGTGGCTAATGTGAAAGTTAACTGTGCAAGTGATGTTATTGCCGAAAGCGGCATTCTTTTGCGGCACTTTAAATGCCAGATAGCGGCACTTTAAATGTCAGATAGCGATGCTCCGAGATCCGCTCGGCATATAACAAATAGCATTTAGATTTTGTCTTGTGCTTACCAAGACACCTTAGTTTTCTCTGTGCTCTCATGTTATTGCAATATAAACCATATTTGTGTTTGTTGTACAGATTTCTATATGCAAAACAATTCACAGCTGTTTTCATTCTGTCAAATGGATCATCTATTGTAAAACTCAGGGTACTGATTATATTTCTCATCATAATAACTAATTGTACATTAAAAGTAAATTGCAGAATGTAATAACTTGCGTTTATAACTGATCGTATAGGAGGTTGCCATACTGTATGCAGAATTTATACACAAATCATCAACATTTTTTTTAAGAACTGAAGTATCTTCCTTTTCATGAAGGCAAAAGAAGGGTATTTTAAATTCTAATGGGAATACACATGTGGATCTGGGTTGCTGATTATCATTCATGTGTATGTCCTCAAAGTGTTCAGTCTTGATGTGGACAAACTATCACAGTGAGCTGTGGGACTGGTCACTGGAGATTAAATTCACTAAAGGCTCGTACACATATGCGATGACGGGTCCTGTCCCGCGACGCACGATGTGTACAAACAACGTTTTGGCCGATAATCGGCCCATGTGTAGGCACTTTATCACCAAACGGTCGCTCGTTCGTAGATACACCAGTCAGTCGGTCAATAATCCCCGACCAACGTGTGTTTCGGCCGATACATGGACCGATTATCAGGACCCGCAATCGCACGTGTTGTACGAGCCTTTAGACAGAGCAAGCAGTATTATTAACATTCTTATTATTGTGGATTTATATGAGCCAACATCTTCCATAGCGCTTTAAACATTACATGTTACATGCCGAAGACTTACAATCTAAGCACATTTATTTGACACATACCCCCTATCAGTATGTCTTTATGAGTGTGGGAAAAAAAGAGTGCCCGGAGAAAACCCATGCAAGTACAGGAAGTTCTTCAAACTTGCAGAAGTGTCCAAGGGTAAATTCGAACTCAGGACACGCTGCAAGGCATCAGTGCTACCAATCCCTACCCATGCAAGTTGGCAGTGATAAATATAATGTCATGGCTATAACAATAAATGTAATGCAACTGTAGTCCAATGGTTAAGATTGTAATGAAATTATCAAAATGCTTACTTATTAAAGGGAACTAAAGTCACTAGATAACAGTGCCCAATAGAAAGAGAACATAAATATAAAACAAGCTGTCTCACCGGGACAAATCAGTGTCAGTTGAGGCCAAAGTATGTCCGACAAATGAATGTCCAGCATCGGTCGAGGGCACATGAAAAATCACTATAGATATTTCGCGTCTACTGACCAATACATGGAAATATTGGTTGTCACAAAATATCTGCTTGCGTGTACCCAGCCTTATCATGTTACAGAAGATTCTGCCTCAGAAGAAGAATTTTACATTTGTTTTTTAAAACAATCTCTTTACTTATACACACACCATTCCTTTGCATTTATTACAAAAATAATCTTTGCAGTTAATTATCCAGCTCCATTTGTGGAGACTTTAACCTATAACCTCATAATTTAGATACTTACCCTTGCTAGGAACAGAATGAAAGAAAAATTTAAAAACTCTGAGAAATCAGCTATTTTGTACTGTTCCTGGTAAGCTGTCTGTAATTCCTGCTGGCTGAAAATAAACTGCAGGGTAACAGCAGCTTTTAAAGTTTCAAGGACTTCCATATTGGTGGGAGACATTGTATAAAAGATATGTGCACAGAGATGTACATGCTCCACAGGCTCTTTAAGTATCTTACTTATATAAGTGTACTGGGGAGAAAACGTCCACATTTAATGTTGGACAATCCATGGTGGGTATGTCTTCTAAATGAAAACAAAAACAGCTTAGTTTTTTTTTACATTATCAATCCATCTTATAATTATCTTTGTATTTGATTTAGACCCCATAGTAAACAGGATTTCTATTAATGATGTACATTTTTCTCATTTTGTATTCAATATTTTATAGCACTGTGCAAACTAATCCCTTACTTCCAGCACCCTAACTTAATGTCAACATAGAATGTGCTTCCCCACGTTAACAAAATAATGATACATTGCATTGCAGGAACCTTTCTTTAAGAATCAATAATCAGCAAGGACTTCAAATGAAAAGGCGCAATTATTTTGTACCAACCTTTTGTGCCGAATCTGCAGAAAAGAATAAAAAATACACATCCATCTGGAATAAAGCAGAATTCTCATTTAAGAAGCTAAGTAAACAGCACAGAGTCTTTCTTTTGTGTGCTAAATCTCTATATTTATTTCAGTCATTCATCTATTTAGAAGTAGGTCAGCTATTATGTTAGCTTCAGAAAAGCAGAGATTTTTTTCCATGGGAATAAGCATTAAGCTATGTCCACCCCTAAAATAAAAATTTTATATCATGCTCCCCCATGTCCCCCAGCCCCAACCGCATGTTTAGTTTTTTTAAAAAGCCCCCCAACTCTTACTTACCTCCCCTCGATCCTCCCCGCACTGCCGGCCCTCTGCTTGCGAGAATGCAAGCAGAGGGGCGGACCGGCAGGAAGAATCTTACAATGTATAGGTGTTCTGGGGAGAAAAACTTTAAAAATTTAAGTTCTCCTTTAAAGTGACCCTTTATAGAAAAAGGACATACATTTTAAGACTGTACACAAAGAGGAGGATTGGTTTAAAAGAAATGTAAAGGAAGCCAAGCTTGAATTGCAGTCAGATGACTAGTGAACAACTAGTTAAAGTAACTTAATACCACAGATAATGATATAGATAACACTCACCTTAGTATATGCATACTAAACAGTAAAATGGCTAATATCAGATAAATGGTTGTCCATGGTTTGAAAAGTAAAAAGTAAAAGTAATAGAGAATGCCCCACAGATTACTGGGTAATTATGTAATTCCTTAATTTCAATAATTTCATATCTCAATACGTATGTATGTATAATTTTATGTATATGGCGCCACTTGGGTACGCAGCACTGTACATTATAAAATACAGAGTACAGAGACAGGGGAATAGTGCAGACAGGGGAATAGTGCAAGCCATTATACAGATAAGTTAAATTTACATCAATAAATTTCAAAGGTTAAGAATATTATATAGATCTATATATAAAATAAGTGACATATTAGGAATGAGACCCCTGCCCCAAAGAGCTTACAATCTAAGTAGGAGGGACAACATACAGATACAAGTGTTGGGAGGGAAAAAGTGCTCAGACAGCAACACATTAATAGTGCTGGTTTTCAGAAATGTAGGATAACAGTTTAGATTTAAAAGAGCTAAAGTATGTCCACCTGGCGAAGTAAGAAAGGGAAGAGTTCCAAAGGTAGGGACAGCAAAAGAATGGCTAAGAGTTAGCATGTGTCGTGGGTGCTGTAGAGAAGATATTTCCTTATATTTGCAACAATTTTAGAAGAGGAACATAATTAAATGACCCAGTTTAGCTTTTCTTAGTGACAATATTTATAAAGTTCCTTTTTCCACCACAGGAGGTCATGATGAGCTAACCTTTGTTTAGTGACTTCACACAGGAGATTACACAAATCAGGATTGCTGAGCAATATGTGAACATTAAATTTCAAGTAAGCAAATAAGCCTTGTCTACTGTACACCCAAGTCCTACACCATAGAGCCATGAATCTGTATCTTGCACAGACGAGATCTAACAAGATCAAAACATGTCATGTCTGCAGGTCAGATGATTGTTTCTATATCTTATAAACCTTTTTGATTGTGCTTGAGAAAGGAACTTAGTCCGTGATATGGCTGTGTATTAAGAATACACTATCTTGCAAAAAAATGTGTTTGCGGCTCATTTTTAATTTTTGACTTTATCTTATGTGTATTGGATTGACAGCATCCAGTTGTAGTTCCAAAAATAGAAATGGAGTGCTGCTCTGGACACTGAGAATATATGTGTATATATCCTTATAAAAGTCACTCTGCTATGTCACCAATTAAATGCCCAAAATAAAACCAAACGTGTCATAACAAAAAGACACCACAGAACCACTGCTGCTCCCAAGTATAAGATATCCCACACTTTAGTGCTATATAAATAATAGATATTTAGCGACCTTCTAGGGAAACCACTGAAGAATCCCAATGCTCAGAAACTGATAAAACTTTAATGGTAGATAAAATGAAGGTGCATGGAGTAACCGAATGCTCTTTAGTACACTCTATTATACAGTTGGAAACACAAACACTTGAAAGGGCTGAACTTGAAGTGAGTGGAACAGAGCATGTAGAACCATTTTAAAGGGCATCTTCGTCCCTCAAATGAAAAATATACAAATCCCCCTCAAACTCTAAAACAACAGTAGTTAGAAAGCTGACAGATTGACTAACCCATAATTATAATGTTCTTCTTATTCCATCTGCTTCACAAAAGGCATCTAACTATTCTCCAAGCTAGGGGAGTAGCATTCAGACATTGGCACTGATGTCAATAGTTACACCCATGACTGAAATCAGAATAATCAGCAAGAAGAAAGAGGGGACAGAGCTTCAGGCAGCATTTTAGGTTAGTCTTACATCTCTCAGATTTCTAACTATTGCAGTTTGGGGAATGATTCACCTAACAGAGTCCACACTAAGGCCTTGTACATATGCATGATGAACATCCATTTCAGCCATTCAACATGATACTTATTGTACGCGTGTACGAGGCCTTTAAGAAAGAAGAGGTTTCCAGTATTTACTGCAGTCTAAGTATGTATTAGACAAATGTTCAGGATTATTAGGACAGTTAGTTTCATGTTTATGCATTCCTATGTATTACTAGAAATTACCCTTACTTATATACCTCTAGAAATAATGCAATTTCTAGCTTATTCCTCAAGGGAACAACTTCATCTGCCCACCAAGAGTAGTTGAGTCAGAGTAGGTTTCATTTTTTTGTTGCTAACTTTATTTTAATAAGCCACATAAGATAATAAGGTTAAACCACATGTTAAAAAAAAGATACCAAAGTTTAGTGACCTTTAAGAGCTCCCATGCATCAGATGACTCCCTCGTCAGTAGAGAGAGTCTCTCCATGCCCCGGAGCTCAACACAGCCAGGGAATTTTTCAGTGTAAAAAGTGTATTGCATAGAAGGCTTTAGATTGGAGACATCAATTGTCAGTTGCAGCACCTCAAAGTATAACAAAAGAATGTGCATTATTAAATTCATGAGGAAATCCCTTTCTGCAGATTAGCTATTTTAGAGCAGAGGTACATGGCAAGTTACCCACTGTGTCAACTCAAAGCAGGAGGCAATGTCATCAGTAGAAGTGGGGAACTCCCTATGCACTACAATATTAGCACTGCTATCCTGTCAAATGTGACGGTCACTGTATTGCAACCTGCAACCTAAAGCTAGGTACACACAGCACAGATTTCTGAAAGATGACAGACAGGATCTGCAAGATCCTGTCTGCCATCTTTCAAAGATCTGCATACACACAGTCCCGAGCGTTCTCCCTATGAACTTCATAAAGAGAACGCTCGGGACTGTGTGTTTCCATCGGCCGCGCTAGACTCCTCTATAGGGTGTTCGGGAAACGAGCGTACACACATAACAATAAAGCCCCGATACCGTCGGATCCGACGGTATCGGGGCTTTATCGTTAGTGTGTATACCCAGCTTTAGGCTGGGTACACACTGACATTTTCTTTGCCCTGACCAACTGTTCGCTAGCGTCACGGCAAAGAGTTCTCCACTAATGATCATGCAGTCCATAGTGGCTCTCAGTGCATCGCCCTGCTTGTTCACATTATAAATATTATTATACAGGGCGATGCAACAAAGGGCACACCACTCCTGCTTTGGAGTTTAAGTCATGGTAGCGTGACTTAAAATCCTTCCTTGTGGCAGCTGCGTGGCTAATGTGAAAGTTAACTGTGCAAGTGATGTTATATGCCGAAAGCGGCATTCTTTTGCGGCACTTTAAATGCCAGATAGCGGCACTTTAAATGTCAGATAGCGATGCTCCGAGATCCGCTATCGGCATATAACAAATAGCATTTAGATTTTGTCTTGTGCTTACCAAGACACCTTAGTTTTCTCTGTGCTCTCATGTTATTGCTAATATAAACCATATTTGTGTTTGTTGTACAGATTTCTATATGCAAAACAATTCACAGCTGTTTTCATTCTGTCAAAATGGATCATCTATTGTAAAACTCAGGATGTACTGATTATATTTCTCATCATAACTAATTGTACATTAAAAGTAAATTGCAGAATGTAATAACTTGCGTTTATAACTGATCGTATAGGAGGTTGCCATACTGTATGCAGAATTTATACACAAATTATCATCAACATTTTTTTTTAAAGGACTGAAGTATCTTCCTTTTCATGAAGGCAAAAGAAGGGTATTTTAAATTCTAATGGGAATACACATGTGGATCTGGGTTTGCTGATTATCATTCATGTGTATGTCCTCAAAGTGTTCAGTCTTGATGTGGACAAACTATCACAGTGAGCTGTGGGACTGGTCACTGGAGATTAAATTCACTAAAGGCTCGTACACATATGCGATGACGGGTCCTGTCCCGCGACGCACGATGTGTACAAACGAACGTTTTGGCCGATAATCGGCCCATGTGTAGGCACTTTATCAGCCAAACGGTCGCTCGTTCGTAGATACACCAGGTCAGTCGGTCAATAATCCCCGACCGAACGTGTGTTTCGGCCGATACATGGACCGATTATCAGGACCCGCAATCGCACGTGTGTACGAGCCTTTAGACAGAGCAAGCAGTATTATTAACATTCTTATTATTGTGGATTTATATAGAGCCAACATCTTCCATAGCGCTTTACAATTACATGTATACATGCCGAAGAGCTTACAATCTAAGCACATTTATTTGACACATACAACCTATCAGTATGTCTTTATGATTGTGGGGAAAACAGAGTGCCCGGAGAAAACCCATGCAAGTACAGGAAGTTCATTCAAACTTGCAGAAGTGTCCAAGGGTAAATTCGAACTCAGGACAGCGCTGCAAGGCATCAGTGCTAGCCAATCACCTACCATGCCAGTATGGCAGTGATAAATATATATTGTCATGGGCTATAACATATAAATGTAATGCAACTGTAGTCCAATGGTTAAGATTGTAATGAAATTATCAAAATGCTTACTTATATTAAAGGGGAACTAAAGTCACTAGATAACATTGTCCCAATAGAAAGAGAACATAAATATAAAACAAGCTGTCTCACCGGGACAAATCAGTGTCAGTTGAGGCCAAAGTATGTCCGACAAATGAATGTCCAGCATCGGTCGAGGGCACATGAAAAATCACTATAGATATTTCGCGTCTACTGACCAATACATGGAAATATTGGTTGTCACAAAATATCTGCTTGCGTGTACCCAGCCTTATCATGTTACAGAAGATTCTGCCTCAGAAGAAGAATTTTACAGTTGTTTTTTTAAACAATCTCTTTACTTATACACACACCATTCCTTTGCATTTATTACAAAAAAGAATCTTTGCAGTTTATTATCCAGCTCCATTTGTGGAGACTTTAACCTATAACCTCATAATTTAGATACTTACCCTTGCTAGGAACAGAATGAAAGAAAAATTTAAAAACTCTGAGAAATCAGCTATTTTGTACTGTTCCTGGTAAGCTGTCTGTAATTCCTGCTGGCTGGAAAATAAACTGCAGGGTAACAGCAGCTTTTAAAGTCTTATCAAGGACTTCCATATTGGTGGGGAGACATTTGTATAAAAGATATGTGCACATGAGATGTACATGCTCACAAGGCTCTTTAAAGTATCTTACTTTATATAAGTGTACTGGGGAGAAAAACGTCCACATTTAATGTTGGACAATCCATGGTGGGTATGTCTTCTAAATGAAAACAAAAACAGCTTAGTTTTTTTTTACATTATCAATCCATCTATATAATTATCTTTGTATTTGATTTAGACCCCATAGTAAACAGGATTTCTATGATTATATGATGTACATTTTTCTCATTTTGTATTCAATATTTTATAGCACTGTGCAAACTAATCCCTTAACTTCCAGCACCCTAACTTAATGTCAACATAGAATGTGCTTCCCCACGTTAACAGAAATAATGATACATTGCATTGCAGGAACCTTTCTTTAAGAATCAATAATCAGCAATGGACTTCAAATGAAAAGGCGGCAATTATTTTGTACCAACCTTTTGTGCCGAATCTGCAGAAAAGAATAAAAAAATAACAATCCATCTGGAATAAAGCAGAATTCTCATTTAAGAAGCTAAAGTAAACAGCACAGAGTCTTTCTTTTGTGTGTCTAAATCTCTATATTTTATTTCAGTCATTCATCTATTTAGAAGTAGGTCAGCTATTATGTTAGCTTCAGAAAAGCAGAGATTTTTTTCCATGGGAATAAGCATTAAAGGCTAGGTCACCCTAAATAAAATTTTATATCATGCTCCCCCATGTCCCCCACCCAACCGCATGTTTAGTTTTTTTAAAAGCCCCCCAAACTCTTACTTACCTCCCCTCGATCCTCCGCCGCACTGCCGGCCCTCTGCTTGCGAGAATGCAAGCAAGGGGCGGGACCGGCAGTCGCGTCTGTGATTGGCTGAGCGGCAGCCAATCACGGACGCGGCTGCCGGTCATTCAGTGCAGCGGAGGAAACGGAGAGGTAAGTAAGAGTTTGGGGAGCTTTTTTAAAAAAAAACATGCTGTGGGCTGGGGGACATGGGGGACAGAATATTATGGGTTTTTCGTAGGGGGGATAGTAGAACGGAGGGAGAGGAGGAAGGGAGGGGGGAGGAGGGGGGAGAAGGGCTGCAGCACGCATGCAGGAATCTCCGGAGGCCAGGTAGCACAGTGTCCTATATGGACCTGCTAGCCTCCTGGTGGCAGTTTTTGGAACTTTGGGGGGGGACTACAGGAGAACCAGATGGAGTTGGGATGTGAGGTAAGGATTAAACTACACTACATGGTGGGGCCAGTAGTTGGGGGGAAAATAGTTTTGTTGGGGGTGGACATGCCCTTTAATGTAAAATCTAAATATAGCAGAGGACTGTATGGGCAATGAAACATTTGGACAACAATTTATTTTTGTATTGAGCTCTACCCAATATTCATCTATGCTTACATACTGTTACTCTAATATATACCCATTAAAAACACAAGGATTTATTAAATTAAATAGAAATGATAACCTCTCAGTTCCCACAGCCATAATTAATAGTACCTAGCTCTCTCAATCGGTCTGCAATGTTGCAAATGGAAATTGCAGGGGAGACTTTGGAAAAGTTAATTGGCTTATCTAAAAAGCAGTTTAGGTCCTAACCCTGGGTACTACTGCAGGGTGACAGAAAAGGGGTGGTATAATTCTTCTTTTAAGGGTATCTCCACCCCCAAACTCAAACTTTGTAGGGGTTATAACTTAAAAATGTTCCCAGAAATATACTTACTCACCTATGTTTCCTCGGCCTCTGCCTCTACTGCTACTTTCGGGAATGGGAACGGGCAAGCAGTAGGGGCCGGACAGGCAGACGCATCTGTGATCATAGACCTGGATCATAGACCTGGCTACCAGTTTGTAGAGGGAGGCGAGGGAACAAGTAAGGGTAAATCTATTTCTGGGCTCATTTTAAACATTTAAAGTTGTTGAATTTATGAAGATCATCACTGCAGCGCCAAGGGATCTGTAGGGGGGGAGGGGTTGGAGAGAAGGGAGGGCTCCCCTGCACATTCCAGAGTCAAGGAGTGTGTGTGATGACTAACAACAATATTGGACCAAGATAATTGTATCATGTGTGGTGGATTACAACATAAAAACTTCTCTGCCTACCCTCTAAAACAGAGGATACACATTTAGGCTGGGTACACACGGAGGGACTTTTTGTCCCGAGTGAACGCTCGGCCGGGACAAATGTCCGTCGGTTGTGGCAAATTCGGCCTCGGCTGAATTTGCGGACGATCGATAGTGCGTTCCCATAGGGAACCGGACAATCGAGCGGAATTTTCCGACATGCCCGATCGATGTCTGTCGCAGCCGCCCGCCCCACACCAGCCGATATTTTTGGCTGATCGACCGAAAGTGACATGTATCGGTCGGTTGGCCGAAAATATTGGCTGGTGTGTACCCATCTTAACTCAATAAAGATCTTCTTTTTCCCTGGGAGAGAATGAAAACCAATGGTTTTGGAGATATGTGGCCATACAACATCACGGTCAGTAGTTTTTGTCTGCCAATTTACTCCCCTTACGATGCAAGCCAATGGCGGTCTGCTTCCGTAATTCGTAGCAAGCTGCCATTGACTTGTATTGTAATGTATTGTTGTGAGGATTTTAATCCTGCTTCATGAAAGGGGCTGACCTGCTGCCAATATTTCACAAAAACTCAGTGGATCTGACGAGATTTGTCAAATATCAGCCTTTAAGGTGACCATACATTAGGCCGATTTTATGTACAATCCAACATACAATTCGACATTTCCATCAATTGGCCTAAAAATTGTACATTTTCCCATTCTTATCACGCGACATTAGATCGTAAAATCGATCGTAATTACGATTGGGAAAGTTGTTTTTTAAGTCGATTGGTAGAATGATTGTAGTGTTTCGATTAAATGTGAGTGTAATGTAACCTCACAATGGACGACATTCAACATTAATCACAAAACAAACTGAATGTCGAAAAATATTTATTGTACATCTTGGTACAATTAACATTGTACATCTGTCTATCAAAGTATTGGTCGGTTTAATATTGTAATTATGATCGTAATAGTGTGTGGCAACCTTTAGACACTTCCCCACTTCTTTTCTGCAGCCAGCTCACAGAATGCAATATTTGGCTGCATGTGGGCAAAATTCACTGGACATTGCAAATACACTCTTCACCTACACAGCCAGGACAGTCAGCAGCATGGGTAGCTCATTTCTTCATGATGACTCAATAATGTGCATGTGAAGTGTAATTAACTTTGGGAGAAGGGTTGACAAAAAGCGGTCTAAGCTCTATTGGTAAGAGCGGCCAAACACATTGGCGATACTCAACAAATCCCGTCCCATGGGATTTGCAGAGTATGGGCAAGGTCTGGTGGATAATGATGCTGATGAACTAGTCATGTTGGAGCTTTAAGCTTAATACACAGGGGCGAACATGAGGGTTGACCTGTGACGAACGATATGTATACACGGTCATTTTGGCCCATAATTGTGCCGTGTACTTTGTCAGCCGAAACGGGCGTTTGTCGGGACTCATTGCCCGATTCGTCTGGCAGCTAAATGGCCATTCCAGCAGACAAAGTGCCTATACATGGCACAGTAATTGGCCAAAACGCTTGTGCGTTGCAGGTCGCCCCCCGTGATCACACACGTGTATGAACCTTTAGTTGACTTTTAAGCAACCACATAACTGTCTCACTCTGTGCACATGACATATAGAGAAATAACTTTAGCTGAACAAAAAGCAGACAGCTTCTTACACAGCTGTCATCCTAGATAAAAAGAAAACGTAAACCAGTGTGTCCTTCTTGATATGCTATACAATGGAACAACCATTAAAGCCTTTGGCTCTGTGATACAGCATCACAAGATAATGTGAGACAGATACGACAGCTGCAAAGTTAATTTAATAATGGCAAATGCAGCTTATAGCTCAATGTAGGTTGATATTTAAAATAAAAATGCAGGCTAAAGCTGGGTACACACAGTACAGATTTTTGAAATATGACAGACAGGATCTGCAAGATCCTGTCTGTCATTTTTCAAAGATCTGGATACACACAGTCCCGAGTGTTCTCCCTATGCACAGCACAGAGAGAATGCTTGGGACTGTGTGTTTAACTTGGTCGCGGCCGACTCCCCTATAGGAATACAACTGCAGCCGAGGGAAATTTATGTTTTTTCCTGAACGACTGCTCGGCCCACCCGAACATTCGGCAGCCACACGCTCGTTCGGGAACGCCGCTACACGCACTAGCGATAAAGCCTCGATACTACGACGGTATCGGGGCTTCATCGATAATGTGTGTACCTAGCTTTACAGACAGAAATGTGCAGTAGTGCATTGTGAATAAGCCCTGAGTGACTGTTGCGTAATTTTATTGCTGCTTAAAAATACCATAATATACATTTTATTTCTTTTTTCTTTTCAAAATTTACAGGGCAATGAAATTCTTTTTGTATGTGCAAACTTACCTTGTCGAGGTCCCGCAATGTATTGAACACCTTCACAAGATTCTATACATCACTAGAGATGGACTAGAACTCGAGCTCAAACCCGAGTTTGAGCCGAACTATTCGAGTTCGAACGGACTCGGACTTCTCAAACTATCCCGGACCCTGATTTCTCGGACTTTCGATAATTATCGAATGTTAAAACGTTTGAGACGCGCAAATATGCGAGTAAAATGTCTATTATACCAATACGCGAGTAAATATTGAATTATCGAATCTGTGAGTAAAATGTCTATATAACAATATGCGAATAAATATCGAATTATCGATTCCGTGTGCAAAATGTCTATTATACCTATACGCGAGTAAATATCGAATTATCGAATCCACAAGTAAAATGTCTATTATACCAATACGCGAGTAAATATCGAATTATTGAATCCACAAATAAAATGTCTATTATACCAATACTCGAGTAAATATTGAATTACTGCGAGTCATTCATGGTATAATTATCGAATGCTCAAAAGTAGCTTGCGTGAGAGTAAAATCGATTTTTCTAAAGTCCTGTATATTCGAACATGTTCCCCAGACCATTTCCCAGGTCCCACAGCCATTTACATTAAGTTACCATTGATATTTTAATTGTATTTTTTCTAACTATTTGACTCCCATTGACTTTAATGGGTCCGTTCGAAAGTTCGGCCATTTCTATACATCACGGGATCTCAGCAAGGAAAGCTACTATGCCGTTACGCATTAATACATTCATGTTTACTTTTGTGCACCACATAATTAGTTTAAAGCCCACATTTACCCAATAAAACACCGCCCCATTAGTAAGACCCCAGTGGCCCACTGTCTAATACTTGCTGGTGGGCTCAAAAACTACATAAAAATTAACATAATGCTGCTGTATAGGACATTCATTTTTTTAGTGCTAGGGATCATTGGTTTACAGTGCTGATTTCTAGTAGGTTAAAATCTACCCTTGAGGGTACTGCATTTGTGGGGGCCAAGGTCGAGAAAGGGTGGATAAGGGGCATGGAGGGGTAGAAAAGGAGAGAAGGGCATGGAGGAGCAGAAAAGGAGAGAGGTAATCTGCTTCCAGGTCAGATGGAACATGGTTGAAAATAGTAGTGTTCTTCCTCTATGATCAAGTGGCCCCAACTGTGAGACTCTGGAGTTGTCCTCTGCAATCAGCACATCTGGCACCTCTGGATTTAGATAGGTATTTCAGTTTCCCCCACAATACAAAATGGATATGGCCAGGATTATTAGATTGTTAGCTCCTTGGGTCAGGGCTTGATGTTAATACATTAACTGATTTAAAAATGCTTCATGATAAACACAATACCAGTCATTGCTTTTATTTACATTCAAAACCAAGTCCTAATGTTGTTTAGTCATTTCCATGCAAGTGATGAAGATAATTGCCTCTTTCTGTAAAGCTGTGATTTATTGCACTATTTTCTAAAATAGCCATTTATCTCTTTTCAGATTTTTTAACGGTGGCCCAGGTAATTATGTTGCTGTTGTAAATAGTCTATGCCAATTATGTCAATCGTCCCTGTGCAGTTGAGGAATGCTGGGAGTTGTAGTTTCCCAACATCTTGAGGGCCATCATTTAAGGATCTATGCCCTAAATACAGACGAAAGGGAAAGGTAAAGCCTCGTACACATGTCACAATGTGTCCGAATGTTTGTTTCGGCCGATAATCGGCCTGTGAATGGGTACTTTATCCTGTCGTTTAGAGATCCGCTCAGTCGGTCAATGATCCCTGACCAAACGGGCGTTTCAGATGATAAAGTGCCCATACACAGGCTGATTATCGGCCGAAAAACGAACGGTCGGACACATTGTGCGTCACGGACCCGCAATCGCACGTGTGTATGAGGCTTAAGTCTTTTTTTTTTTTCAGCTCTGTCTGAATAAAGCTGAAAAGGAAACTGTAAATTTATACAGTGTGTCTGGTAACAATCTTTGGCATTTGCATCTTAATGAGCGTGTGGAATGAGGCTGGTGTGAGCAAGTCTTCCCTTCCCCCTCCCATCAGCACAAACATTCTATGGGAGCAGCCGCCCTCCCTCCCCCATCAACACAACCCTGTCTACTACAAAGGTCACGTGACCCCCATCAGTCTCCCAGGGTGGAGGAGGGGAAGCAGATTGAACCTGTTCTTTGTTAAGAGGTCACAGCCAGCTCCCAGAGCAGGAAGAGAGAGACTTACCAACAAGTGTAGAATAGCAGGGCACTCTGATTGAAACCAAGATGCATTCAAGCTTCTGAAACTGACAGTTGACAGTAAATTGTTAAGTGGCTGATTTTCTGGATCTGAAACATTGCCAGTAAGAGGCCGGCATTTTTTTGATTGCAATATAATGATGTTGTTTGGAAATCGCTGTTTTAACACAAAAGTAAACGGAATCCTTTAGAAAAGCAAAGCATGGCAATAGAATCCAGTTATTAAACCAAATAGGAAATTCCAGGGCTTTTTCCTTGTTTACATTCAAACGCCCGTCCTCCCCATGCACAGTGACTGACTGCAGGGAGCCAATCAGGAAAGTTTTGTCTTGTGTATGGGAACTGATGTTACAATATCTCTTTCCTTCAAAATGGAACGCTTAAAGGGAAAGTTCAGTGGAAAATATAATTATTTCTAAAATCCTTAGTTTATATTATGCATATTTAGTTATTCTACATATTCTCTTCCATATTAAAAAATAAGTTCATTTTATTACCCTTTACCCCCCAGCCATTCCCTGCTGTTGACATTAGTGAGCTGACATTTCAGGTTCTGTAACGGTCCTTCTTCTTCCCAGAATGCACTCTACCTTGGAATGTTCCTAACAGTAATTTCTACTGATTGGCTGTTAGATGGGTCAAACATGCTCAGATCTCTACTGAGCATCTGAATCAACCCAGGCGCTGGGTCAAGGGCATGACCATAATGGTCTCTAATTCAGGGGGCCCTGCAAACAGGAAGTCAGTATTTTGGTTGCATTTATTTATACACAGACACAATACTGAATGGGCAAATCTAATTATTTCCACTGAACTTCCCCTTTTGCGCTCGTTCAGGGAAAGCTAGGTACACACAGTACTGATAAAGCCCTGATACCAACGGATCCAACGGTATCGGGTCTTTATCAGTACTGTGTGTACCTAGCTTAAGTGTATTCGCAGTAGGTGTTTATTACATCAGTATAACACCATGTAACGTTTCGGCAAAATTGCTTTCGCCTTCATCAGACACATATGTGTCTGATGAAGGGGGAAGCAATTTCGCCGAAACGTTAAATGGTGTTATTAACTGATGTAAAAAACCTACTGCAATAAATAAAGACTGGTGTGCACAGCATTTCTTCTCTACATATGTGAGTTTGCCACTACGCTGGAGCACCCAGCATTGAACTGTGTTATATTGGGAGTGTGCAGGATCCTTTTCTTGCTTAGCTTAAGTGTATTGGTGCTTGGTTTGGCATTGTTGATGGTAAGACCTGGCAAATAATCAATGATGTCTGAACGAACGTCAGTTGTAGCCAACCAATCGCAAAACTTACCAATAGTAGGACAAAACAGCCGTTATATATATATATATATATATATATATATATATATATATATATATATACATACTACAACTACAATAGTTAGAAAGCTGACAGACATGGGGCTAATTTGTTTATCCAAACTATATCCACGTATGCTCTTCAAAAGTATACTCACGGGTCTTGTAAACTCGAAACAATTTATTAAATGATTAACATGTTTCTGTCCGCGATGCGGACGATCATCAGAACATCTGAACATCGCTACTTAATTTTTTTACACCAACATACACCCACTCATGAAACCAATGAGCTGGTGGGGAGTAACCAAAGGTACACACCCCTCCAAAAGATCCGGATACTAGCAAACAGAAAGTGACAATGCAATAAATATAAAGTGCATCGATTTAGTAAAGTGTCACTAGTGCATAGAGTTATAAAAAGTTAAAAAGGCTGAAGCTTATATAGAAAAGGCACAATTAAAGGAAAAATGTATTGTACTATATGAGCTTCGGCCTTATTGTGTATAGATGTTATTGGAGAGATTGTATTTATTGCAATATAGAGACAATGTAATGTAAATGAGGATCATTAGTTAACAATGGTTGTTGAGGACATAGGGGGAGATTCAATATGGCCCTTTTCCGTCTAAAACCCACGTTAACCTGAAAAAAATTTGGGTTAACGTGGGTTTTGGACGGATTTTAGAGCACAGCGCCATTTCCAAATGTTTTTGGAAATAACGCTGTTCTAACGATCCAAAACCTGTAGCGTTAAGTTTTGCGCTACTTTGTGGCGTGAAACTTAACGCTACAGCTTATGGATAAACACCTTAGCCCGATCTCGCGATGCAATAACTGTTTACGTCAGTTATTGTATCACGGGATCAGGCTAAGGTAAGTTACGGGAGCGGCGATATTGAATCTCCCCGATAGTTTGAAAACAAACATTAAAGGGTATGTCCACCCCCCAAACTAAATTTTGATATGTTGCAGCGAATTGCTATAAACCTCAACCTCACAAGGTTTATCGCACTCACAGCTGTCTTCAAGTGTACTTACCAGCCTTCGTTCCCCTGCTGCCTTCTGCTTAACTTCTGTGCCTTTTCCATTCATGGAAAGACACGGAAGTTAAGCTGAAGGCGAGGTACACACCAGCAGATATTTCTGGCAGATCCATGGCATGGTCAGTCGGCCAGAAATATCTGATGGTGTGGGGCGGCTGGTTCAATATTGCCACGACCGACAGTCATTTGTCCTAGCCAAGCGCTCACCGTGAATGTTTGGTTGGGACAAATTATAGCTCCATTTGTACCCAGCCATAACCTCTTAGCTGGTTTAACCCAGACCTTCAGTCCCTCTCTGTTCCTCTCTGAATCTATGGAACAAATACACTCTCAATCTTCTTCTCTCACAATTTCTCAGGGAGGAGAGATAGAATATTTCATATAAATGCAGTTTTCAGGCAGAGACAAGAATAAAACTGCATAGTGATAAAGAGAAGCCAGATTATTTAAGGATTGTTTTATTGTAATGTGGACAATATGTTCAGCCTTTTTGCCGTGTTTTTACAGACTAACATAATACCGCAGATGTTGCCAACTCTGCTTGTACTATAAAACTATCTGTTGGAGGTTGGAACCCTTCTGACAATTCATCTTCAGAGGAAGAAATTGTGACTGGCAAGAATTCTAGTATTTTTATCAGTTTTGTGGTCCATAAATCCCACTATTTATTGGCTGTGGCAAAATCAACTGTCGTTGATATACACCTAGACCTGATTGAAACCCTGCCTACAGAGCTGCAACCATTCTAAGAAAAGTAACGTTCCTGGTGGAGGAAAAGGTGAAGGGCACTAAAAAATTTGCCCAAATACAAGAAAGTCCCTTGGCAATCAAAATTGGTTAGTTGCAACTATGTAAGTTACAGGCCATGGAAATGGAAGAAAAAATAAAATAATTCACAGATTCATAAATGACCAACTGCATTTTGCTGATTGTGCGGGACTATAGGATCAATACAAGATGTCTTAATCTTACGTAGAGGTTTTCCCTTAAAGTGGCAGAATTCTAATTGGCCTCACATTATTATTCTGTCACAGCACCGTTCAATCCAGGAAGTTACATTTTTTGCTTTTGTTCCTGTCTCCGATTTGCTGGCTTTCTTGTACTTTACTTTGGCTAGTTGTGCCCAGTCCGCCAAAGGCGCTTCCGTTTTCTCAAGTATTCCCGGCCTTAGCACAGATACCTTGTACTTTAAGTCCAGGGGGCAACTGTGTCTGGTGAGGCGCTTCTAGCCTCCTGGCAAATAATAGTTTGGCTATTGGTGAAGCAAGTGGTGATAGATTAAAATATCAATCCTAAAGGATACTCAGATTAGCCAGTGTGGTACATTAAACACTAAGAGGAATAATACTTCATATTCAACTGCCATTTTTCAATCTCTGCAAGCTTAATGTTAATGTCACCTGCCTGGAATAAAACACTCAGGGAGATTCAATAAAAGTTCTTATCGTTTAAAATGGTGCTAATTTTGCCCCAACCAATCAGATCTTATTTAACATTTGTAGCTAATATCTGATTGGTTGGGGCAAAATTAGCACCATTTTAAACGATAAGAACTTTTATTGAATAACCCTGACTGTGTTTGGCTAGCAACATCTAGTTGTAGACCAGGCCTACAAGAAGGGACTGTGCTATCAGTCAGTCTTTTGTAAAGGAAAATATGTAGCTAGTTTCTGATTGTGTTGATACTTCCTTTTCTGCTGCTCAACCATCTGGAGTAGAAAGTAATCTTAAAGGGAATGTCCACCCCCAAAACTTTATATGTTATTGGCCATGATTCTAGCATCAGAAAATCTGTTAAGCCAATTTGAAGATACATACATTTTTCCAACATGCTTTTTTCAGATCAGGAGCAGCTCACTGTAATCCAAGCTCTTTGATGTCACCTCGAACCGTGCCTTTTCCATGCCTTAAGCTTTCCTTTGCGCCCCCCCCCACACTCCACCCGGATCCATCCTCAGTCCCTCTGCTTCCTAGCGTAAAATCCTTTTAGGATATGACAGATGCCCCCTACCCAAACCTAAACGGCATATTATTTTTAAAAAGTAATTATCGTAACTATACTTAAAGCCCTTTGTTCCCATGGCGCTTTCTCATGATGTATATATATGTGCACTAAAAGTCACCTGTTTTGGGCAAAAATCTCAGTAAGTTATGCATTTAAGATCTAACTTACCTTTTAAGAACAGTACACCCACGGCTTATACAGCATAGGTGAAGATAAAAGCTACTTTCATGGCTCATGGTTCCATGATGACGACATCCTTTGAACACCCTTCTCTGTAACAAGATGTAGATTTGCATAAAATAAATGACACTTTTCCTAGGTACATATGCAAAAACAGATATCACATTCTAACAAATGACACCTGTCTTTAACAGGTTTTTTTTCCCATTAATATGCAAATTATAATCAGAAGGGATGAACGAGAAGAAGGAGATGTAGGAAAACAATATTAAAAATCTGTATTTAGCTGTATATGTAAATAAAATATTTCTAACATGATATAGCTGAGGGAGACAATGGGTGAATGTTTAGAATAAAATCCAATTGTAGGTTGTTAAATAGACATTTCTTTCATAGGCTTGTTCCTTAAAGCAAATCATCTATTCACACATGACATTGGGCTGTAACGGCCATGTCACCTACAAGATATTGTATACCCTTATTATTGACAGTAGACGTTACATTATCCACTGTATTATAATCATTCAATTATGTCACAAATAGAATATAAGTCATCATGGAGTCCCATGGCCATACAGAAACACAAGTCCGTAGACCTTATTATGATTAATGACACACCTTTCTAGTTTGATGCTTCTTTTACGTCTGCTTAAACAGGCATGTTTTTTATCATTTCTTTTTTACCTGTAAAAAGTTCTGGATGGACTTCTCTTTTTAATTTACAATGGTTATTTTAAGACATAAATAGGATAACCTATAATTCAATTTTATCCTGATGATTATCCACTCAATTGGGACCTTAAAGGATTATTTCATTGTCAAAGTGAACTCTGCTTTAACAGCATTATGTGAAGAAACTAGCCTCCCCCTTACCACTTAATGTACCAGGTGAGATGAGCGAACTTACCCTGCAGCGTGATCCACCGCTGGAACCTCTGACAGGTAACAACTGTTTCTGACAGTAAGTAAACTATAGTGTGGATTTTCCGCATGCGTGCTTTAGTTTACTTACAACTAAGCAGTCAGGACCCAGTGGTGGATTGCGCTGCAGGGTACGTTTTCTCTTCCCTCCTCATATATTATGTGAAAAATGGGTGGTAAGAAATAGCTATCTGTTAAAGCAGAGTTTACTTTGACAGTGAACTAATCCTTTAAAGGGTATGCCCACCCTTAAATAAAAAAAAAATGGTGATTTGTCAGTTATCTGCCTGCAACCCTAACTGCAGTTTTCCAAATCTATTACATGCATTTGTAACCAGATATTTAATGATAAGTTGTGTTCCTATTTGGCTTAAGTATCTGCCTTCTCACTCTGCTGTAAGAGCTGTTTATATGCAGATGAAATATCAGTCAATCATTGGTTATGATGTCAGCAATCACAGCCTTGGTTGATTGCAAGGAGGGAGAGGTCAGCTTACTCTGCCAGAATGGGGACAATAATAATCCATACACACGTCTGATACTCAACAAATCTCATCGGATCCGACAGGAATTGCTGAATATCAGCAAGGTGTGGGGCCGAAATAGACAAATAGCAATGCTGAGGAACTACCGCAGTTGGTATCACAGTTGGTTGTTCCCTATTTCAAGAAACAGCATTCATTGTATATGAGTCTATCTATGTAGGATGTGCAGATGTCTAAATTGTTTATTTAATTGAAAATATTGTCATTAAACTGCCGATACCAACTGTCAGTCGGCATTGGCTGATACTATAGGCTGATACTATAGGCTGATACTATAGGCCCGTGTATGGGAAATTTGTCCGGTGCCATGTATACATTTACTAACGCATGTTACATCATAAACGCATGTGTATAGCTATACTAAGTCTGCAGTAGGAGACAAATCTATCATTTTTAAAATAGTCTCTGTTTTAAGATTGACATTCTATAGCTTAAATGCAACAGGATACCACAATTCCATTGTTTGTAGTAGGGCAATGTGTGGTTTGTCTGCAGAAAGTGAACATTTCTTCAACAGCAGACAGTTCTAAGACAAATTACTTCTGAATTTCAGTAAAGGTTCTGAAGTTTGGTAGTTTGAAAATGAACCCATTAAAGTCAGTGGGGAGAAATAGTTTGAAAGGTTTGGATAAAATACAAAAAAAATAGCAATGGTAACTTACTGTAAATGGCTGTGACACCTGGGAAATGGTCAGCGGAACATGTCACTATCACCAAAAACTTGTTTAAACACTTCCAGGGTTATTCAATAAAAGTTTTTATAGTTTAAAATGGTGCTAATTTAGCCCCAACCAATCAGATGTTAGGTTTCAAATGTTAAATAAGATCTAATTGGATGGGGCAAAATTATGGTGGGTACACATCCGATCCGATTGACCGATAGTTCAGTGTATCGGTCGATCGGACCGAAAATTATCGCATCTGAATGCAGCCATGTCCGACCGATCGTTTGTCCGAATCGGACGAAAGGACAATCGGACATGGTGGAAAACCTTGTCCGATCATGCGGTCCTCTATGGACCGCACGATCGGTCGTGGTAACTGTCGGACGTGGCTGCTTTTGCCGTGACCGACAGTCCTTCCTCCTGGCCGACCAGTCGAAAGTATCGAACGGTCAGTCAGGAGGAAAAATTGCTAGGTGTGTACCTAGCTTTAGCACCATTTTAAACGATAAGAAATTTTATTGAATAACCCTGTTACTTTCCCTAACTGGAAGAAAAGATAAGAATCACATATATGTAAATACTGTCATGTTCAATATATCTGTATATATAATGCCATAAAACATTATCAGGGTTATTCAATAAAACTTTTTATCATTAAAAATGGTGCTAATTTTGCCCCAACCAATCAAATGTTAGCTTTCACACATTAAATAAGATCTGATTGGTTGGAGCAAAATTATAACCATTTTTAACAATAAGAACTTTTACTGAATCTCCCTGTTAATTGGTCATAGAATACTCAGATCTCTCTAGCCCTAATATATACTGTATGCTCTTGGAAAAGTATTATTGAATTAAGTGTGAAAGACATAGAGAGGATCCCATTAACCATATTTGCTAATCTAAATGAAACAGTAAAAGAACTAGGACACTGAACGGATTCAATTTTATTTAATGGATTTGATGTACAGTATATTACATTACATATATTTTACACTGTTTTACATACTCTTTTCCTTTTTTTTTTTTTGCATCATTATGAAATCATGGGTTTGTGAACTTTCTCTTTCAAGGATGTGCTTGTGAAGGTTCTCATTCATCCAGGTCATGGTATATCTGTTGTATTCAATTAGATCAACTGGACTTGAAGTTTAGTTCTTGAAGACGTTTCGCTAGTCATCCGACTGGCTTTCTCAATTCAGAATGACTTGTACAAGAATCTTTGGCAATTATGTACCCTGGAAAATCCCAATTAGCATATCACAGCCAAGTGTTAAGCTGGGTACACACGATGAGATATTTCGGTCCGATCGACCGATAGTTCAGTGTATCGGTCGATCGGACCGAAATTATCGCATCCGAATGTGCCCATGTCCAATCGACCGTTCGTCCAAATCGGACAGGGTGGAAAACCTCGTCCGATCGTGCGGTCCTCTATGGGCCTGACAGTCCTTCCTCCTGGCCGACCAGTCGAAAGTATCGAACAGTCGGTCAGGAGGAAAAATCGCTAGATGTGTACCTAGCTTTAAGGGCGTGATTGGATATTGACTAAGAGGTGTTACCAGAGTAAGGTGTCAAAACAGCATTGTACATGGCAGACAGTTGGTGTCGAACCCACCCCACCTCTATTTAGGCTTGGTTTTTTTATTTTCACATAAATGGCCTCCTTAACACCTCTCTTGAACCAGTCACGTTCCTTTGCCAATATGTTAACATTACAATCTTCAAAGGCATGTCCTTTATCCTTAAGATGCAGGTACACGGCTGAGTCCCGAGGAATTGGCTCTTCTGTGCTCGGCCATACGTTGATGCAGTTGCTGTTTGGTCTCCCCCACATACAAATCAGAGCATTCTTCACTGCACTGCACTGCGTATATAATGTCGCTTTTCTTGTGTTTCGGTATTGGGTCTTTTAGATGTACCAATTGCTGCCTCAGTGTGTTGTTCGGTTTAAAGCAGACAGGGATACGGTGTTTTTTTGAAAATTCTTCTTAATTTCTCGGAGACCCCTGCTACATATGGGATGACCATGTTCTTTCTCCTGTCTTGCTTTTCTCCTTCACTGTTGGTATTCACGTTCTTTTCTTTCCTTCTACTTCTTTTGACAAAGGCCCAGTCTGGATATCCACAAGTTTTAAGGGCTCCTCTGAGATGTTTAATTTCTTTAGCCTTCGCCTCTGTGCTAGTGGGGATGTTCTCAGCTCTGTGTTGCAGGGTTCTGATGACACCCAGCTTGTGATCTAAAGGGTGGTGGGAGTCAAACATCAAATACTGATCTGTGTGTGTTGGTTTTCTGTAAACCTCTACTTCCAGTTTACCATTTTTTCTTAACTTCTACCAAGCAGTCCAAGAAAGCCAGTTTGTTGTTTTGTACCTCTTCCCTTGTAAATTTGATGTTTTGGTCTACCGCATTGATGTGTTCTGTCAAAGCTTGTACTTCCTTCTGATGGATTTTAACCCAGGTGTCATCCACATATCTGAACCAGTGGCTGGGTGCTATGCCCTTAAAGGTATTAAGCGCCTGTTTTTCTACCTCCTCCATGTAAAAGTTGGCCACAATGGGTCAAACTGGAGATCCCATAGCACATAAGTATAGAATCAATAATTTATTGTGAACAACACACAATACCTGAGGAAGTGACATTGCTGTCCCGAAACGTTGTGTGTTGTTCACAATAAATTATTGATTCTATACTTATAGTGTGCTCCTTCGTTTGCATTTTCGTTCTGGAATTATTTAAGCTCGTGGAGTAGAGAGCTGAGGGATAGCACCTAGTGATTGTCTGGCAGCAAGCCAACAGCAGTGTGCTAGGGTGTTCTTGAACTGTAGATCCCATAGCACATCCGTGTTTTTGCTTATAGAACTTATCCCTGTATTTGAAATAGGTGGTATTCAGGCACAAGTCCAGTAAGGAACACACCTGTTCTGGGTTGAGATCAGTTCTGCTGGTAAGAGTGCAGTCTTGGCCTAGCCGTTTTCTCACCATGTCAACAGCCTCCTTGGTGGGTATACAGGTGAAGAGAAATGTCACATCATAGGACACCATAGTTTCTTCTGCACCAAGTACTATATCTTCAATCTTGTTGGTGAAATCCTGAGAGTTCTGGATGTGATGCTTAGAACTTCCCACCAATGGTCCTAAGATGTTGGCTAGGTATTTGGCTACCTTGTATGTTACAGAGTCAATGCTGCTGACTATAGGTCTTAGTGGTGCCCCTTCCTTATGTATCTTTGGGAGTCCATATATGCATGGATGTGCCTCACCAGGGTACAGGTGATGATACATTGCTCGACCAATGGCTTTATCCTTTTGAAGCTGTTGTAGTAAGTCTATGACGCTTTTCTTGTAACGGCTGGTGAGATCCCTTGTTAAAGCCTCATATGTGTTGTTATCGGCCAGGAGCATGGTCACCTTATCATGGTAGTCTGAGGTGTTGAGTACCACTGTGCATCTTCCCTTGTCTGCCGGTAGAATGGTGATACTGGAATCTTTCTTGAGGGATGTTAAGGTTCTTATTTCCTGTGTGGTCAGGTTAGATGAAGGAGGTTTAGCACTGGCTAAGGCTGCAGATACCTTAAGGCGAAGTTGTTCTGCCTCACTCTGTGGTACCTTATTATTGTGAATTGAGGCTTCTGTGGCTGCTATAATATCCACCACAGGGATGGCTTTAGGAGTGATGGCATAATTCAAGCCCTTAGCAAGGACTTCCATTTCTGTCTGGGTCAGGGTCCTGTTAGACAGGTTTCTCACCCATTCCTCCTTGTTTGATGAAGTGACACTTCCCTCCTTTTGTATCCAAGGTAGTTGTTCTCCTTTGGGGGTGTTCTGGGATGACAGAATAGAGAACTTGTTCTGTTGCCTTTGTTTGCCCTTACAGTGCTGAGAAAGCTGTGCCAGGTTCTGTTCTAGTTGACTAATGTTGTGCATTAAAGCATCGACTGTAAAATGTGTCTGTCGTACCCGTTCATTTAGGAGCTGTGTTTGAGCTTTTTGCAGTATCTGTTTGGCTCTGATGCCTTTAACTGTGGAATCCAGACGTATGCTGCATGGTACTAACCTTTGTTGTCTGCATCGGAGGTTAAATCGCAGGTGGTTTCTGTAGTCTGCCAATTTCCTTGCTGTCTTTTCATATTGCCGTACAAGTTTGAGGGTTTTCTCCCCAAAGTGATTTGAAATATGCTTGTGAAGTTTCTCATTCATCCAGGTCATGGTATATCTGTTGTATTCAATTAGATCAACTGGACTTGAAGTTTAGTAATGTTAACATATTGGCAAAGGAACGTGACTGGTTCAAGAGAGGTGTTAAGGAGGCCATTTATGTGAAAATAAAGAAACCAAGCCTAAATAGAGGTGGGGGGGTTCGACACCAACTGTCTGCCATGTACAATGCTGTTTTGACACCTTACTCTGGGCGTTCCTATAACACCTCTTAGCCACTATCCAATCACACCCTTAACACTTGGCTGTGATATGCTAATTGGGATTTTCCAGGGTACATAATTGCCAAAGATTCTTGTGCAAGTCATTCTGAACTGAGAAAGCCAGTCGGATGACTAGTGAAACGTCTTCAAGAACTAAACTTCAAGTCCAGTTGATCTAATTGAATACAACAGATATCTTTCAAGGATGGTGTTTGTTGCTCGATGTTCTCTCTATCAGAATATGTTAGATGTGTAATTACCAGGTTAACCATCCATCTGGTCAGGTCACTTAATAATGTCTAGGAGAGATCCTATTGTTCTCCTGCGTTGAGGGGAGTTCTCCAGATCGTTTTCTTTTCTATTTAAACAGAACAGGCTGCTCGGCCACTGGCTATAGCACAAGAAAGGATAGGGGAGCACACAACAGTGGTGAATCCAAATTTTTTTATTGCAACAACAACTACATACTTCGGCCACTGGCTAGCAGGCTGTCTGCATAGAAATCATTAGATAATTTGGTTTTGCATTTTATTTTGTATGCTTCAAAGTTGATTTTTAGGGTTGATTTCTCATTGAAATTATTTAGTTATAAAACATTTACAAAAGACCAAAGACAAATAAGACCGCCTTCTGTAAAAACTTTGATCTTAGCTCTCTTAAAACTTAAATGTAGCAGTTAAAGTTTACATATTATTTAAAATCTGTACAAACTAAGGCTGGGTACACACCATCCAATATTTTGGGCCGACCATCCAATATTTTGATCAGGCTGAAATATTGGATGGTTTCCTGGGCCTGCTGTGACTAAAGTGGGACCGTTTGTTCATCCGAATCAGAAAGAGGAAAAACCACGGCCTATCATGCAGTCTATGGATTGCACCCTTGGTCATTGCAAAATTGACGTCCATGGCTACTTTTGCCTCAAACAGCAGTCCTTCGTCTTAGCTGACCGGTCACAAGTGTCGAACTTTCGGTCATGATGAAGGATCCCGACATGTGTACCTAGCCTTAGTAATATAGTTAATCAAAGTTAATTAAAATAAGAATCATTTTATTGACTTTTGATCCAACATAATTGTTGAATTGATTGTAACACCATCTAATGCAGCAGTTTTATTTAATGGCCACAAGCTTAATACTCTTAGGACCTGCGCTATATCCCTTTCAGGATGGTAATATGAGTCTAGATTACTACACAACAATGATGCGCTTTGAGTCCTTTAGGAGAAAAGCGCTTTACAAATGATATTGTATTGTTCTGTATTGTATTGTATAAAGCAAGCACTCACACACATTCGGTCACTCAAAATACCACTATAATGAATATAACACACAACTATACTAAATAATACTGTGTCCCTGGTGTTAAAAGTCCTACTGGAGGGAGGGGTGACCAATCCGACCTGGGATTAAAAATCTCGGAGGCAGATGCACAGTTCAACTAATTACAGGGGAAGGTAAGTTAGTAAGTCACGTGTATGCTTACCGGAACTTCTAGCTACTGGCTATTGAAGAATGGCTACAGCTGTTAAATAGATTGTTTCTCAAAAATGCTCCTGATTTGATAGGTTAAAGTTACAGCTATCTTTCAATAATGAACTCTACAATTATTTCAGGCTTATCGATATTTAAGCTTCAATTTTCCTTTAATACACCACAAATTCTTATTTAAAGGATGGTGTTAATTTGGTTACTGAAAATACATTTATAGTATAAATAGTGGTATTGAAAGTATGGAGAAGAGGCTTGGAATCATTATTACCTGACTATTGAATAACAGCACAACATTAACATACACAGTTACAAGCGATAAATGCACATTAATCTTGTTTGTTGATATGACCAGTTCTACACATTACTAATGCTGTCAGGATGTGTCTTTAACTATACATGTGTGTGCTTATAATTTAAGGACACATTGATTTTTGCAACAATTTGCAAACACACATTATTGCATCCCTAAACTATGTATCATTTAGTTTTCCACAAGTCAACCATAGTTTGTAGTAATGTCAATAATCTGAACTGCAGATTTACTGGCCTAGATAGTTTTTGTATCATTAGAAAACAGTATTAAAGGAGGGCAATTTAAAGATACAAATTTAGGAAAGATGGGTAATAAAGACATTTGACGTTTTATCCTATCCTTAATATGATCTGAAGCAATGAGTGATTTAGGGATATAACAATTTGTACAGTGTTACAGTAACCAAGACAGGAGATACTGGAGGCATAACTTATCTTCTTACTAGTAACTGCAGTAATTTATCAATGGTTGAAGGAGGTGTTTTTTATATACTGTACAATAAATATGAAAGGAAACATAAAAAGTGTCCCTGAATGCTAGTTAAAACTGTAAAAATAATATGGCACAGTATAAACAAAATGCACATTCCAGCTGTTCAACATTAAGAGTTTGTTTCCTGACTATCATCCAAAAATCAGCTTTGCAAAGAGCATGTCTTACTATTGGCCCCATCGCAAATCCTCAAGAGGGACCGGAGCAGCAAAGGAAAGTTTAGGTAAGTATTGCTGCTTATCTAAGAAGAACCCAAAGGTGAGGATCTAGGTTTAGGTCCTGGGTACAATCCATGAAAAGAAGAGCAGCAGGTGGAAGTGAGTATACTTGTCCTTCAAAGAAGAGCAACAAGCAAGTTGTTGGAATCCTTGAGCCAGCATGATAAACAACACTAAGCACTTTCAGATCACTTTTCTCTTCTATATTAAAGATACCAGTAAAGCAGGGAGGAAGCCTGATAGATAAAATGCACTATTGTTGCTCTAGGAAAATATTGGGATGTAGCAATAAATCATCCTACCTCCCTACCCCTCCCTACTTATTTAAAATGTATTTCTACAGTATAGTTCTTTAATAAGTTGCAAAACTGTAGTGGCTTTGTAAATATTATTACAGTTATCTTTTCTAGGAGAACGACGTGTCCTCCTAAAAAGTGCAAGTAGAAGATGAATGCAGCTCCTGTTATAGAAACGGAAATGCTTGAAATATTTAACATTTTTCTACAACTCTGGATATGAGGTTCTGAGGTCTAATATAACCACCATGGAATTTCTTTTAATAGTGTAAGAGTCTTATCCTGCAAAAGGTAATTCCAAAACCAAGAAAAGAAAAACACATTTTTAGTTAAAAAAAAATATTGTGATTTGTTAAGTTCTTGGAAACCAGAGTGTTTCAATATCTGACTGCAAAAAACTGACAGGTTATATAAAAAGCAAGTTGACCCCCTAAAACCTATAAGCAAAATGTAGCCTTCGATTTCTGAAAAGCCTCGAATGTAGCTTTCCATTTCGGTAACCCACAAATGTATCATTCGGTAACCCTCGAATGTAACGTTTGATTTTGGAAACCCTCAAATGTAGCCTTCATTTTCAGTAACCCTCGAATGTAGTAAAAACTCAATGAGGAACCCCGACAATTGCCTGATTACTGTTTAATGTTTAAACATGTTTTGGTGATACGGTATGTACATGTTCCCCAGAGCCATTTACAGTAAGTTACCATTGCTATTTTATTGGTAATTAACTAGAACTTTTCAAACTATTTTCTCCCATTTACTTTAACTTTTACTAAAGTTCTATAGTTTGAAAACGAACTATAGAAGTTTGATCATCTCTAACCCCTATTCATATTATTGGAACGCATGCAAAACACACCAAATATTCTGAATGAATGAGTACCAATACCAGATAACAGATCAAAATGCATCACAGGGAGGGGGCACACACAGTTGCATTGCATTGGCAGTGCTAATCGGAAATGTTATTGGATCATAAAACACAATCCAGAATGGGGCCTGGCCATTTGGTATGCTATGAAATTATTACTGTGATCTGCTTAGTTTACTATAACTAGAAATTGGTGTGAGCAAGCTGACTGGTCCAAATCTACCTATTATTTCACCCAGAAAAATCCTGGTCCTCCTCTCAAAAGGTTGTCAATCATCACCGATGTCACAGCCAGTGATTAACTGGGATTCCCTGGGCACTCTGTGCATACTCAAGCTTGTAAAGAGAATGAAAATGGTTGGTAGATTTGTAATTTGGAGTAGGACAATCCCTAGATAATCAGATGAAATGTGGCATAAGTGGTAGAATGGTAGAGTGCTACACTGCTAGTAGACAGTTAATCTAGACATACCATATGTAGGCATTTTATAGATTCACCTTTGATTACTAAATGTATCAAATGTCTAAAGTCTGACTTACTTTCCTGACACTTTTACCTCCTGACGTTTCCTATACTGGCCAATTCATTTGTGATCGACAGTTGATTGTATTAGTGAGGTACAAAAAGCCTTAAAGGGCATGTCCACCCCCAAAACTATACTTTAACCCACTACTGGTCCCACTGTGTATGGTTGATAAATCCTTACCTTACATTCCTGCTACAAATGGCTGTCCTGCAATGTCTGTGCAAAGTCCTAAAAAGTGAAGAGCAGGAGCTCTTCAACAAAACAAAAAGTTTCTGCCTCTTACCTCTCCTCCGAGAGAATTCTGTCATGCGCAGTGAAGCCCTCCCCCTCCTCCCTCTAGAAGCCTTTTTTCTCTCCCATCCCCTAACTCTTAACCCCTTTTCTGTTGTGTAGTGGTCCCTATCCCACCCCCAACCGCTATGTTTATTTGTTAAAAAAAAATCTGAACATTACTTACTTTCCTTCATTCCCTCCGCGTTCCGTAATGCCAATCACGGATGTGGCTGCAGGTCCATCCCCCTGCTTGCAATTCCAGCAAGCAGAGGACCAAGATTACAGCACGGGGGAATGAAGGAAAGTAAGTCATGTTAGGATAATTTTTTTAACAACAAATCACAGCATTTGGGGGTGGTATAGGAAGCACTACAACATACTGTCATACTGTATATTAAAAGTATTTTGAGGGTGGACATGCCCTTAAATGAAACGTAAAAAGTAAACAATATGATCATAGAATCACAAGCATATTTTATGTAACTCGTGTCAGGGTTTTGACATAGCAAGAGTCTATCAGTTGGATTTAACAAAATCTTATAAAATTTACAAGAAGACACAAACAGGGATATGTAATAAAAGTTAAAAAATGTGCTAATTTTGCCCCAACCAATCAGATGTTGTTTTCGAAAAGCTAACATCTGATTGTTTGGGGCAAAATTAGCACCATTTTTAACGATAAGAACTTTTATCACATTGCCCTGAAAATCCTTTTTTAACCTACATTCACATATTTATGGAACAACTGCAGACGAAAGCACATCATCATCATCATCATCATTTAGGAACAACTGCACATGAAAGACTGTCATAATCACATATGGACAACTGCAGAAGAAAGAGCATCATCAACATTTATTGACAACTGCACATGAAAGTCCAGTGTCTTTGTAAGTCCGAAATGAAAGGCAAAACTGTTAAGTTAATTCAGCAAGTGTATAAATGTAGCGTCATTAAGAGGGAGTTATCTGCCAACAGATCCTTATGTTTCTGTGTGATATTGTGTTTCATTAAAACAGAAACCCACTATAGATTTGGCATAAATTAGTTCAAAGACAATGAGTTCCTTAGGAAAATTATATTGTTTTTTCTATTTACTTTAATGGGATGGATAGTTGTCAAAGGGACATGAGTTATCTGGAATGAGATTTTGGGCTCAATTCTACTTATTAGTGACCTAGAAGTGGGCATTTAAAGCAACATAACTGTGTTTACCGAGTATACAAAGGCAGACGAGAGTTATTGTTGATAAATGCAAGGCAGTGTGTTTGGGTTTTAAGAGTTCTGCTGCTTAAACTCAAATGGGTCTGTACTAAGCAAATCCCTGTTAGAGAACGGCCTAGAAGTACTAATAGTACTGGAGGCCCATACAGATGTTATATAATTTCGTCAAAGCGGGTGAGATCTAGTGTGTGCAAAGGCTTGTTCCAACATTATTTAGTAATTTGTCCTGTTGTATTGCTAAACAATGTTAAAGAGCAACGGTCTTTGCTCTTGGGGTCTCCTAGTAATTCCAAGGCAAGGAAAACAAGGTGAGGGTCGCACTCCAAAAACTGTTAACTCTTTTATTTTGTGATCAACATCAAAACACAACGTTTCGGGGGGTAGAAGGTGCCTCCTTCCTCAGGTCCCCAAATAAAAGATTTAACCGTTTTTGGAGTGCGACCCTCACCTTGTTTTCCTTGCCTTATAATTCTATCCATGGAGGGTTGGATACTTGAGGAGTGAGCACCCACAGGTTGGACAAGAGTGCATTGGACCCTATCTCTTCTCCTAGTAATTCCCCTCTTCATAGGATTATTTGAAACTTGATGTCTATGCACTCTATAGTATGGTTTAACCTGGAAGCAGTTGTGACTTGTTAGAGGAGTCAGCAGAGGAGCATGCTCACAAGCTTTACAATCCTTATTCCCATTTTCTGTAAGATTAATTGAAGAATGGGAGGTAAGACATAGCTCCTTCATCTCCCGTTCTTCAATTCATGAGGAAAAGGGAATGTTTACTTGTTGAGTGAACTTATCCTTTAAGGGATGTATAGCAATGTGATTGCTGTAATGAAGAGAGGTGAGATTTTTTGGCCATTTTTTTTTTTGTTGGGGAGACTTATCTCCTGTGTTGAAGGGGTGTTTTATGAGAGTTGAAATAGTTTTCCCAGGGGGCACCTCTCTGATTTTGGGACTTTTGTGAGATCATACAGACTAAGCATTTATTATTTAGGCAATATACTAACAATTGTTCCTAATGATTTTTATTTAACGTGTGTTAGTTGTAGAAAATATCTCTAGTAGATGACAATGACAGCCTGTATAAATTAAAAAACAGAAACATATATTATTCTTCCTCTTGTTAGCACTCGTAACTGTGAATATGGAGTTCAGTTTAGGGACATATAAAACTAGCAAGGGTTCAGACTAAATCAACTAAATTGTGAATTTTTAGAATTGAGCTTTATCTCCTCCCCTTCCAATGAGCCTGCAAGGATGATTGACATTACTCAAAAGTACGGTATACGGTATAAGGGATAGACCCCTTATAAAGCACACATATCCCTTGTAGCACAATATATATAGTAAGATCAGTCTTAAATCCCCTAACAATCTAAAGACACCATGTAAGCACCTAAAATATAAATAAAACATCAACTTTACTCAAAACGTATCAATTCAAAATTTCTAAAACACTCGGGCGTCCCCGATAGCAGCAAAATTGGAGTCCTAGTATCCCAATCAGGAAAGTGTCCGTCTATTGAAATAGACTGATTAAATTTCTCGGATGATGGCTGAATGTGGCTGGATGCCTCTCAAAAGGGAATTCACAGCAGTTTTTTTTACAATCCCCCTTTGTAACTAATGTCCCATTACATTTCGTAATTTTCAAGTCTAGAAAATTGACACTCAATATTATATTCATATCTTAATTTTATGTTCCTAGAATTACATTTTAGTCTGTTGACAAAAACTGATAGTTGTTTAGCACTGCCCCTCCACAGGAGCAAGACATCATCCATATATCTTACCCACATGGAGAGGCAGTGTGACACCTCCAATTCTTCAACGGCCTCGGAAACATCCTCTCTTTCCCATTGTCCTAAATGTAAACACGCATAGGTCGGAGCACATGAACTACCCATAGCGGTCCCCAACCGCTGTTTGTAATAGTAGCCTTCAAATAAAAACACAGAATTGTTCAAAATAGATTTTAAAAGTGTCAAAACAAACTCTGAATGGAAATTTATGTTACTACCCCTTGCTTCCAAGAATTTTCCTATATATATATTTGTGAGGAATGGACGTGTACACACTTTCTACGTCCATTGTCACTAGTAATGTTTCCTCATCCATCAATCCGTCCAATGTTTGCAAAAGATTACTGGTTTCTAATATTCCAATTCTAAGAGTCCAATGTGGTCAGGAAGGGGCGCAGTATCTGATCTACATATTGACTACTACATATTGACTCACTAATACGTGTTCCGTAATACTACCCCTTCCGGACACAATGGGTCTGCCGGGAGGATGTCTGCAATTTTTGTGAATTTTTTAAATCAAATAAAGGATAGGCATAATGGGATTCCTCACCTGCAAATAATCTCTTTCACGTTTACTAATCAACCCATTTTAATATCCATCAGAGACTATTTGATATAGTTCTCTTTGAATTTTCCATATAGGATTCACATCCAATTTTTCATACTGCTTTTTATCAGACAGTTGTTTTAAAGCTTCAGATCTGTATTGATCCCTACTCATGACCACCACATTCCCACCTTTATCAGCCATTTTAATTACTATTTGCTCTTTGTCTCTGAGGGATCTTATAGCCTGCTTTTCAGCTGCAGTAATGTTGATATGGTCTGGGAATGTGGTGGTCAGCTTGCTGATTTCATGGGACACCACCTGTACAAAAGAGAAATTGTTATTAACTGCTGACAAAGATGGGAACCAGGTAGATTTATTTCGAAGTTTAGTTAATTCTAAATCTGTAGAGGGTTGTGTTGACGACCCTACATTTTCTAAAATTGATAACAGTGTGTTTAATGCTTCTTTATCTTGTTCTGATAAGCATAATGTCCTACTAGCATATCATTTATGTAATACCATTTTCAGGCAAATAAATGAACATCTTTTATTGCTTCAAATTTGTTTAGATTGTTTGTATGCACAAATGACTCAAATCTCGTCTTTGAGTCTGACAGTGAAGATGGATTTTCACTTATGAGGAACATGGACTTGGTTCTGTGATGGAGAGTAGGATAGTCAGCTAGTTGCGCTTTGAACCACGGGTTCCGGGTGAAGAGACTGCACAGACATGGGACGCTCTTGGAAACATGGGTACCTGGTAGTACCGTCTGGACACAGTTGGAATAGGTCCGTGAGTAACCTTCTTCTTACTTGGCATTGCCCAATGCATGTCAACAGTCCTGGGTTGGACTATCCTTGTTAGCATGACTGTAGCACAGTATGACAGCACGGCTCTTATTCTCTGGCCACACATATACACTACCCCTGTTGGACCCTCAATATAGAACATCCTATGGCCTATTTCAATAGACGGACACTTTCCTGATTGAGATATCGGGACTCCAATTTTGCTGCTATCGGGGACGCCCGAGTGTTTTAGAAATTTTGAATTGATATGTTTTGAATAAAGTTGATTTTATATTTATATTTTTGGTGCTTACATGGTGTCTTCAGATTGTTAGGGGATTTAAGACTAATCTTACTATGTATATTGAGCTACAAGGGTTATGTGTGCTTTATAAGGGATCTATAGGGTCTATACCTATATACTTTTGTGTAATATATATGTGTTTCCCTAGCACCACCCACATAGATGGGGTGCCATGCCCTATGTTATGAATTAGTGAGTGCGCCTCCATTGTAAGGATGATTGACTGCTGATTTCAGCCTCCAACTCACAGTAAAAGGCAACTAGTATCCTGATCACTGGAATTTAAGTAAAAATGCACTTTTATAACTGTAGTCTTTTAATTTGTCATCACAAATGGCAGAGGGTACATGAAATATAGATGAGAAATAATAATTAATTAGATTGCAAATATTTTAAGGAAAGAACTTTTTGAGAATTTTATTCGCAGTGACATCAGCTCCCCTGCCCCATCTGTTTGCTGGCTGTGTTGATGGCAGTATTCCAGGCTGAACCATTACTAATTTATTTCTAGTTCGCAGTATTTTTACTTAATTCTACCCAGTAGAAGTGCCAAATATAATTATAACAGTAAACATAACAGCTGTAGTAGTGGGCAAATTCATCTTTGCGGTTTTATTGAACATGGAAACATCATGGTCCCACTGTCTATAATGATCCCCTGGAGTTCAATACATTCATTGTTCCTGGTAAATAAACCAACAGCATTTGTACAAATATGCTTATATACATTTAACATCATTATATAACTTACTTACATGTTTTCTATAAATATTACTTTATAAGTCCCAATAGCAGAAAGGGCATGGGAAATGTCCCATGAAATGCCACCCAGTTATATATTTTACATTTCCCTTACAGAATACTGTGTGATTATAAGAGATGAACCCAAACCCCATCAGAACTCGGACTTCTCGGATTTTTGACTTATTTGTATTTTTCTGAACCGCAGAACTGTTTTCCATAATTATTGAATGATTGAGAATTTTTTTCTATTTCTATAAATTTTGATTTTAAATATCGATAATTTTCTAGAAATCTCGAAAATACTACGCGGAATGCCCAAACAGGAAGCGCATGAAGTGGTGTTATTTTAAAGATTCTGGACATTGATATGTGTTACCCAGACCATTTCCCAGGTCCCGGAGCCATTTACAGTAAGTTACCATTGATATTTACACCTTAATTTCAGGCACAGCTTTTGGATTTTTTTAACTTACATTGACTTCAATGGGTTTGCTTGCAGATTTTCAAATTTTCAGATTTTTTTTAAAAATCCGCAAATCTGAAAGAGGAATGGATATCAGTGAGTTCTAGTGATTATCACCAAAATCTGAGGTTTTCAATTTCCTCAAAGACCAATAGACAAAGCTATACCACAATAGTTTCTTACCTGAATTTATGTTCAAATGACTTCTGTTGGGTAATGTAAAGTCTGAACAGTAACTATAAACTTCTAAAATGTACAGATTAGTTTTAAATAGTTTGCAAAGTAAAGAAAATAATAATGAGATGAATTGACAATTAAAAAACAGCTTAAATAACAACTAAAGCATCAGTACAGAACACCTTGACATAAAGGGATAAAAAGCATTTGTGTCTCAGCTCTTATCTTGATGTGGGTGCTATGAAATTAATCTTAAGGTCTGTACACACGTCCGATGACGAACGGCACCCGAGCACAGGGCAGACGTGCGGCGAATGTCTGTTTTGGGCAATAATCACACGTGTGTATGCAGTCGGGCTTCGTTCATTGACCTGCCATGGAAAATTGACAAAGAACACCCAACCAAACACATACACACATATGATTATCCGTCAAAACTGACAGTTATTGCGTTATTGTTATTGTGTACGCTAGGGATGGCCGGTTCGCGGATCCGAAATTTTCGAAAATCCGCGAAACCCCGTAATTTAGAAAATTTCCGAAAATACGAAAAATCTCGTAATTTCGAGGGTATTTTTCATTTTAATCTGCTCGCGGATTTTCGAATTTTCTCGAAAATTCGCGGATCCCCGAGCGGACCGGATTTTGCGAAGTTCGGACATCTCTAGTGTATGCGTGCACAGGTGTCATTTGTCATCTGAAGTATTGGACATGTGTATGAGGCTTAGCTAACAGTGGGTTTGTGCTTTATTTCTCAGCATTCCAGTATCACACAGTTTGGTTGTTGCCCATTATGTTCTTTGCACATGTACAGCCCTAAACTACTACAGGAACTTATTACAGCAGGTCATGCCCATAAATAGTTTCTAGCCAATCCAGTTATAGTCCAGATTAAAGCTTATCTCCACCCACTTTTCATATATTGTAGTGCACCCTAGCTCACCCCCAACCTTCAGGTTTGTTTGGTAAAAAAAAGCAGCAGAACTGTACTTACAGTCCTTCTTTCCCCTCACACTCTGTTCCCAGCCCTCTGCTTGAAGGAACTTGCAAGCAGGAGGTGGACCGGCAGCTGTGTCTGTGATTGGCTGAGAGGCAGCCAATCACAGAAGCAGCTGCTGGCAATCCAGCGCTCTAGGGGAATAAAGCAATGTAGCAGTGTGAAGTACAGTTCTGCTGCATTTTTTACTTAACAAACTTGGAGGTTGGGGGTGGACTAGGGTGCAATACACTACAGAAAAATATTTTATAGGCAGGGCACCAGGCAGCAAAGATAGATCCATGGGGAGGGGATCCCTTGCACATGACAGAAACCTCTCAGAGAACAAGGAAGCAGCAGGGGCCAGATATCCCACTTACAGCTCTTAAGGTTCCTACACACGCTCGATTTATGAGCGAGAAAGGACCCCCCAAGGGCCAAGTGCTACACGCGACGAACGGCCGGTCCAGCCGAAAATCGTCCATGTGTATGCGTTCGGTCGGGGGTCGTTCGTTGATCTGTCTGGTGGAAACTATCAGGGTTATTAAATAAAAGTTCTGATCATTTAAAATGGTGCTAATTTTGCCCCAACCAATCAGATGTAAGCTTTCAAATATTAAATAAGATAAATGTTCACCATTTTAAACGATAAGAACTTTTATTGAATAACCCTGTATATTTTTAATCCCTTCCTGTATTCTCGGAATTGGATTACACTCCAGTCCTTCATATTGGTTCATATCAGAAAGTTGATGCATTACCTCCTTCTCATATTGTTTTCTATTCATCCCCACAATGTTTCCCCCTTTGTCGGCTATTTTTATGATCAAATTCTGATCTTCTTTCAACTTTTGTAGTTCCAGCCTTTCTTCCTTGGTCAAATTTGAAGAAAAGCTAGAACCTACCTCCAATTCTCTAATCTCTTGAGAGACCAAGCTCACAAAGGAAGAAACATTTGAACAGTAATTCACTGAGGGAAACCAAGTAGATTTATTCCTTAGGTTAGTAAGCTCTAGATTTTGTCCCAAATACTCCCTCCCTAGTTCATCTGGGTTACCCTGCTTCTCCATGCCTGAGATATTTATTTCCAACAGATCTAGCAGGGTACCAAGCGCTTTGCCATCAAGTAAATTATCACTAATGGCTTGACACTTTTTCTTTTGATGAATTTCCTTAAAAATGTTTTTTCTTGCGAACAAATTTAGATCTTTGGTGAAATCAAATGTGTTCAGCTTATTTGTAGGGGCAAAAGTGAGACCCCTGGATAACAGAGATGCCGGTATCAGATATAGGCACCCCTGAGATGTTAATTACTTCCAGATGGGTCCCACCTTCATCCCTAGTTTTTTCTATTTCTTGGACATTGGAATTCTCCTTCTGCTCCTCAAACTTCTCGGGGAACTTACTTCTTGCCTTTTCTTTTTTTTTCTTACTACCCTTCCCCTTTTTGTCCTTTTCACCTCTCCTAAAGGAATGCTTTGTTTCTGGCTGTCATTGTCTGTCTCAGATCTATAGTCCTTTTCTAGTTTGTACCAGCTATAGACTATGTCTTTCTTATAATCTTCGCTATCCCTAGCGAATTTTCTCTTTTTCCTCTTTATGATCTCGTTTTGCATGACATCCACCTCCTTTCTAAAAAGTTAATTCGCAGTTTTAAACTCCAACTCCTCTTTATATTCTTCCATTTTTACCCTCAATTCATCAACCAATTCATTAAGCTTGTTCAATCTCTTGGTAACATAGTAACATAGTAATTAAGGTTGAATAAAGACATTCGTCCATCAAGTCCAACCTATTCACGGCAATCGGAAAGTATCCCTGGATCAACCAGATCTATATGCATTAATACCAGTAATTCTCAATATTTTTTAGTTTTAGAAACTTATCCAGGCCTTTTTTAAAGTTATTCAATGAACTTGCCATTACCACCTCTGCTGGAAGACAGTTCCACAGTTTCACCGTTCTCACTGTAAAGAAACCTCTCCTAACTTGAAGATGAAACTTCTTTTCTTCCAACCTTAAAGGATGTCCACGAGTCCTCTGATATGACCTATTAGTGAACAATGCACCAGAGAGTTCACTGTATGGGCCATTAATATATTTGTATAAGGTTATCATGTCCCCACGCAACCGCCGCTTCTCCAATGTAAACAGCCCTAACTTGTCTAATCTGCCTGCATATTCAAGCCCCTCCATTCCCCTTATTAATTTAGTTGCCCTTCTCTGAACTGCCTCAATTTCCAAGATGTCCCTTTTGTATATGGGATTCCAAAACTGCACCGCATATTCCAAATGTGGCCTTACCAGTGCCTTGTAAAGAGGGAGAATAATATTTTTCTCTCTTGATTCCATTCCCCTCTTTATACAAGACAATATCTTGCTAGCTCTAGCTGTTGCTACCTGGCATTGTTTGCTACAGCTAAGTCTGTTATCTACCAGAACCCCCAAATCTTTTTCCATTTCAGATGCACTTAACACAGAGTTATTTATGGTGTAGGTGGCACAGGGATTATTAAATCCCAAATGCATCACCTTACATTTATCAACATTGAATCTCATCTGCCATTCTGCTGCCCATTTTGATAATCTATCTAGGTCTGCTTGCAGCACTTGCACATCATTGGAAGTTTCCAAAGCTCTGCATAATTTAGTGTCATCACTCACTGAGGTATCCTCAGTGATTATAATTTTCATCAGTTTTTTTTTTTTTTTTTAAATGTAGATGTAAAGTGTGTGAGTGCTTTTAATGATACTGGGGTTTCTTTACCCCATTTTAGGTTCTAATTGGTATTCCAGTTACTGCATATTAAATACAACACTTTTGGTGACCAGGATAGGATAAAATCCTGTATTAGCACAAAGCAATAGTTGCTGAACCTCTTCATCACTTGCTTGATAAAGGATTTCACTGGAAATGGACTTTTAAACAGGCAGGCCTTGCTGTTTGCCATTCTGTAAAATCAAATGACTAAAATCAAATCACTATTTACAAGCATACATTGTGTTGTACTACACAGCTCCACCATTTGTCCTTACTCATGGTTGGGCCCTGGAGATGTGTTTTTAATAGGTTTAATCAGCTATACTGTAAATCAACACTTTATAAGGTTCTGGCACAGTTTCTGCAACTCTGAAGAGTAGTATATTAAACACCAGGTGCTGTTAATGAATAGTCACTTCCCTGTAGATCTAACCTATATAAATTCTGTCCATGCTATAATTGACTTTCTTGTAACAGAGCTTGCCAAAGGATCTGGTTCTGCTCTGGTTAGCATTCTTCTAGTCAGTCTAGTTTCACTTAGAGTTCTTAACGGGCCCATACACACAACGATACCAATCATTATGAATCAATTGTCAGATGATCTGCTGCACATGGTTCAACAATTATATGATATTGGAATATCCTGATATTGTACAATTGGAATTGTTGCTTGTGTGTGCCCCTTATTTTTGCACCAATACTAAATCCTTGCAAGCTTCTAGATTTCCATAATGCTAAATTAAGAAAGTACCTTAAATGTGACATTGAATTCAGCATCAGATTGTTGTACACTTGCGTATAAACTGAAGTCTGTCCGCCTTAAACAACACATTTCTACATGGAGTGAGAATTGGTTAATAGATTGATAAACATAGAGCAGTTATCAATGAAGTTTTGTCTATGTGGACCAAAGCTTCCACAGGGTTCTGCACCGGAGCAAATTCTATTTAATCCAGTGTTTTGCAACGAGGGGTCTGGAGACCCCTAGGGTTCCCTGAATGGCTACTACAGGTTTTTGAACAGATGTTGAGAGAAACTCTACGAATTCACCCTTGTGTGAATTTAAGTGCATTTTTTAAAACTATATATTTGTTTATTGATCCATATTTGTATGAATAATAGTGGTTCCCTGAAACAGGAGAATCGTTTCAAGGTTCCTCAAGAATAAAAAGGTTGAGAAACACTGATTTAACAGCGAGGATTGAGAGCAATGTCTCTGGGTTTGTTAATGACATAAACTGTGTTGGGCAATAGAAACTTGAAATGATGAGAAATTGCTGCAGGCAGATCTAGATGGATCATTAAAATGGGCAGCAAAGTGGCAGATGAGATTAAATGTTAAAGAGCATGTCCACCGTGTAGTGTTAAATGGCCTTTACCTTTTTACCATCTGCTGCATATGGTTGTCCTGCATGGCCGAAATACAGTACAAATGAAGAGTAGGAGCCTTTCTCTGATGTAAACTGTATCGCTAGAGGTTCTTTCTGTTCCTCCAGTGGAGTCCCCCCCCCCCCCCCCCCGTTCCTCCAGCTGCCTTCCATGCACAGAACTAAAATAAGGAACTTGCATAAAATGCCCCCAAACCTAGACCTTGCTAGTGAAATTCGATTCTTAATATACTTACCATCCCTCGTTCCATTGCCTGCGGAAGCAGCAGAAGGGGACAGACCGTCAGCCGCTCAGTGATTGGCTGAGACTCAGTGATTGTCTGAGACTCAGCCAATCACTGAGCGGCTGCTGTTCCTGTCTGGCCCCTTCTGCTGCTTATTATATTAGTAATGGAAATTGCAGGTCTGTTTACAAAAAAATGGGCTGTACAATAAACTCTCTGGTGCATTTTTCACCAAAAGATTATTTCAGAGGACACATGGGCATTGTTTAAGATCTGAAGAAGTTTTATCTTTAGGTTACAACTTCATTGAATAGCTTCAAGAGAGAGTTGTATAAGTTTGAAAAAGAAAAAATATTAAGGCTACGTTCACACTAGAAATGGACTAAAACGGACCAAAGGATAGTCTATATTTTTTGACTGTTTTGGTCCATTTTTAGTGCTCCGTTTTTCCTATATTTTCAATAAAAACGTGTCAGTTTCCGGACAGAAATGCATTGAGCAGTAGGTTTTTTTAACGGACTGGCTCAATCCGATCTGTTAAAAAAAACAGACCACAAAGCTCGTTTCTGTCCGGAAATGGAACCTTTAAAGTTACTTTTAATAATAAATATAATTCTTGTTGATCCAGGGATCCTTTCTAATTGCCGGAACGGAAGCCAGGTAGGACCCCTTCATACTGGGTCAAGGTGATATGGTATATTGGTAAATCATGGTTGATCCTGTGGTTTTTTATAGTCCACAATATGAAGCAACCCAAAATATTTGTGAAAACGACCAATTACTGTTTGTCTGTGTTTACACAGTAATTGGATTGAATCTTCCCTTTTATTGTTCTACTTTTTTGGACTGTATCTCCTCCCACAGCTTTTAAGTCAGAAGCACGAAATTCGGTAGGGATGTGCGAGACACATAGAAGTGTGCTGTTACCTAGCTAAGGAATCCGCGGAAGCATTACCACATTATCTGTGAATTTTGGGACAATTTTTTCCCTAGACTATAATGGGTAAAATCCTGGAATGTGGACAATTCGAGGTTTAAGCATCATGTGATCAAAAAAGTTATTTTTTTGCATAAATGCAAACACTGATACCCCCACACAGACACTGGAAAACCCACCTATAGACCTACAGTTTAATTTCCATGGCAGCCATACTTAAAGTCTAATTAAAGTCAAAAAAGTTATTTTGATCAATCATCAAAAAGTTATTTTCATGGTCATAAACACATATATACATACCACCCAACCTGACACCGGTAAACACACCTACTGATCTACCCCTCCATTTTCTTGGCAGCCATACTTAAAGGTTAACTATAGACAAAAAACTAATTTTGATCAATTATGAAAAAATTAGTTTTATGGTCAAAAATAGAGATGTTCGAAACTGTTGAGTTTTATTCCATTTTTGAATTTTCAAAAATTTTGGAAAGTTCGAAAATTCGAGTTTCCATTTTCGAAAATTTAAAAAATCCGGGAGTTCCGAAAGTTTTGTCAGGACTTCAAAACCCTCAGATTCGATTTGAAACTGAGTTCTATTCGAACAGAAAAACACATACCCCTAAACTGACACAGTTACACACACCAACTGGCCTATCCTTTCAATAACATGGAAGTCATATTTTAAGGGTAACTATAGTTATCAAAAAAGTAAAATCCCCCCAACCTGACACAGGTACATAAACCAACTGACCTACCTGTTTATTCAAGTGACTTATATTTACTGGGTAACTATATTAAAAAAAACAAATTTTGAGTAATCATCAAAAAAGTTATCTATTTACCCCCCAACCTGACACAGGTAAACACACCTACACATACCTACTGACCTACCCTTTCATTTCCGTGGAAGCCATGCTTACAGGGTAACTATAGTCAAAAAATAAACCTTGACCAATCATCAAAAAAGTTAGGTTCTTATCCCATAACCCGACACAGGTACACACACCTAAGGATTTCCCCTTTATTCATGTGGCAGCCACATTTAAAGGGTAACTATAGTAAAAAAAAAAAAGTCCTTATCATTGCTATTATTGACTTTTAATATATGAAGCACAGACACACACATTCCCTACCAAAATGCAGCCTTTCAAGTCAAATTCAAAGTTTAAACATAAACTTTCCTTTCTAGTTACTTTTCATTTTAATATAATTAATGGATATAAAAATATATATTTATTTGTTTGCTTAAATAATTCTAATATTATTGAAAGGGAAAGTTCACCCCTCAAATTTAAAAATTGTATATAGGTAAATTACCCCAAAACCCAAAACTATAATAGTAAGAAAGCTGACAGGTGTAGGTTTAATCTGTTATGCAGCAAAAATTATGCTTTCTCTCTCTTAAGCTCTCCAAGCTTTTTACAAGCTTTTACGTGATCAAAAGAGGCAACTAGGGGAACACCATTCAGTCATTGGCTGTGATGTCATCTGTTATATCCATGACTGACAGCTGCTAACTGGAAGGACCTGGAAGCAGAGAGAAAGAGGTAACAGAACTTCAGGCAGCATTTCAAGTTAGACTTTCATCTCTAAGCTTTCTAAATATTGCAGTTTTGGTGGGTGATTTACCGATAGTATTATTATTGTAGATTTATATAGCGCCAACATCTTCTGTGGCACTTTACAGTTATATTATTATACATGAGGAAAACATACATGTTACATAAAAGGGTAGTGCAAGTAATACAAAGTGCAAATAATTAAAATGCTGGTCTATCAACATTCAGTGTGGTAAGTTACAGCATGTGGTACAATAGGAAGGAGTGCCCTGCCCAGGAGAGCTTACAGATGGGGATGAAACATAAGGTGAAGTAGATCAGTATCTGTAACTAGATTGTCAGTTAAGTATAACTAGTGTGTCTGCGATGGGTCAGTAAGCGAAGAAGTGTCTAGGTCCAGATTGTAACTTTGCCTGTTGCGTTTGAAGATATGAAGTCATGGGTGATGTATAAAGCGAGGAAGGGAATTCCAGAGTAGAGGGGCAGCATGAGAAAAGTCCTGAATATGGGCATGAGAAGAGGTAATTAGAGTAGATAAGAGGAGAAGACCATTTGCATATCAGAGGTTAGTATCTGTTTATCAGAGATCAGATCAGAGATGTATGGGGGCATATTGGAGAGGGTCTTGTAGGATAAGGTAAGCATCTTAAATTAGATCCTTTGTGTAATGGGAAGCCAGTGGAGATATTGACAGAAAGGGGCAGCATGTGAGAAAAGGGAAGAGAGGTGAATGAGCCTGGCAGCAGAATTAAGGTTTGATTGAAGGGGTGCCAGTCAGTTGCTTGGTAAACCACATAAGAGGGTGTTACAGTAGTCCAGCCAAGAGGTGATAAGGACATGAACTAGAATTTTAATAGCGTTCTGGAAAAGGAAGGGATGAATGTGAGAGATGTTCTTGAGCTGTAACCAACAGCAGTTAGATAGGGTATTGATGTGGAGTGTAAAGGAAAAGTCAAAGGTTACTCCCAGGTATCGCACATAAGATGTTGGGGAGATTGGTGTGTCATTGATGTTAATACTAGTGTTGGGTAGGTTGTAGATTTAGAGGGTGGGAAAATCATAATTCCAGTCTTATCCATGTTCAGTTTGAGGAAGCGGGAGGACACAAAAGCAGAGATGGCATTTAGGCATGGGGATGTCAGAGTAACGAGGTCAGGGGTGGAGATGTAAATTTGGGTATCATCAGCGTACAGATGGTATTGGAATCCTAATGAGCTGACCAAGCCTGAAGATGTAAATGGAGAAGAGTACTGAGCCTTGTGGTACCCCAAAAGGGAGGGGGAGAGTGGTTGAGTTGGAGCCAGAGTGAGAAACACTAAATGTCCTTCCTGAGAGGTAGGAGGACAGCCAAGAGACTGCAAAATCCAGGATTCCCTTATGAGGATAAGATCTGAAGCAGTAAAGGGTGATCAACTTTATCGAAGGCCAAAGACAGCTCAAGCAGAATAAGTAGGTAATAGTGGCCATTAGATTTAGCATTAAGCAGATCGTTATTAACTTTGGTGAGAGCTGTTTCCGTGGAGTGGTTAGAGTCGAAGCCAGACTGTAAGTGATCCAAGAGGGAAAAGTAATTAACCATTTCGGCATAGACGTGCCTTTCAAGCAGTTTAGATGCAAACGGGAGAAGGATATACTGAAATATAATTTTCATTTGAGGGGTGAACTTTCCCTTTAAATAATAGAATTATTCGACCATTATTATTGTTCACTTTTGTGTTATCATAATCTAATAATATAAAGTAATTTTTGCCAATTTGTATTTCACTAGAAATTTAGAAATTTCATATTTCATATAAAATTTTATATTGCTTTTCATAGCCCATCAATAATTTTCTTATTTACGGGTTTGTCAATTCCTGAAGGTAAATTAATAACAAGTGGAAAATTATATTCGCAGTTAGATAACATCATGAGGATGTGTCAACATGCAAGATTCTCAAACTACAAGGGCAGTAATGATTCAAGTTTACATGCAGTGATGAAAAAAGCCTTCAAATGTAAAGGATGCAAAATATCCACCTTACTTCACAAAATAACAAAAAGTAAAAAAGCCCGGGGTGTGAAAACTAAACTACATGTTCTGTGCCAGAAGAGTTTTCTACTTGATATCAGACCATTTCATGTAACTGTCACTCTAACATAATGCAGAAAACAATGCTTTAAATTGAAAGAAGGTTAAGACTAGAGATGTGCCGACCCAAAACCTGTTTTGGTTTCACTATCAAAATTCGTCAGTTAAAATACTAGTTAAATTTGAATGCAGACAGAAAATTTTGGCTGTCAAATTATTTTGGCGAAATTCTTCATCACATATATTTTACTGTAATGCATGATAATGCAACCGATATCAATGGGCTTATAAAATACATAATAATGTGTTGCAGATTGCAGGTACCATCACTGTGTTACATCTGGCTGCTAGTTAGTAATTGGTAAATAAAAAGGACTTGTGGACATCCTTTAAGGTTGGAAGAAAAGAAGTTTATCTTCAGGTTAGGAGAGGTTTCTTTACAGTGAGAACGGGGTGAAATGTGAACTGCCTTCAGCAGATGTGGTAATGGCAAGTTCATTAAATAGCTTTAAAAAAGGCCTGGATAGTTTCTAAAACTAAAAAATATTGAGAATTACTTGTATTAAACATATGGATGTGGTTGATCCAGGGATACTTTCCGATTGCTGTTTGGAGTCAGGACGGAATTCCCCCCCCCCTTTTTTTTGCTGTTTTTATGTTTGCCTTCCTCTGGATCAACTGTTAGGTAGGGTTAAAAAATAACAAAAAAAAGAGGGTGAATAGGTTGGACTTGATGTCTTTATTCAACCTCAATTACTATGTTACTATGTTACTAAGAGAGTCTGTAAGGAGACATTCTGGGAATAAATGCTTTTTTAGTCACATACACACTAGTAATGAATCCCGGGTTTTGAGTCAGAACTGCCATTTCTGAAAATCCACGGATCTGATGAATTTTTCAACATTTTTGAAACTTTGAACTTTTCATTGAAATTCTATTCAGATTTGAAAATGCTATTGAAAATAAAAAAAATTCCAATTCAATTGGGTTTAAATTAGATTTCTGGAACTTTAATAGGTTCATATACACTAACCCCTGTTTGGAAACGCCCTCAATTGAACATCCTACTGGCCTATTTCAATAGATGGACACATTTCCTGATTGAGATGGAATCGGGACGTCCACTTTTGATGCATCGGGGACGTCCCCGATGGTTTTTTAGGAAATTTTGACATTGATCGTTTGAATAAAGTTGATTTTATACTTTATTTTTTGGTGCTTACATGGTGTCTTCAGATTGTTAGGGGATTTAAGACTAATCTTACTAGTTATTGAGCTACAAGGGTATTGTGCTTTAATAAGTGGATCTATAGGTCTATACCTATATACTTTTGGTGAATATTATATGTGTTTCTCCTAGCACACCCACAAATGGGGGTGCCATGCCCTATGTTATGAATTAGTGGTGCGCCCCATTGTAAGGATGATTGACTGCTGATTTCAGCCTCCAACTCACAGTAAAAGGCAACTAGTATCCTGATCACTGGATTTAAGTAAAATCACTTTTATAACTGTAGTCTTTTAATTTGTCATCACAAATGGCAGAGGAGTCTGAAATAAGATGAGAATAGTATTAATTAGATTGCAAATATTTTAGGAAAAGCACTTTTTGAGAATTTATTCGCAGTGACCATCACTCCCCTGCCCCCTCTGTTTGCTGGCTGTGTTGATGGCAGTATTCCAGGCTGAACCATTACTAATTTATTTCTAGTTCGCAGTATTTTTACTTAATTCTACCCGTAGAAGTGCCAAATAAATTATAACAGTAAACATAACAGTCTGTAGTAGTGGGCAAATCATCTTTGGGTTTTATTGAACATGGAAACATCATGGTCCCACTGTCTATAATGATCCCCTGGAGTTCAATACATTCATTGTTCCTGGTAAATAAACCAACAGCATTTGTACAAATCTGCTTATATTTAACATCATTATAACTACTACATGTTTTCTATAAATATTACTTTATAAGTCCCAATAGCAGAAAGCATGGTAAATGTCCCGATGAAATGCCCCCAGTTATATATTTTACATTTCCTTCAGAATACTGTGTGTTATAAGAGATGAACCCAAACCCCATCAGAACTCGGACTTCTCGGATTTTTGAACTTATTTTGTATTTTTCCTGAACCGCAGAACTGTTTTCCATAATTATTGAATGATTGAGAATTTTTTTTCTATTTCTATAAATTTTGTTTTAAATATCGATATTTTCTAGAAATCCTCGAAATACTACGCGGTAATGCCCAAACAGGAAGCGCATGAAGTGGTGTTATTTTAAAGTATTCTTGGACATTGATATTGTTACCCAGACCATTTCCCAGGTCCCGGAGCCATTTACAGTAAGTTACCATTAGATATTTACACCTTAATTTCAGGCACACTTTTGGATTTTTTTAACTTACATTGACTTCAATGGGTTTTGCTTGCATATTTTCATATTTTCAGATTTTTTTTAAAATCCGCAAATCTGAAAGAGGAATGGATATCATGAGTTCTAGTGATTATCACACCAAAATCTGAGGTTTTCAATTTCCTCAAAACCAATAGACAAAGCTATACCACAATAGTTTCTTACCTATTTATGTTCAAATGACTTCTGTTGGGTAATGTACAGTCTGAACAGTACTATAAACTTCTAAAATGTACAGATTAGTTTTAAATAGTTTTGCAAAGTTAAAGAAAATAATAATGAGATATGATGACATTAAAAAAACGCTTAAATAACAACTAAGCATCAGTACAGAACACCTTGCATAAAGAAAAAAGCGATTTGTGTCTCAGCTCTTTCTTGATGTGGGTGCTATGAAATTAATCTTAAGGTCCTGTACACACGTCCGATGAACGAACGGCACCCGAGCACAGGGCAGACGTGCGGCGAATGTCTGTTTTGGGCAATAATCACACGTGTGTAATGCAGTCGGGGGCTTCGTTCTTGACCTGCCATGGAAAATTGACAAGAACAACCCAACCAACACATACACACATATGATTATCCGTCAAAACTGACAGTTATTGGGGCTTATTGTGTACGCTAGGGTGGCCGGTTTTCGGGATCCGAAATTTTCGAAAATCCGCGAACGCCGATTTCCGAATTTTCCGAACTCTCGAATTCGATGCGATTTTTAAGTATTTTCGATTTTCGAAAATTAACGACGTTTTAATAGTTCGGAATTTTAATCTGCACCCGTTTCATTTCGAAATCGATCTGTATATGGGCTTAGGTGCCCACCGATGTTGTCATTTTGTTTCCATCGAGCACTTATCGACATGTGTATGCCACGGTCTGCACAAGTTTGGACATTTTGCTACTAATGGGTTTGTGCTTTTTTCTCAGCATTCCAGTATCCACACAGTTTTGTTGTTGCCCTTATGTTCTTTGCACATGTACAGCCCTAAACTACTACAGGAACTATTATTACAGCAGGTCATGCCCCATAAATAGTTTCTAGCCAATCCAGTTATAGTCCAGATTAAAGCTTATCTCCACCCACTTTTTCATATATTGTGGTAGTCACCCTAGCTCACCCCCCACCCCCAACCTTCAGTTTGTTTGGTAAAAAAAAGCACAGAACTGTACTTACAGTCCTTCTTTCCTCCCTCACACTCTGTTCCCAGCCCTCGCTTGAAGGAACTTGCAAGCAGGAGTGGACCGGCAGCTGTGTCTGTGATTGGCTGAGAGGCGCCAATCAGACAGAAGCAGCTGCTGGCAATCCAGCGCTCTAGGGGAATAAAGCAATGTGCAGTGTGAAGTACATTTCTGCTGATTTTTTTACTTACAAAACTTTGAGGTTGGGGTGGACTAGGGTGCAATACACTACAGAAAAATATTTTATAGGCAGGGACCAGGCAGCAAAGAGGATCCATGGGAGGGGATCCCTTGCAATGACAGAAACCTCTCAGAGAACAAGGAAAGCAGCAGGGGCCAGATATCCCCTTACGCTCTTAAGTTCCTACACACGTCGATTTAGGAGAAAGGACCCCCCAAGGCCAATGTGCTACCACGCGAACGGCCGGGTCCAGCCCAAAATCGTCCATGTGTATGCTTCGGTTCCGGGGGTCGTTCTGTTGATCTGTCTGGTGAGAACTACCAGGGTTATTAATAAAAGTTCTGATCATTTAAAATGTGGCTAATTTAATGTTCCCCAACCCAATCAGATGTAAGCTTTCAAATATTAAATAAGATAAATGTTTCACCATTTTAAAAACGATAAGAACTTTTATTGAATAACCCTTATATTTTTAATCCCTTCCTGTATTCTCGGAATTGGATTACACTCCGTCCTTCATATTGGTTTCATATCAGAAAGTTGATGCATTACCCTCCTTCTCATATTGTTTTCTATTCATCCCCACAATGTTTTCCCCCTTTGGCGGCTATTTTTATGATCAAATTCCTGATCTTCTTTCAACTTTTGTAGTTCCAGCCTTCTTTCCTTGGTCAATTTGAAGAAAAGCTAGAACCTACCTCCAATCCTCTAATCTCTTGAAGACCACAAGCTCACAAAGGAAGAACATTTGAACAGTAATTTCACTGAGGGAAACCAAGTAGATTTATTCCTTAGGTTAGTAAGCTCTAGATTTTGTCCCAAATACTCCCTCCCTAGTTCATCTGGGTTACCCCTGCTCTCTCATGCCTGAGATATTTATTTCCAACAGATCTACAGGGTACCAAGGCGCTTTGCACAATAAATTATCACTAATGGCTTGAACCTTTTTCTTTTGATGAATTTCCTTAAAAATTTTTTTTTCTTTGCGAACAATTTAGATCTTTGTGAAACAAATGTGTTCAGCTTATTTGTAGGGGCAAAAGGAGACCCCTGGATAACAGAGATGCCGGTATCAGATAAAGGCACCCCTGAGATGTATACTACTTCCAGATGGGTTCCCACCTTCATTCCCTATTTTTTTCTATTTCTTGGACATTGGAATTCTCCTTCTGCTCCTCAACCTTCTCGGGGAACTTACTTTTCTTTGCCTTTTTTTTTTTCTTTCTCTTCTACCGTTCCCCTTTTGTTCCTTTTCATCACCTCTCCTAAAGGAATGCTTTGTTTCTGGCTGTCATTGTCTGTCTCAGATCTATGTCCTTTTCTAGTTTGTACCAGCTATAGACTATGGCTTTTTATAAAGTTTGTTAACTTTCGCTGCCGTTTTCGCGACATTAACGCATAAATTCGCATTTAACTCGATTTATAAAAGTCCCGAAACCGCCGCTTCTATTTATGAAAGCCTGCGGTACTGGGGGTTTCGCTCTGCTAGTCATCGCTGTTTTAGCTGGTCCGCCAGGCTCGGCTTTGAAGGTGCGTGAAAGTCATCCGATCTATCCCCTTCCTCTCCCGCGCGGGGGGCAGGCACCCGCGCGGGTGGTCCGCGACCGCCCCGCCCCGGTAGACCTCCCACCCTGCACACAAACCCCCACGGCGGCGGAGACACCCGCCACCGCTTCCTTCCCCAGCAGCCCCTCCCAAAAAAAAAAACCCGTCCCTCCCCTCGCCGGCAATCTCGAACGGAAGCTAGGAAGGTGCTTCCGGAAGGTGCCTGCCGCAGTGTCGCGACCACGCCGCCGCGCACTACCCCCTCCCCGCAGACCCCTCCCCTCCAAGCCCCCCTCCCCGGCTGCTCCCGGGGAGGGAGGGAGGGAGGCCGCTTGGAGGGGTGAGGCCACCCTCCAGCGGGGCCCTAAAAAGGGCCGTTTGGCTAGGGGATCCCGCAGCTCGACTTGGACCCCCCTCGCCTGCCCTTGTAGAGGGTCCCTTGCGGCTCTTCCAAGTGCCCTTTCGGCTCTGACAAGAGCCGTTTGGGGCTTAGGGGTCCCATCACTCGAAACGGGACCACCCTCCCTCGGCCCCTATCGGGCCTTTGCGGCACTTACAAGTGCCCTTGTCGGCTCTAAGACCAGAGCCCTTTGGGGCTTATGGGTCCCCGCAGCTTTCGAAACACAGGACCCCCCCCGGCCCTTATAATGCCCTTGCAGGCACTTCCAAGTGCCTTTGGGGCCTTAGGGGTCCCGCAGCTCGAACCGGGAACCGGGCCCTCCCCTTCCCTTGAAAGGGGCCCTATGCGGCACTTCACGTCCCTTGCGCACGACAATGCCTTTGTCGGGGTTCCCGCAGCCTGAAACCGGGACCCCATGTGGCGGCTCTTAAAAGAGCCTTGGCTTGGCGACACCGACCAACCCTCAGTCATGGTCGCGTGCCAGGCAGACTCACTGCATCCGACAGTGAGCCCGCTGGGCACCGCCGCCTCAGCGGAGCCGATGTTGCCATCCGCTTCTTCTTCATTCTCAAGCCATCTACTACTGCGATGGCATCGAGTTCCTTTCCCCGCGGCAGAAAGCTCCTCTTTATATAGGTTGCCGAAATCCATAATCCGTTTCTGGATTGGGTCATTTTTTAATACTTGCTTTACATTCTTTACTTAACCAATCAGATTTATGGAAAAGTTCTGAATCTGAATTGGTTTAATGTAAAGCAAGTATTAAAAAATTGGACCAATCAGAAACGGATTAGGATTTTCTGCAACCTATATAAAGAGAGCTTTCTGCCGCGGAACTCAGATAGCGCTCCGAGTAGATGCTGAAGAAAGAAGAAAGAAGCGGCTGGCAACATCGCTCCGCTGAGGCCGGCGGTGCCAGCGGGCTCACTGGCGTCCAGGTGGACCTGCTGTCGATCGGTCGACCTTAGTGGGGTTTGTGGTGTCGCCATGCCGAAGACGTCCACTCGGATCAAGACGCCGTCAACAGTCGTCTCGTTGAGGCGCCCGGCGCCCGCCGTGGGTACCCCTGCTGCCGCGGGGTACCTCTCTCGGGGTTCGGCGGCCTCGGTCCGGAGCTGGTGTCGCCGGGGAACTAGGAAGATAGAAAGAGACGCCGCCAAGGCTCTTTTCAGAGCCGCCCACTGGGGTCCCGGTTCGAGCTGCGGGACCCCCCCCGCCAAGGGCACTTGTCATTGCCAGCAAGGGCCCTTACACAAGGGCCGGGATGTGGGGTCCCGGTTTCGACCGGGACCCCCTTAAACCCCACAAGGCCCTTCTCCGGGCCCTCTGGAGGGATCCTCACCCCTCCCACGGCTCCCTCCCTTCCCCTCCCCAGGAGCGGCCGGGGCGGTGGGCTTGGAAGGGGTTGCGGGAGGGGGTGCGCGGCGGGTGTCGCGACCACCTTCTGGCGGGCCCCCTTCCCGGCAGCCCCTCCTGCCTCCTTTCCGAGATTGCCACTAGCTGTGAACGGGTTGGAGGGGCCTGCTGGGAAGCGGCGGCGGGGTCCCGCCGCAGCGGTGGGTGGGTTGTGGCATATGCCCCGCCCCCTTAGGATATTCGTCGTGGAAGGGATTTAAGTCCCTTCGCGGGGCGAAGGGGCTTAAATTACCGCAACACTCGCGGCCGCGATACATATCCAGGAATGGCGCTCGCCGTTATAATACGGCGTAAGCGCTATCTCGCGGCCGCGATGTGCGGGTATTTTTTTGGCGTTAGTTACTTCCTTTATAATATGCCCCTATGTCTTTCTTCTAATCTTCGCTATCCCTAGCGAATTTTCTCTTTTCCTCTTTATGATCTCGTTTGCATGACATCCCTTCTTTCTAAAAAGTTATTTGCAGTTTTAACTCCAATTCCTCTTTATATTCTTCCATTTTACCCTCATTCATCAACCATTCATTAAGCTTGTTCAATCTCTTGGTATCCTCAGTGATTATAATTTTCATCAGTTTTTTTTTTTTTTAAATGTAGATGTAAGGTGTGCGGTGCTTTAATGATACGGGTTTCTTTACCCCCCTTTAGGTTCAATTGGTATTCCAGTTACTGCATATTAAATACACACTTTGGTGACCTAGGATAAAATCCTGTATTAGCACAAAGCAATAGTTGCGAACCTCTCATCGCTTGCTTGATAAAGGATTTCACACTGGAAATGGACTTTTAAACACACTCCTCAAGCTTTCCAAAAATGTAAAAGTTGCTTACTTCAGACTCACTCCTTGTTAATTATGATGAAGACCACTCATTAATACTAACGACTGATGTCATCTCCTATGGTGTTGGTGCTGTCCTTTCACATTCTTACAAATGGCACAGAACCCAGGCTTATTTCTCTAGGACCATGGCCTCGGCAGAGAGAACTTGTACAATTGATAAGGAACCTTAGCCTTTCAGCCATAGAGTGCTGGTTATGGGCTGCCGAGTTGTAATTCTGAAGAGGAACGTGAAATAGTCCTAGACATGCTCCATGCAGCACATCCAGGTTTGTCCGAATGAAACTTCTTGCAAGAAGTTATGTCTGGTGGCCCATAATTCATTCACACTATGAAAATTTGTGAATAATTGAAAATCTATGTACACTTGCCAGGACTCTCTTCTAACCCCCAGAGCTCCTGTGTCGCCTTGGAGTTTACAAAAAAAGCCATGGTCCAGACTTCATATGATTTTGGCAGGTCTTTCAAGGAAGAATTTTCCTTATGTTGTGACTTTTTTCTCAAATTTACAGGTACTTCCTGTGTCATCTCAAACCTCTGCGTAACAATCTCAGCCCTTCGCCAGCTATTTGCAACACAGTGAATTCCTGGAAATGGGTAAACTGAAAGAATGATTCAAACTGCAAAAGACCCCTCAGAAGGTGTTCTGGTGGGGACTGGGCAACAAGACTTGTTAAAAACTCTCTGCTGGATCTAAATAAACCAGGGTTGCTATATTACTTTCCAGTTACTGCATATTGTAAAATATCAATCTTTTTCCCATTTGGCATTGCATCAGAACCCTATCCTACATGGCATTCGTTTTATGTTAAATTCATTGTTTATATATCTTGTTATAAAATTTGATTTGATTTTTTTTTGTCATTATTTAAATTAAAAATGATGAGGATGTCGGGTCCCCTCCCCCCCTCTGCTAATTAGACTGTGTCTCTACCTTCCATTCAAGAATTGCTAGTTCTCTGGCTATTTTATTACAACATTCTGATGCAGAGGCCTGCAGATCTAAGGATACCAACCCCCCGTTACTTCAATGTGCCTGAAGGCCTTGCTGTTTGCCATTCTGTAAAATCAAATGACTAAAATCAAATCACTATTTACAAGCATACATGTGTTGTACTACACAGCTCCACCATTTGTCCTTACTCATGGTTGGGCCCTGGAGATGTGTTTTTATAGGTTTAATCAGCTATACTGTAAATCAACACTTTATAAGGTTCTGGCACAGTTTCTGCAACTCTGAAGAGTAGTATATTAAACACCAGGTGCTGTTAATGAATAGTCACTTCCCTGTAGATCAACCTATATAATTCTGTCCATGCTATAATTGACTTTCTTGTAACAGAGCTTGCCAAAGGATCTGGTTCTGCTCTGGTTAGCATTCTTCTAGTCAGTCTAGTTTCACTTAGAGTTCTTAACGGGCCCATACACACACGATACCAATCATTAGAATCATTGATTCAATGTCGAGCAGATGATGCTGCTGCACATGGTTCAACAATTATATGATATTGGAATATCCTGATATTGTACATTGGAATTGTTGCTTGTGTGGCCCCTTATTTTTGCACCAATACTAAATCCTTGCAAGCTTCTAGATTTCCATAATGCTAAATTAAGAAAGTACCTTAAATGTGACATTGAATTCAGCATCAGATTGTTGTACACTTGCGTATAAACTGAAGTTGTCCGCCTTAAACAACACATTTCTACATGGAAGAGAATTGGTTAATAGATATGATAAACATAGAGCAGTTATCAATGAAGTTTTGTCTATGTGGACCAAGCTTCCACAGGGTTCTGCACCGGAGCAAATTCTATTTAATCCAGTGTTTTGCAACGAGGGGTCTGGAGACCCCTAGGGTTCCCTGAATGGCTACTACAGGTTTTTAACAGATGTTGAGAGAAACTCTACGAATTCACCCTTGTGTGAATTTAAGTGCATTTTTTAAAACTATATATTTGTTTATGATCCATATTTGTATGAATAATAGTGGTTCCCTGAAACAGGAGAATCGTTTCAAGGTTCCTCAAGAATAAAAAGGTTGAGAAACAACTGATTTACAGCGAGGATTGAGAGCAATGTCTCTGGGTTTGTTAATGACATAAACTGTGTTGGGCAATAGAAATTAAATGATGAGAAATTGCTGCAGGCAGATCTAGATGGATCATTAAATGGGCAGCAAAGTGGCAGATGAGATTAAATGTTAAAGAGCATGTCCACCGTGTAGTGTTAAATGGCCTTTACCTTTTTTCATCTGCTGCATATGGTTGTCCTGCATGGCCGAAATAAGTACAAATGAAGAGTAGGAGCCTTCTCTTATGTAAAACTGTATCGCTAGAGGTTCTTTTCTGTTCCTCCAGTGGAGTCCTCCCCCCCCCCCCCCCCCCCCCCGTTCCTCACGCTGCCTTCCATGCACAGAACTAAAATAGGAACTTGCATAAAAGCCCCCAAACCTAGACCTTGCTAGTGAAATTCGATTCTTAATATACTTACCATCCCTCGTTCCATTGCCTGCGGAAGCAGCAGAAGGGGACAGACCTCAGGCCAGCTCATCTGATTGGCTGAGACTCAGCCAATCATGAGTCGCTGCTGTTCCTGTCTGGCCCCTTCTGCTGCTTATTATATTAGTAATGGAAATTGCAGGTCTGTTTACAAAAAAATGGGCTGTACAATAAACTCTCTGGTGCATTTTCACCAAAAGATTATTCGAGGACACATGGGCATGTTTAAGATCTGAAGAAGTTTTACTTTAGGTTACAACTTCATGAATAGCTTCAGAGAGAGTTGTATAAGTTTGAAAAAGAAAAAATATTAAGGTACGTTCAACTAGAAATGGACTAAAACGGACCAAAGGATAGTCTTATTTTGTGACTGTTTTGGTCCTTTTTAGTGCTCCGTTTTTCCTATATTTTCAATAAAAACGTGTCAGTTTCCGGACAGAAATGCATTGAGCAGTAGGTTTTTTAACGGACTGGCTCAATCCGATCTGTTAAAAAAAACAGACCACAAAGCTGTTCTGTCCGGAAATGGAACCTTTAAGTTACTTTAATAATAAATATAATTCTGTTGATCCAGGGATCCTTTCTAATTGCCGAACGGAAGCCAGGTAGGACCCCTTCATACTGGGTCAAGGTGATATGGTATGTAAATCATGGTGATCCTGTGGTTTTTTATAGTCCACAATATGAAGCAACCCAAATATTTGTGAAAACGACCAATTACTGTTTTGCTGTGTTTACACAGTAATTGGGAATGCAATTGTCCTATTTCTATCTTCCCTTTTTGTTCTACTTTTTGGACTGTATCTCCCTCCACAGCTTTTAAGTCAGAAGCACGAAATTCGGTAGGGATGTGCGAGACACATAGAAGTGTGCTGTTACCTAGCTAAGGAATCCGCGGAAGTATTACCACATTATCTGTAATTTTGGGACAATTTTTTCCCTAGACTATAATGGGTAAAATCCTGGAATGTGGACAATTCGAGGTTTAAGCATCATGTGATCAAAAAAGTTATTTTTTTGCATAAATGCAAACACTGATACCCCCACACAGACACTGGAAAACCCACCTAACAGACTACAGTTTAATTTCCATGGCAGCCATACTTAAAGTCTAATTAAAGTCAAAAAAGTTATTTTGATCAATCATCAAAAAGTTATTTTCATGGTCATAAACACATATATACATACCTCCCAACCTGACACCGAGTAAACACACCTACTGATCTACCCCTCCATTTTCTTGGCAGCCATACTTAAAGGTTAACTATAGACAAAAAACTAATTTGATCAATTATGAAAAAATTAGTTTTATGGTCAAAATAGAGATGTTCGAAAACTGTTGAGTTTTATTCCATTTTTGAATTTTCAAAAATTTTGGAAAGTTCGAAAATTCGAGTTTCCATTTTCGAAAATTTAAAAATCCGGGAGTTCCGAAAGTTTTGTCAGGACTTCAAAACCCTCAGATTCGATTTGAAACTGAGTTCTATTCGAACAGAAAAACACATACCCCTAAACTGACACAGTTACACACACCAACTGGCCTATCCTTTCAATAACATGGAAGTCATATTTTAAGGGTAACTATAGTTATCAAAAAAGTAAATCCCCCCAACCTGACACAGGTACATAAACCAACTACCTACCTGTTTATTCAAGTGCATATATTTATTGGGTAACTATATTAAAAAAACAAATTTGAGTAATCATCAAAAAAGTTATCTATTTACCCCCCAACCTGACACAGGTAAACACACCTACACATACTACTACCTACTGACCTACCCTTTCATTTCCGTGGAAGCCATGCTTACAAGGGTAACTATAGTCAAAAAATAAACCTTGACCAATCATCAAAAAAGTTAGGTTCTTATCCCATAACCCACACAGGTACACACACCTAAGATTTCCCCTTTATTCATGTGGCAGCCACATTTAAAGGGTAACTATAGTAAAAAAAAAAAGTCCTTATCATTGCTATTATTGACTTTTAATATATGAAGCACAGACACACACATTCCCTACAAAATGCAGCCTTTCAAGTCAAATTCAAAGTTTAAACATAAACTACTTCCTTTCTAGTTACTTTTCATTTTAATATAATTAATGGATATAAAATATATATTTATTTGTTGCTTAAATAACTAATATTATTGAAAGGGAAAGTTCACCCCTCAAATTTAAAAATTGTATATAGGTAAATTACCCCAAAACCCAAAACTATAATAGTAAGAAGCTGACAGTGTAGGTTTAATCTGTTATGCAGCAAAAATTATGCTTTCTCTCTCTAAGCTCTCCAAGCTTTTACAACGCTTTTACGTGATCAAAAGAGGCAACTAGGGGAACACCATTCAGTCATTGGCTGTGATGTCATCTGTTATATCCATGACTGACAGCTGTAACTGGAAGGACCTGGAAGCAGAGAGAAAGAGGTAACAGAACTTCAGGCAGCATTTCAAGTTAGACTTCATCTCTAAGCTTTCAAATATTGCAGTTTTGGGTGGTTTACCGATAGTATTTTATTGTAGATTTAATAGCGCCAACATCTTCGTGGCACTTTACAGTATATTATTATACATGAGGAAAACATACATGTACATAAAAGGGTAGTGCAAGTAATACAAAGTGCAAATAATTAAAATGCTGGTCTATCAACATTCAGTGTGGTAAGTTACAGCATACTGTGGTACAATAGGAAGGAGTGCCCTGCCCAGGAGAGCTTACAGATGGGGATGAAACATAAGGTGAAGTAGATCAGTATCTGTAACTAGATTGTCAGTTAAGTATAACTAGTGTGTCTGCGATGGGTCAGTAAGCGAAGAAGTGTCTAGGTCCAGATTGTAACTTTGCCTGTTGCGTTTGAAGATATGAAGTCATGGGGTTATGTATAAAGCGAGGAAGGGATTCCAGAGTAGAGGGGCAGCATGAAAAGTCCTGAATATGGGCATGAGAAGAGGTAATTAGAGTAGATAAGAGGAGAAGACCATTTGCATATCAGAGTTAGTATCTGTTTATCAGAGATCAGATCAGAGATGTATGGGGGCATATTGGAGAGGGTCTTGTAGGATAAGGTAAGCAGCTTAAATAGATCCTTTGTGTAATGGGAAGCCAGTGGAGATATGACAGAAGGGGCAGCATGTGAGAAAAGGGAAGAGAGGTGAATGAGCCTGGCAGCAGAATTAAGGTTTGATTGAAGGGGTGCCAGTCAGTTGCTTGGTAAACCCATAAGAGGGTGTTACAGTAGTCCAGCCAAGAGGTGATAAGGACATGAACTAGAATTTTATGCTGTTCTGGAAAAGGAAGGGAAATGTGAGAGATGTTCTTGAGCTGTAACCAACAGCAGTTAGATAGGGTATTGATGTGGAGTGTAAAGGAAAAGTCAAAGGTTACTCCCAGGTATGCACATAAGATGTTGGGGAGATTGTGTGTCATTGATGTTAATACTAGTGTTGGGTAGGTGTAGATTAGAGGGTGGGAAAATCATAATTCCAGTCTTATCCATGTTCAGTTTGAGGAAGCGGGAGGACACAAAAGCAGAGATGGCATTTAGGCAGGGGAGGTCAGAGTAACGAGGTCAGGGGTGGAGATGTAAATTTGGGTATCATCAGCGTACAGATGGTATTGGAATCCTAATGAGCTGACCAAGCCTGAAGATGTAAATGGAGAAGATACTGAGCCTTGTGGTACCCAAAAGGGAGGGGAGAGTGGTTGAGTTGGAGCCAAAGTGAGAAACACTAAATGTCCTTCCTGAGAGGTAGGAGGACAGCCAAGAGACTGCAAAATCCAGGATTCCCTTATGAGGATAAGATCTGAAGCAGTAAAGGGTGATCAACTTATCGAAGGCCAAAGACAGCTCAAGCAGAATAAGTAGGGAATAGTGGCCATTAGATTTAGCATTAAGCAGATCGTTATTAACTTTGGTGAGAGCGTTTCCGTGGAGTGGTTAGAGTCGAAGCCAGACTGTAAGGATCCAAGAGGGGAAAGTAATTACCATTTCGGCAGAGACGTGCCTTTCAAGCAGTTTAGATGCAAACGGGAGAAGGATATACTAAATAAATTTTCATTGAGGGGTGAACTTTCCCTTTAAATAATAGAATTATTCGACCATTATTATTGTTCACTTTTGGTTATCATAATCTAATAATATAAAGTAATTTTTGCCAATTTGTATTTCACTAGAAATTTAGAATTTCATATTTCATATAAAATTTTATACTGCTTTTCATAGCCCATCAATAATTTTCTTTTACGGGTTTGTCAATTCCTGAAGGTAAATTAAACAAGTGGAAAATTATATTCGCAAGTTAGAACATCATGAGGATGTGTCAACATGCAAAGATTCTCAAACTACAAGGGCAGTAATGATTCAAGTTTACATGCAGATGAAAAAGCCTTCAAATGTAAAGGATGCAAAAATCCACCTTACTTCACAAAATAACAAAAAGTAAAAAAGCCCGGGGTTGAAAACTAAACTACATGTTCTGTGCCAGAAGAGTTTCTACTGATATCAGACCATTTCATGTAACTGTCACTCTAACATAATGCAGAAAAACATGCTTTAAATTGAAAGAAGGTTAAGACTAGAGATGTGCCGACCCAAAACCTGTTTGGTTTCACTATCAAAATTCCGTCAGTTAAAATTACTAGTTAAATTTGAATGCAGACAGAATAAACTTTTGGCTGTCAAATTTATTGTTGGCGAAATTCTTCATCAACATATATTTTACTGTAATGCATGATAATGCAACCGATATCAATGGGCTTATATAAAATACATAATAATGTGATTGCAGATTGCAGGTACCATCACTGTGTTACATCTGGCCTGCTAGTTAGTAATTGGTAAATAAAAAGGACTTGTGGACATCCTTTAAGGTTGGAAGAAAAGAAGTTTCATCTTCAGGTTAGGAGAGGTTTCTTTACAGTGAGAACGGTGAAACTGTGGAACTGCCTTCCAGCAGATGTGGTAATGGCAAGTTCATTAAATAGCTTTAAAAAAGGCCTGGATAAGTTTCTAAAACTAAAAAATATTGAGAATTACTTGTATTAATACATATGGATGTGGTTGATCCAGGGATACTTTCCGATTGCTGTTTGGAGTCAGGACGGAATTCCCCCCCCCCCTTTTTTTTGCTGTTTTATGTTTCCTTCCTCTGGATCAACTGTTAGGTAGGGTTAAAAAAATAACAAAAAAAGAGGGTGAATAGGTGTGACTTGATGTCTTTATTCAACCTCAATTACTATGTTACTATGTTACTAAGAGAGTCTGTAAGGAGACATTCTGGGAATAAATGCTTTTTTAGTCACATACACACTAGTAATGAATCCCGGGTTTTGAGTCAGAACTGCCATTTCTGAAAATCCACGGATCTGATGAATTTTTCAACATTTTTTGAAACTTTGAACTTTTCATTGAAATTCTATTCAGATTTGAAAATGCTATTGAAAATAAAAAAAATCCAATTCAATTGGTTTAAATTAGATTTCTGGAACTTTAATAGGTTCCATAGAACCGCTGCCAGAACAAAACTGCCAGTTTGGTTAATCTCTAATACTCACCTGTCTTCCTAATTAAGGAGAACTAAACCCAATTTTTTATATCTCAGAATCTGAAAAACACCACCCATACTAAACTATAAAATCCCCTTCAGTAAATTGTATTAAAGTAAATGTAAGTCGTTAAGAACTGGATGAAGTATCTGTGTAAATGTGCAGTGTCAGACAACACCTCCTGACCTCAGTCACATGCTCCTTGCTTTATCTGTCTGTAAAAGGATTGCTAGAGATTAATAATGGGTTGGCCAACTGTAACAAGTTTCTGCCATAGTCAAGACTGAGCATGTGCAGAACATAATGGTCGTTGACCCAATTGTGTGATTCTAGAATGCTGTGAAGTAAAGCACAAACCATATGTTATTGGTAAATTTCCCAGCACCCGTATCAAAATGAGAGGTAAGACACAGATTACTAGTTATATACAAGGTGTTCTGCCTTCTGGTTCAGTGTTGTTCTGTGGCTTTAGTTGTCCTTTAAGTGAAGGCATGCCTAGTGTACTTCACCCAATTCGTAGTAAGAATTTTACTGACTTCAAAATGTATACCTTTATATATAAAATTCTGTTTAAAAGGCAATGTTACATCACTTTTACATATACACATATACAATATCATGCTACATATATTTTCTGGGGTATATACCGTAACTTTTAATAATTGTGTATTTCAAATGGACACTAAATCCCCAAATTGACCCTTGCTAATATTAATGGATACAGGAGTACTTGTCCATTCATTCTGTCTTCCATATTGGTCCCTAAGAGGAGAGCTCACGAGGAGAACTGACAGATGAGACACAGCAGCCACAGGTTTGGTAAGTAGTGAGCTCTCCTCTTAGGGACCAATATGGAAGACAGAATGGAATTTTCAAGTACTCCTGTATCCATTAATATTAGCAAGGGTCAATTTGGGGATTTAGTGTCCATTTGAAATACACAAATTATTAAAAGTTACGGTAATATACCCCAGAAAATTATTATGTAGCAGTGATATTGTATATGATGTATATGTAAAAGTGATGTAACATTGCCTTTTAAACAGAATTTTATATATAAAGGTATACATTTGTGAAGTCAGTAAAATTCTTACTACAGAATTGGGTGAAGTACGCTAGGCATGCCTTCACTTAAAGGACAACTAAAGCCACAGAACAACACTGAACCAGAAGGCAGAACACCTTGTTATATAACTAGTAATCTGTGTCTTACCTCTCATTTTGATACGGGTGCTGGGAATTTACCTAAATAACATATGGTTTGTGCTTTACTTCACAGCATTCTAGAATCACACAATTGGTCAACGACCATTATGTTCTGCACATGCTCAGTCCTTGACTATGGCAGAAACTTGTTACAGTTGGTCACACCCATTATTAATCTCTAGCCAATCCTTTTACAGGACAGATAAAGCAAGGAGCATGTGACTGAGGTCAGGAGGTGTTGTCTGACACTGCACATTTACACAGATACTTCATCCAGTTCTTAACAGACTTACATTTACTTTAATACAATTTACTGAAGTGGTATTTTATAGCTTGGGTGGTTGTTTTCAGATTCTGAAGTATAAAAAATTGGGTTTAGTTCTCCTTTAATTAGGAAGACAGGTGAGTATTAGAGATTAACCAAACTGGCAGTTTTGTTCTGGCAGCGGTTCTATGGAACCTATTAAAGTTCCAGAAATCTAATTTAAACCCAATTGAATTGGAATTTTTTTTATTTTCAATAGCATTTTCAAATCTGAATAGAATTTCAATGAAAAGTTCAAAGTTTCAAAAATGTTGAAAAATTCATCAGATCCGTGGATTTTCAGAAATGGCAGTTCTGACTCAAAACCCGGATTCATTACTATGTGTATGTGACTAAAAAGCATTTATCCCAGAATGTCTCCTTACAGACTCTCTTAGTAACATAGTAACATAGTAATTGAGGTTGAATAAAGACATCAAGTCCAACCTATTCACCCTCTTTTTTTGTTGATTTTTTAACCCTACCTAACAGTTGATCCAGAGAAGCAAACATAAAAACAGCAAAAAAAAAGGGGGGGGGGGGAAATTCCGTCCTGACTCCAACAAGCATCGGAAAGTATCCCTGGATCAACCACATCCATTGATTAATACAAAGTATTCTCAATATTTTTTAGTTTTAGAAACTTATCCAGCCTTTTTTAAAGCTATTTAATGAACGCCATTACCACATCTGCTGGAAGCCAGTTCCACAGTTTCACCGTTCTCACTGTAAAGAAACCTCTCCAACCTGAAGATGAAACTTCTTTTCTTCCAACCTTAAAGGATGTCCACAAGTCCTTTTTATTTACCAATTACTAACTAGCAGGCCAGTGTAACCAGTGATGGTACCTGCAATCTGCAACACAATATATGTATTTTTTAAGCCCATTGATATCGGTTGCATATCAATGCATTACAGTAAAAATATATGTTGATGAAGAATTTCGCCAAAATAATTTTGACGCCAAAAGTTTATTCTGTCTGCATTCAAATTTAACTAGTAATTTTAACTGACGGAATTTTGATAGTGAAAACCAAAACGGGTTTTGGGTCGCCACATCTCTAGTCTTAACCTTCTTTCAATTTAAAGCATTGTTTTTGCCTTATGTTAGAGTGACAGTTACATGAAATGGTCTGATATCAAGTAGAAACTCTTCTGGCACAGAACATGTAGTTTAGTTTTCACACCCCGGGCTTTTTTACTTTTTGTTATTTTGTGAAGTAAGGTGGATATTTTGCTTCTTTACATTTGAAGGCTATTTTCATCACTGCATTGAAACTTGAATCATTACTGCCCTTGTAGTTTGAGATCTTGGCATGTTGACACATCCTCATGATGTTATCTAACTTGCAATATAATTTTCCACTTGTTATTAATTTACCTTCAGGAATTGACAAACCCGTAAATAGAAATTATTGATGGGCTATGAAAAGCAGTATAAAATTTTTATGAAATATGAAATTTCAAATTTCTAGTGAAATACAAATTGGCAAAATTACTTTATATTATTAGATTATGATCACCCAAAAGTGAACAATAATAATGGTCGATAATCTATTATTTAAGGGAAATTTCACCCCCAATGAAAATTATATTTCAGTATATCCTCTCCCGTTTGCATCTAAACTGCTTGAAAGGCACGTCTAGCCGAAATGGTTATTACTTTCCTCTTGGATCACTTACAGTCTGGCTTCGACTCTAACCACTCCACGGAAACAGCTCTCACCAAAGTTAATAACGATCTGCTTAATGCTAAATCTATGGCCACTATTACCTACTTATTCTGCTTGAGCTGTCTTTGGCCTTCGATAAAGTTGATCACCCTTTTACTGCTTCAGATCTTATCCTCATAAGGGAATCCTGGATTTTGCGTCCTTGGCTGTCCTCCTACCTCTCAGGAGCATTTAGTGTTTCTCACTTTGGCTCCAACTCAACCACTCTCCCCCTCCCTTTTGGGTACCACAAGCTCATTACTCTTCTCCATTTACATCTTCAGGCTTGGTCAGCTCATTAGGATTCCATACCATCTGTACGCTGATGTACCCAAATTTACATCTCCACCCCTGACCTCGTTACTCTGACATCCCGTGCCTAAATGCCATCTCTGCTTTTGTGTCCTCCCCTTCCTCAAACTGAACATGGATAAGACTGGAATTATGATTTTCCCACCCTCTAAATCTACAACCTACCCAACACTATATAACATCAATGACACACCAATCCCCCAACATCTTATGTGCAATGCCTGGGAGTAACCTTTGACTTTTCCTTTACACTCCACATCAATACCCTATCTAACTGCTGTTGGTTACAGCTCAAGAACATCTCTCACATTTGTCCCTTCCTTTTCAGAACGATTAAAATTCTAGTTCATGTCCTTATCACCTCTTGGCTGGACTACTGTAACACCCTCTTATGTGTTTACCAAGCACCTGACTGGCACCCCTTCAATCAACCTTAATTCTGCTGCCAGGCTCATTCACCTCTCTTCCCTTTTCTACATGCTGCCCCTTCTGCAATATTCCACTGGCTTCCCATTACACAAAGGATCTAATTTAAGCTGCTTACCTTATCCTACAGACCCTCTCCAATATGCCCCCATACATCTCTGATCTGATCTCTGATAAACAGATACTAACCTCCGATATGCAAATGGTCTTCTCCTCTTATCTACTCTAATTACCTCTTCTCATGCCCATATTCAGGACTTTTCTAATGCTGCCCCTCTACTCTGGAATTCCCTTCCTCGCTTTATACATCACCTCACTCGCCATGACTTCATATCTTCAAACGCAACAGGCAAGTTACAATCTGGACCTAGACACTTCTTCGCTTACTGACCCATCGCAGACACACTAGTTATACTTAACTGACAATCTAGTTACAGATACTGATCTACTTCACCTTATGTTTCATCCCCATCTGTAAGCTCTCCTGGGCAGGGCACTCCTTCCTATTGTACCACACATGCTGTAACTTACCACACTGAATGTTGATAGACCAGCATTTTATTATTTGCACTTTGTATTACTTGCACTACCCTTTTATGTAACATGTATGTTTTCCCTCATGTATATAATATAACTGTAAAGTGCCACGGAAGATGTTGGCGCTATATAAATCTACATTAAATACTATCGGTAAATCACCCCACAAACTGCAATATTTAGAAAGCTTAGAGATGAAGTCTAACTTGAAATGCTGCCTGAAGTTCTGTTACCTCTTTCTCTCTGCTTCCAGGTCCTTCCAGTTAGCAGCTGTCAGTCATGGATAAACAGATGACATCACAGCCAATGACTGAATGGTGTTCCCCTAGTTGCCTCTTTTGATCACGTAAAAGCTTGTAAAAAGCTTGGAGAGCTTAAGAGAGAGAAAGCATAATTTTTGCTGCATAACATGATAAACCTACACCTGTCAGCTTTCTTACTATTATAGTTTTGGGTTTTGGGGTAATTTACTATATACATTTTTAAATTTGAGGGTGAACTTTCCCTTAAATAATATTAGAATTTTAAGCAACAAATAAATTATATTTTATATCCTTAATTATATTAAAATGAAAAGTAACTAGAAAGGAAAGTTATGTTTAAACTTTGAATTTGACTTGAGGCTGCTTTTTGGTAGGGAATGTGTGTGTCTGTGCTTCATATATTAAAGTCATAATAGCAATGATAGGACTTTTTTTTTTTTTTCTATAGTTACCCTTAAAATGTGGCTGCCACATGAATAAAGGGGAAATCCTTAGGTGTGTGTACCTGTGTCGGGTTATGATAAGAACCTAACTTTTTTGATGATTGGTCAGGTTTATTTTTTGACTATAGTTACCCTGTAAGCATGGCTTCCACGGAAATGAAAGGGTAGGTCAGTAGGTATGTTAGGTGGTGTTTACCTGTGTCAGGTTGGGGGGGTAAATAGATAACTTTTTTGATGATTACTCAAATTTGTTTTTTTTAATATAGTTACCCAGTAATATAAGTCACTTGAATAACAGTAGGTCAGTTGGTTTATGTACCGTGGTCAGGTTGGGGGGATTTACTTTTTTGATAACTATAGTTACCCTTAAAATATGACTTCCATGTTATTGAAAGGATAGGCCAGTTGGTGTGTGTAACTGTGTCAGTTTAGGGGTATGTGTTTTTCTGTTCAATAGAACTCAGTTTCAAATCGAATCTGAGGGGTTTTGAAGTCCTGACAAAACTTTCGGAACTCCCGGATTTTTTAAATTTTCGAAAATGGAAACTCGAATTTTCGAACTTTCCAAAATTTTTGAAAATTCAAAAATGGAATAAAACTCAACAGTTTCGAACATCTCTATTTTTGACCATAAACTAATTTTTTCATAATTGATCAAAATTAGTTTTTGTCTATAGTTAACCTTTAAGTATGGCTGCCAAGAAAATGGAGGGGTAGATCAGTAGGTGTGTTTACCGGTGTCAGGTTGGGTGGTATGTATATATGTGTTTATGACCATGAAAATAACTTTTTGATGATTGATCAAAATAACTTTTTTGACTTTAATTAGACTTTAAGTATGGCTGCCATGGAAATTAACATGTAGGTCTATAGGTGGGTTTTCCAGTGTCTGTGTGGGGGTATCAGTGTTTGCATTTATGCAAAAAAATAACTTTTTTGATCACATGATGCTTAAACCTCGAATTGTCCACATTCCAGGATTTTACCCATTATGTCTAGGGAAAAAATTGTCCCAATTCACAGATAAGTGGTAATGCTTCCGCGGATTCCTTAGCTAGGTAACAGCACACTTCTATGTGTCTCGCACATCCCTACCGAATTTCGTGCTTCTGACTTAAAAGCTGTGGGAGGAGATACAGTCCAAAAGTAAGACACAATAAAAGGGAAGATTCAATCCAATCCTGTGTAAACACGACAAACAGTATTTGGTCGTTTTCACAAATATTTGGGTTGCTTCATATTGTGACTATAAAAACCACAGGATCACATGATTTACCAATATACCATATCACCTTGACCCAGTATGAAGGGGTCCACCTGGCTTCCGTTCCGCAATTAGAAAGGATCCCTGGATCACAAGAATTATATTTATTTTAAAAGTAACTTTAAAGTTCCATTTCCGGACAGAAACGAGCTTTGTGGCTGTTTTTTTTAACAGATCGTTTGAGCCAGTCCGTTAAAAAAACCTACTCGCTAATGCATTTCTGTCCGGAAACTGACACGTTTTTATTGAAAATATAGAAAAACGGAGAACTAAAAATGGACCAAAACAGTCAAAAAATATAGACTATCCTTGGTCCGTTTTAGTCCATTTCTAGTGTGAACGTACCTTAATATTTTTTCTTTTTCAAACTTATACAACTCTCTCTTGAAGCTATTCAATGAAGTTGTAACCTAAAGATAAAACTTCTTCAGATCTTAAACATGCCCATTGTCCTCTAAATAATCTTTTGGTGAAAATGCACCAGAGAGTTTATTGTACACCCCATTTTTTTGTAAACAGACCTGCAATTTCCATTACTAATATAATAAGCAGCAGAAGGGGCCAGACAGGACAGCAGCCCTCAGTGATTGGCTGAGTCTCAGACAATCACTGAGTCTCAGCCAATCACTGACGGCTGACGTCTGTCCCCTTCTGCTGCTTCCGCAGGCAATGGAACGAGGGATGGTAAGTATATAAGAATCGAATTTCACTAGCAAGTCTAGGTTTGGGGGCTTTTATGCAAGTTCCTTATTTAGTTCTGTCATGGAAGGCAGCTGGAGGAACGGGGGGGGGGGGGGAGGACTCCACTGGAGGAACGAAGAACCTCTAGCGATCCAGTTTACTAAGAGAAAGGCTCCTACTCTTCATTTGTACTGTATTTCGGCCATGCAGACAACCATATGCAGCAGATGGTAAAAAAGGTAAAGGCCATTTAACACTACACGGTGGACATGCTCTTTAACTTAATCTCATCTGCCACTTTGCTGCCCATTTTATGATCCATCAGATCTGCCTGCAGCAATTTCTCATCATTTCAAGTTTCTATTGCCCAACACAGTTTATGTCATTAACAAACCCAGAGACATTGCTCTCAATCCTCGCTGTTAAATCAGTGTTTCTCAACCTTTTTATTCTTGAGGAACCTTGAACCGATTCTCCTTTTCAGGGAACCACTATTATTCATACAAATATGGATCAATAAACAATATATAGTTTTAAAAATGCACTTAATTCACACAAGGGTGAATTCGTAGAGTTTCTCTCAACATCTGTTCAAAAACCTGTAGTCCATTCAGGGAACCCTAGGGGTCTCCAGACCCCTCGTTGCAAAACACGGGATTAAATAGAATTTGCTCCGGCAGAACCCTGTGGAAGCTTGGTCCACATAGACAAAACTTCATTATAACTGCTCTATGTTTTCAATCTATTAACCAATTCTCACCCATGTAGAAATGTGTTGTTAAGGCGGACAGACTTCAGTTTATACGCAAGTGTACAACAATCTGATGCTGAATTCAATGTCACATTTAAGGTACTTTCTTAATTTAGCATTATGGAAATCTAGAAGCTTGCAAGGATTTAGTATTGTGCAAAAATAAGGGGCACACACAAGCAACAATTCCAATTGTACAATATCAGATATTCCAATCCATATAATTGTTGAACCATGTCAGCAGATCATCTACAATTGATTCATAATGATTGGTATCGTTGTGTGTATGGGCCCGTTAAGAACTCTAAGTGAAACTAGACTGACTAGAAGAATGCTAACCAGAGCAAGAACCAGATCCTTTGGCAAGCTCTGTTACAGAAAGTCAATTTATAGCATGACAGAATTTATAGGTAGATCTACAGGGAAGTGACTATTCATTAACAGCACCTGGTGTTTTATATACTACTCTTCAGAGTTGCAGAAACTGTGCCAGAACCTTATAAAGTGTTGATTTACAGTATAGCTGATTAAACCTATTAAAACACACATCTCCAGGGCCCAACCATGAGTAGGACAAATGGTGGAGCTGTGTATTACAACACAATGTATGCTTGTAAATAGTGATTTGATTTTAGTCATTTGATTTTACAGAATGGCAAAACGCAAGGCCTGCCTGTTTAAAAGTCCTTTCCAGTGAAATCCTTTTCAAGCAAGTGATGAAGAGGTTCAGCAACTATTGCTTTGTGCTAATACAGGATTTATCCTATCCTGGTCACCAAAAGTGTTGTATTTAATATGCAGTAACTGGAATACCAATTAGAACCTAAAATGGGGTAAAGAACCCCAGTATCATTAAAAGCACTCACACATTACATCTACATTTAAAAAAAAAAAAAAAACTGATGAAAATTATAATCACTGAGGATACCTCAGTGAGTGATACACTAAATTATGCAGAGCTTTGGAACCTTCCAATGATGTGCAAGTGCTGCAAGCAGACCTAATAGATTACCAAATGGGCAGCAGAATGGCAGATGAGATTCAATGTTGAATATGTAAGGTGATGCATTTGGGATTTAATAATCCCTGTGCCACCTACACCATAAATAACTCTGTGTTAAGTGCATCTGAAATGGAAAAAGATTTGGGGGTTCTGGTAGATAACAGACTTAGCTGTAGCAACAATGCCGGTAGCAACAGCTAGAGCTAGCAAGATATTGTCTTTGTATAAAGAGGGAATGGAATCAAGGAGAAAAATATTATTCTCCCTCTTTACAAGGCACTGGTAAGGCCACATTTGGAATATGCGGTGCAGTTTTGGAATCCCATATACAAAAGGGACATCTTGGAAATTGAGGCAGTTCAGAGAAGGGCAACTAATAATAAGGGGAATGGAGGGGCTTGAATATGCAGGCAGATTAGACAAGTTAGGGCTGTTTACATTGGAGAAGCGGCGTTTGCGTGGGACGATAACCTTATACAAATATATTAATGCCCCATACAGTGAACTCTCTGGTGCATTGTTCACTAATAGGTCATATCAGAGGACTCGTGGACATCCTTTAAGGTTGGAAGAAAAGAAGTTTCATCTTCAAGTTAGGAGAGGTTTCTTTACAGTGAGAACGGTGAAACTGTGGAACTGTCTTCCAGCAGAGGTGGTAATGGCAAGTTCATTGAATAACTTTAAAAAAGGCCTGGATAAGTTTCTAAACACTAAAAAATATTGAGAATTACTGGTATTAATGCATATATCTGGTTGATCCGGGATACTTTCCGATTGCCGTGAATAGGTTGGACTTGATGGCGAATGTCTTTATTCAACCTTAATTACTATGTTACTATGTTACCAAGAGATTGAACAAGCTTAATGAATTGGTTGATGAATTGAGGGTAAAAATGGAAGAATAAAGAGGAGTTGGAGTTTAACTGCGAATTAACTTTTTAGAAAGGAGGTGGATGTCATGCAAACGAGATCATAAAGAGGAAAAAGAAAAATTCGCTAGGGATAGCGAAGATTATAAGAAAGACATAGTCTATAGCTGGTACAAACTAGAAAAAGGACTATAGATCTGAGACAGACAATGACAGCCAGAAACAAAGCATTCCTTTAGGAGAGGTGAAAGGACAAAAGGGGAAGGGTAATAAGAAAAAAAAAGAAAAGGCAAGAGTAAGTTCCCCGAGAAGTTTGAGGAGCAGAGGAGAATTCCAATGTCCAAGAAATAGAAAAAACTAGGGATGAAGGTGGACCCATCTGGAAGTAATTACATCTCAGGGTGCCTATATCTGATACCGGCATCTCTGTTATCCAGGGGTCTCACTTTTCCCCTACAAATAAGCTGAACACATTTGATTTCACCAAGATCTAAATTTGTTCGAAGAAAAAAACATTTTTAAGGAAATTCATCAAAGAAAAAGTGTCAAGCCATTAGTGATAATTTACTTGATGGCAAAGCCGCTTGGTACCCTGCTAGATCTGTTGGAAATAAATATCTCAGGCATGAGAAGCAGGGTAACCCAGATGAACTAGGGAGGGAGTATTTGGGACAAAATCTAGAGCTTACTAACCTAAGGAATAAATCTACTTGGTTTCCCTCAGTGAATTACTGTTCAAATGTTCTTCCTTTGTGAGCTTGGTCTCTCAAGAGATTAGAGAATTGGAGGTAGGTTCTAGCTTTTCTTCAAATTTGACCAAGGAAGAAAGGCTGGAACTACAAAAGTTTGAAAGAAGATCAGAATTTGATCATAAAAATAGCCGACAAAGGGGGAAACATTGTGGGGATGAATAGAAAACAATATGAGAAAGGAGGTATGCATCAACTTTCTGATATGAACCAATATGAAGGACTGGAGTGTAATCCAATTCCGAGAATACAGGAAGGGATTAAAATATACAGGGTTATTCAATAAAGTTCTTATCGTTTAAAATGGTGACATTTATCTTATTTAATATTTGAAAGCTTACATCTGATTGGTTGGGGCAAAATTAGCACCATTTTAAATGATCAGAACTTTTATTAATACCCTGATAGTTTCCACCAGACAGATCAACGAACGACCCCCGACCGAACGCATACACATGGACGATTTTCGGCTGGACCGGCCGTTCGCGGTGTAGCACTTGGCCCTTGGGGGGTCCTTTCTCGCTCATAAACGAGCGTGTGTAGGAACCTTAAGAGCTGTAAGTGGGATATTCTGGCCCGCTGCTTCTTGTTCTCTGAGAGGTTTCTGTCATGTGCAAGGGATCCCCTCCCCATGGATCTATCTTTGCTGCCTGGTTCCCTGCCTATAAAATATTTTTCTGTAGTGTTGCACCCTAGTCCACCCCAACCTCCAAGTTTGTTAGTAAAAAATGCAGCAGAACTGTACTTCACACTGCTACATTCCTTTATTCCCCTAGAGCGCTGGATTGCCAGCAGCTGCTTCTGTGATTGGCTGCCTCTCAGCCAATCACAGACACAGCTGCCGGTCCCCTCCTGCTTGCAAGTTCCTTCAAGCAAGGGCGGGAACAGAGTGTGAGGGGAAAGAAGGACTGTAAGTACAGTTCTGCTGCTTTTTTTTAACCAAACAACCTGAAGGTTGGGGTGAGCTAGGGTGCACTACAATATATGAAAAAGTGGGTGGAGATAAGCTTTAATCTGGACTATAACTGGATTGGCTAGAAACTATTTATGGGCATGACCGGCTTAATAAGTTCCTGTAGTAGTTTAGGGCTGTACATGTGCAAAGAACATAATGGGCAACAACCAAACTGTGTGATACTGGAATGCTGAGAAATAAAGCACAAACCCACTGTTAGCTAAGCCCATACACATGTCCAATACTTCGATGACAAATGACACCGTGCACGCATCACACTAGAGATGTCCGAACTTCGCAAAATCCGGTCCGCTCGGGGATCCGCGAATTTTCGAGAAAATTCGAAAATCCGCGAGCAGATTAAAATGAAAAATACCCTCGAAATTACGAGATTTTTCGTATTTTCGGAATTTTCTAAATTACGGGGTTTCGCGATTTTCGAAAATTTCGGATCCGCGAACCGGCCATCCCTAGCGTACACATAACAATAACCCATAACTGTCAGTTTTGACGGATATCATTGTTGTGTATGTGTTTGGTTGGGTGTTCTTTGTCAATTTTCCATGGCAGGTCAATGAACGAAGCCCGACTGCATACACCGTGTGATTATTGCCCAAAACAGACATTCGCCGCACGTCTGCCCTGTGCTCGGGTGCCGTTCTTCATCGGACGTGTGTACAGACCTTAAAGATTATTTCATAGCACCCACATCAAGATGAGCTGAGACACAATGCTTTTTATCCCTTTATGTCAAGGTGTTCTTACTGATGCTTTAGTTGTTATTTAAGCTGTTTTTTAATGTCAATTCATCTCATTATTTTTTCTTTACTTTGCAAACTATTTAAAACTAATCTGTACATTTTAGAAGTTTATAGTTACTGTTCAGAACTTTACATTACCCAACAGAAGTCATTTGAACATAAATTCAGGTAAGAAACTATTGTGGTATAGCTTTGTCTATTGGTCTTTGAGGAAATTGAAAACCTCAGATTTTGGTGATAATCCTAGAACTCACTGATATCCATTCCTCTTTCAGATTTGCGGATTTTTAAAAAAAATCTAAAATTTGAAAATCTGCAAGCAAACCCATTGAAGTCAATGTAAGTTAAAAAAATCCAAAAGCTGTGCCTGAAATTAGGTGTAAATTCAATGGTAACTTACTGTAAATGGCTCCGGGACCTGGGAAATGGTCTGGGTACACATATCAATGTCCAGAATTTTAAAAATAACACCACTTCATGCGCTTCCTGTTTGGGCATTCCGCGTAGTATTTTCGAGATTTCTAGAAAATTATCGATATTTAAAATCAAAATTTATAGAAATAGAAAAAATTCTCAATCATTCAATTATGGAAAACAGTTCTGCGGTTCAGAAAAATACAAATAAGTCAAAAATCCGAGAAGTCCGAGTTCTGATGGGGTTTGGGTTCATCTCTTATAATCACACAGTATTCTGTAAGGGAAATGTAAATATATAACTGGGTGGCATTTCATGGGACATTTCCATGCCCTTTCTGCTATTGGGACTTATAAAGTAATATTTATAGAAAACATGTAAGTAAGTTATATAATGATGTTAAATGTATATAAGCATATTTGTACAAATGCTGTTGGTTTATTTACCAGGAACAATGAATGTATTGAACATCCAGGGGATCATTATAGACAGTGGGACCATGATGTTTCCATGTTCAATATAAACCGCAAGATGAATTTGCCCACTACTACAGCTGTTATGTTTACTGTTATAATTATATTTGGCACTTCTACTGGGTAGAATTAAGTAAAAATACTGCGAACTAGAAATAAATTAGTAATGGTTCAGCCTGGAAACTGCCATCAACACAGCCAGCAAACAGATGGGGCAGGGGCTGATGTCACTGCGAATAAAATTCTCAAAAGTTCTTTCCTTAAAATATTTGCAATCTAATTAATTATTATTTCTCACTATATTTCATGTACCCTCTGCCATTTGTGATGACAAATTAAAAGACTACAGTTTAAAAGTGCATTTTACTTAAATTCCAGTGATCAGGATACAGTTGCCTTTTACTGTGAGTTGGAGGCTGAAATCAGCAGTCAATCATCCTTACAATGGAGGCGCACTCACTAATTCATAACATAGGGCATGGCACCCCATCATGTGTGGGTGGTGCTAGGGAAACACATATATATTACCAAAAGTATATAGGTATAGACCTATAGATCCCTTATAAAGCACACATAACCCTTGTAGCTCAATATACATAGTAAGATTAGTCTTAAATCCCCTAACAATCTGAAGACACCATGTAAGCACCAAAAATATAATATAAAATCAACTTTATTCAAAACATATCAATTCAAAATTTCTAAAACACTCGGGCGTCCCCGATAGCAGCAAAATTGGAGTCCCGATATCTCAATCAGGAAAGTGTCCATCTATTGAAATAGGCCATAGGATGTTCTATATGAGGGTCCAACAGGTAGTGTATCATGGTGTGGCCAGGAAATAGAGCCGTGCTGTCATACTTGTCTACAGTCATGCTAACAAGGTAGTCCAACCCAGGACTGTTGACATGCATTGGGCATGCCAAGTAAGAAGAAGTTACTCACGGACCTATTCCAATGTGTCCAGACGGTACTACCAGGTACCCATGTTTCCAAGAGCGTCCCATGCTGTGCAGTCTCTTCACCCGGAACCCGTGGTTCAAAGCGCAACTAGCTGACTATCCTACTCTCCATCACAGAACCAAGTCCATGTTCCTCTAAGTGAAAATCCATCTTCACTGTCAGACTCAAAGACGAGATTTGAGTCATTTGTGCATACAAACAATCTAAACAAATTTGAAGCAATAAAAGATGTTCATTTATTGCCGGAAAATGGTATTAACTAAATGATATGCTAGTAGGACATTATCTTATCAGAACGATAAAGAACATTAAACACACTGTTATCAATTTTAGAAAATGTAGGGTCGTCAACAACACCCTCTACAGATTTAGAATTAACTAAACTCGAATAAATCTACCTGGTTCCCATCTTTGTCAGCAGTTATATACAATTTCTCTTTGTACAGGTGGTGTCCCATGAAATCAGCAAGCTGACCACCACATTCCCAGACCATATCAACATTACTGCAGCTGAAAAGCAGGCTATAAGATCCCTCAGAGACAAAGAGCAAATAGTAATTAAAATGGCTGATAAAGGTGGGAATGTGGTGGTCATGAGTAGGGATCAATACAGATCTGAAGCTTTAAAAACAACTGTCTGATAAAAAGCAGTATGAAAAATTGGATGTGAATCCTATATGAAAATTCAAAGAGAACTATATATCAAATAGTCTCTGATGGATATTAAAATGGGTTGATTAGTAAACGTGAAAAGAGATTATTTGCAGGTGAGGAATCCCATTATGCCTATCCTTTATTTGATTTAAAAATTCACAAAAATTGCAGACATCCTCCCGGCAGACCCATTGTGTCCGGAAGGGGTAGTATTACGGAACACGTATAGTGAGTCAATATGTAGTAGTCAATATGTAGATCAGATACTGCGCCCCTTCCTGACCACACATTGGACTCTTAGAATTGGAATTTAGAACCAGTATCTTTTGCAAACATTGGACGGATTGATGGATGAGGAAACATTACTAGTGACAATGGACGTAGAAAGTGTGTTACACGTCCATTCCTCACAAATATTATATAGGAAAATTCTTGAAGCAAGGGGTAGTAACATAAATTTCCCTTCAGAGTTTGTTTTGACACTTTTAAAATCTATTTTGAACAATTCTGTGTTTTTATTTGAAGGCTACTATTACAAACAGCGGTTGGGGACCGCATGGGTAGTTCATGTGCTCCGACCTATGGCGTGTTTACATTTAGGACAATGGAAGAGAGGATGTTTCCGAGGCCGTTGAAGAATTGGAGGTGTCACACTGCCTCTCCATGTGGGGTAAGATATATGGATGATGTCTTGCTCTGTGGAGGGGCAGTCTAAACAACTATCAGTTTTTGTCAACAGACTAAAATGTAATTCTAGGAACATAAAATTAAGATATGAATATAATATTGAGTGTCAATTTCTAGACTTGAAATTACGAAATGTAATGGGACATTAGTTACAAAGGGGGATTGTAAAAAAAACTGCTGTGAATTCCCTTTTGAGAGGCATCCAGCCACATTCAGCCATCATCCGAGAAATTTAATCAGTCTATTTCAATAGACGGACACTTTCCTGATTGGGATACTGGACTCCATTTTGCTGCTATCGGGGACGCCCGAGTGTTTTAGAAATTTTGAATTGATACGTTTTGAGTAAGTTGATGTTTTATTTATATTTTAGGTGCTTACATGGTGTCTTTAGATTGTTAGGGGATTTAAGACTGATCTTACTATATATATTTGTGCTACAGAGGATATGTGTGCTTTATAAGGGTTCTATCCTTATACCGTATACCGTACTTTTGAGTAATGTCAATCATCCTTGCAGGCTCATTGGAGGGGAGGAGTAAACTCAATTCTAAAAATTCACAATTAGTTTGATTTAGTCTGAACCTTGCTAGTTTTATATGTCCCTAAACGAACTCCATATTCACAGTTACGAGTGCTAACAAGAGGAAGAATATATATGTTTCTGTTTTTTTAATTTTACAGGCTTGTCATTGTCATCTACTAGAGATTTTTCTACAACTAACACACGTTAAATAAAAATCATTAGGAACAATTGTTAGTTTAAATTGCCTAATAATAATGCTTAGTCTGTATGATCTCACAAAGTCCCAAAATCAGAGAGGTGCCCCCTGGAAAACTATTTTACTCTCATAAAACACCCCTTCAACACAGGAGATAAGTTTCCCCACAAAAAAAAAATGGACAAAATCTCACCTCTCTTCATTACAAGCAATCACATTGCTAATACTCCCTTAAAGATAAGTTCACTCAACAAGTAAACATTCCCTTTTCCTCATGAATTGAAGAACGGGAGATGAAGGAGCTATGTCTTACCCATTCTTCAATTAATCTTACAGAAAATGGGAAAAGGATTTAAAGCTTGTGAGCATGCTCCTCTGCTGACTCCTCTAACAAGTTCACAACTGCTTCCAGGTTAAACCTACTATAGAGTGCATAGACATCAAGTTTCAAATCCTATGAAGAGGGGAATTACTAGGAGAAGAGATAGGGTCCAATGCACTCTTGTCCAACCTGTGGGTGCTCACTCCTCCTCAAGTATCCAACCCTCCATGGATAGAATTATAAGGCAAGGAAAACAGGTGAGGTCGCACTCCAAAAAGGTTAAATCTTTTATTTGGGGACCTGAGGAAGGAGGCACTTCTACCACCCCCAGAAACGTTGTGTTTTGATGTTGATCACAAATAAAAGAGTTAACAGTTTTTGGAGTGCGACCCTCACCTTGTTTTCCTTGCCTTGGAATTACTGGAGACCCCAAGGCAAAGACCGTTGCTCTTAACATTGTTTAGCAATACAACAGGACAAATTACTAAATAATGTTGGAACAAGCCTTTGCACACACTAGATCTCACCCGCTTTGACGAAATTATATAACATCTGTATGGGCTCCAGTACTATTAGTACTTCTAGGCCGTTCTCTAACAGGGATTTGCTTAGTACAGACCCATTTGAGTTTAAGCAGCAGAACTCTTAAACCCAAACACACTGCCTTGCATTTACAACAATAACTCTCGTCTGCCTTTGTATACTCGTCAAACCATTATGTTGCTTTAAATGCCCACTTCTAGGTCACTAATAAGTAGAATTGAGCCCAAATCTCATTCCAGATACAACTCATGTCCCTTTGACAACTATCCATCCCATTAAATGTAAATAGAAAAAACATATAATTTTCCTAAGGAACTCATTGTCTTTGAACTAATTTATGCCAAATCTATGTGGGTTTCTGTTTTAATGAAACACAATATCACACAGAAACAAAGGATCTGTTGGCAGATAACTCCCTCTTAATGACGCTACATTTATACACTTGCTTATTAACTTAACAGTTTTGCCTTTCATTTCGGACTTACAAGACACTGGACTTCATGTGCAGTTGTCAATAAAGTTGATGATGCTCTTTCTTCTGCAGTTGTCCATATGTGATTATGACAGTCTTTCATGTGCAGTTGTTCCTAAATGATGATGATGTGATGATGTGCTTTCGTCTGCAGTTGTTCCATAATATGTGAATTAAGTTAAAAAAGGATTTCAGGACAATGTGAAAAGTTCTTATCGTTAAAAATGGTGCTAATTTTGCCCCAACACAATCAGATGTTAGCTTTCGAAAACAACATCTGATTGGTTGTGGGCAAAATAGCACATTTTTTAACTTTTATTACATTCCCTGTTTGTGTCTTCTTGTAAATTTTATAAGATTTTGTTAAATCCAACTGATAGACTCTTGCTATGTCAAAACCCTGACACGAGTTACATAAAATATGCTTGTGATTCTATGATCATATTGTTTACTTTTACGTTTCTTTAAGGGCATGTCCACCCTCAAAATACTTTTAATATACAGTATGACAGTATGTTGTAGTGCTTCCTATACCACCCCCAAATGCTGTGATTTGTTGTTAAAAAAATTATCCTAACATGACTTACTTTCCTTCATTCCCCCGTCTGCTGTAATCTTGGTCCTCTGCTTGCTGGAATTGCAAGCAGGGGATGGACCTGCAGCCACATCCGTGATTGGCATTACGGAACGCGGAGGGAATGAAGGAAAGTAAGTAATGTTCAGATTTTTTTTAACAAATAACATAGCGGTTGGGGGTGGGATAGGGACCACTACACAACAGAAAAGGGGTTAAGAGTTAGGGGATGGAGAGAAAAAAGGCTTCTAGAGGGAGGAGGGGAGAGGGCTTCACTGCGCATGACAGAATTCTTCTCTCGGAGAGAGGTAAGAGGCAGAAACTTTTTGTTTTGTTGAAGAGCTCCTGCTCTTCACTTTTAGGACTTTGCACAGACATTGCGGACAGCCATTTGTAGCAGGAATGTAAGGTAAGGATTTATCAACCATACACAGTGGGACCAGTAGTGGGTTAAAGTATAGTTTTGGGGGTGGACATGCCCTTAAGGCTTTTTGTACCTCACACTAATACAATCAACTGTCGATCACAAATGATTGGCCAGTATAGGAAACGTCAGGAGGTAAAAGTGTCAGGAAAGTAAGTCAGACTTTAGACATTTGATACATTTAGTAATCAAAGGTGAATCTAAAAAATGCCTACATATGGTATGTCTAGATTAACTGTCTACTAGCAGTGTAGCACTCTACCATTCTACCACTTATGCCACATTTCATCTGATTACTAGGGATTGTCCTACTCAAATTACAAATCTACCAACCATTTTCATTCTCTTTACAGCTTGAGTATGCAACAGAGTGCCCAAGGGTCCCAGTTAATCACTGGCTGTGACATCGGTGATGATTGGACAACCTTTTGAGAGGAGGACCAGGATTTTTCTGGGTGAAATAATAGGTAGATTTGGACCAGTCAGCTTGCTCACAACCAATTTCTAGTTATAGTAAACTAAGCAGATCACAGTAATAATTTCATAGCATACCAAATGGCCAGGCCCCATTCTGGATTGTGTTTTATTGATCCAATAACATTTCCGATTAGCACTGCCAATGCAATGCAACTCTGTGTGTCCCCCCCCCTCCCTGTGATGCATTTTGATCTGTTATCTGGTATTGGTACTCATTCATTCAGAATATTTGGTGTGTTTTGCATGCGTTCCAATAATATGAATAGGGGTTAGAGATGATCAAACTTCTATAGTTCGTTTTCAAACTATAGAATTCTTTAGTAAAAGTTAAAGTAAATGGGAGAAAATAGTTTGAAAAGTTCTATTTATTACCAATAAAATAGCAATGGTAACTTACTGTAAATGGCTCTGGGGAACATGTACATACCGTATCACCAAACATGTTTAACATTAAACAGTAATCAGGCATTGTCGGGGTTCCTCATTGAGTTTTTACTACCTTCGAGGGTTACTGAAAATGAAGGCTACATTTAGGGTTTCCAAAATCAAACGTTACATTCGAGGGTTACGAATTACATTTGTGGGTTACCGAAATGGAAAGCTACATTCGAGGCTTTTCAGAAATCGAAGGTACATTTTGCTTATAGGTTTTAGGGGGTCAACTTGCTTTTTTATAACCTGTCAGTTTTTTGCAGTCAGATATTGAAACACTCTGGTTTCCAAGAACTTACAAATCACAATATTTTTTTAACTAAAAATGTGTTTTTTCTTTTCTTGGTTTGGAATTACCTTTTGCAGGATAAGACTCTTACACTATTAAAAGAAATTCCATGGTGTTTATTAGACCTCAGAACCTCATATCCAGAGTTGTGAAAAATTTAAATATTTCAAGCATTTCCGTTTCTATAACAGGAGCTGCTTCATCTTCTACTTGCACTTTTTAGGAGGACACGTCGTTCTCCTAGAAAAAGTAACTGTAATAATATTACAAAGCCACTACAAGTTTTGCAACTTATTAAAGAACTATACTGTAGAAATACATTTTAAATAAGTAGGGAGGGTAAGTGGGTAGGATGATTTATTGCTAACACCCAATATTTTCCTAGAGCAACATAGTGATTTTATCTATCAGGCTTCTCCCTGCTTTACTGGTATCTTTAATATAGAAGAGAAAAGTGATCTGAAAGTGCTTAGTGTTGTTTATCATGCTGCTCAAGGATTCCAACAACTGCTTGTTGCTCTTCTTTGAAGGACCAGTATACTCACTTCCACCTGCTGCTCTCTTTTCTTGTCATGGATTGTACCCAGGACCTAAACCTAGATCCTCAACCTTTGGGTGTCTTCTTAGATAAGCGCAATACTTATACCTAAAACTTTCTTTGCTGCTCCGGGTCCCTCTTGAGTATTTGCGATGGGGCCAATAGTAAGACATGGCTCTTTGCAAAGCTGATTTTTGGATGATATCCAGGAAACAACTCTTATGTTGAACACAGCTGGATGTGCATTTTGTTTATACTGTGCCATATTATTTTTACAGTTTTAACTAGCATTCAGGACCACTTTTTATGTTTTCTTTCATATTTATGTACAGTATATAAAAAACACCTCCTTCAACCATTGATAAATTAACTGCAGTTACTAGTAAAGATAAGTTATGCCTCCAGTATCTCCTGTCTTGGTTACTGTAACACTGTACAAATTGTTATATCCCTAAATCACTCATTGCTTCAGATCATATTAAGGATAGAATAAAACCGTCAAATGTCTTTATTACCCATCTTCCTAAATTGTATCTTTAAATTGCCCCTCCTTTAATACTGTTTTCTAATGATACAAAAACTATCTAGGCCAGTAAATCTGCAGTTCAGATTATTGACATTACTACAACTATGGTTGACTTGTGGAAAACTAAATGATACATAGTTTAGGGATGCAATAATGTTGTTTGCAAATTGTTGCAAAAATCAATGTGTCCTTAAATTATAAGCACACACATGTATAGTTAAAGACACATCCTGACAGCATTAGTAATGTGTAGAACTGGTCATATCAACAAACAAGATTAATGTGCATTTATCGCTTGTACTGTGTATGTTAATTTTTGTGCTGTTATTCATAGTCAGGTAATAATGATTCCAAGCCTCTTCTCCATACTTCAATACCACTATTTACTATAAATGTATTTTCAGTAACCAATTAACACCATCCTTTAAATAAGAATTGTGGTGTATTAAAGGGAAAATGAAGCTTAAATCGATAAGCCTAAATAATGTAGAGTTCATTATTGAAAGATAGCTGTAACTTTAACCTATCAAATCAGGAGCATTTTTGAGAAAACAATCTATTTAACAGCTGTAGCATTCTTCAATAGCCAGTAGCTAGAAGTTCCGGTAGCATACACGTGACTTACTAACTTACCTTCCCCTGTAATTAGTTGAACTGTGCATCTCCTCCGAGATTTTTATCCCAGGTCGGATTGGTCACCCCTCCTCCCGTAGACTTTTAAACCAGGGACACAGTATTATTTAGTATAGTTGTGTGTTATATTCTTTAGTGGTATATTTTGAGTGACCGAATGTGTGAGTGCTTGCTTATACAATCCAATACAGAACAATACAATATCATTTGTTAAGCGCTTTTCTCCAAAGGACTCAAAGCGCATCATTGTGTTGTAGTAATCTAGACTCATATACCATCCTGAGAAGGGATAGCGCAGGTCTAAGAGTATTAAGCTTGTGGCCATTAATAAAACTGCTGCATTAGATGGTGTTTCAATCATTCAACAATTATGTTGATCAAAATCCAATAAAATGATTCTTATTTTTATTAACTTTGATTAACTATATTACTAAGGCTAGGTACACATGTCGGGATCCTTCATCATTGACCGAAAGTTCGACACTTGTGACCGCGTCAGCTAAGACGAAGGACTGCTTGTTTGAGGCAAAGTAGCCATGGACGTCAATTTTGCAATGACCGGTGCAATCCATAGACTGCATGATAGGCCGTGGTTTTCCTCTTTCGGATTCGGATGAACAAACGTTCCCACTTTAGTCACAGCAGCCCAGGAACCATCCTATTTCAGCCTGATCAAAATATTGGATGGTCGGCCCAAAATATTGGATGGTGTGTACCCAGCTTAGTTTTGTACAGATTTTAAATAATATGTAACTTTAACTGCTACATTTAAGTTTTAAGGAGAGCTAAGATCAAAGTTTTAACCGAAGGCGGTCTATTTGTCTTTGGTCTTTGTTAAATGTTTTATAACTAAATAATTTCAATGAGAAATCAACCCTAAAAATCAACTTTGAAGCATACAAAATAAAATGCCAAAACCAAATTATCTAATGATTTCTATCAGACAGACTGCTAGCCAGTGGCCGAAGTATGTAGTTGTTTTGTTGCAATAAAAAAATTTGATTCACCACTGTTTGTGTGCTCCCCCTATCCTTTCTTGTGCTATAGCCAGTGGCCGAGCAGCCTGTTCTGTTTAAATAGAAAAGAAACGATCTGGAGAACTCCCTCAACGCGCGGAGAACAATAGGATCTCTCCTAGACTTATTAAGTGACCTGACCAGATGGATGGTTAACCTGGTAATTACACATCTACATATTCTGATAGAGAGAACATCGAGCAACAAACCACCATCCTTGAAAGATATCTGTTGTATTCAATTAGATCAACTGGACTTGAAGTTTAGTTCTTGAAGACGTTTCACTAGTCATCCGACTGCTTCTCAGTTCAGAATGACTTGCACAGAATCTTTGGCAATTATGTACCCTGGAAAATCCCAATTAGCATATCACAGCCAAGTGTAAGGGTGTGTATTGGATAGTGGCTAAGAGGTGTTTATAGGACACGCCATGAGTAAGGTGCAAAACAGCTTGTACATGGCGACAGTTGGTGTCGAACCCCCACCTCTTTTAGCTTGGTTTCTTTATTTTCACATAAATGGCCTCCTTAACACCTCTCTTGAACCAGTCACGTCCTTTGCCAATATTTAACATTACTAAACTTCAAGTCCAGTTGATCTAATTGAATACAACAGATTACCATGACCTGGATGAATGAAGAAACTTCACAAGCATATTTCAAATCACTTGGGGAGAAAACCCTCAAACTTGTACGGCATATGAAAAGACAGCAAGGAAATTGGCAGGACTACGAAACCACCTGCGTTTAACCTCCGATGCAGACAACAAAGGTTAGTACCATGCAGCATACGTCTGGATTCCACAGTTAAAGGCATCAGAGCCAAACATATACTGCAAAATCTCAAACACAGCTCCTAAATGAACGGGTACGGACAGACACATTTTACATTCGATCTTTAATGCACCACTTTAGTCACTAGAACAGAACCTGGCACAGCTTTCTCAGCACTGTAAGGGCAAACAAAGGCAACAGAACAAGTTCTCTATTCTGTCATCCCAGAACACCCCCAAAGGAGAACAACTACCTTGGATACAAAAGGAGGGAAGTGTCACTTCATCAAACAAGGAGGAATGGTGAGAAACCTGTCTAACAGGACCCTGACCCGACAGAATGGAAGTCCTTGCTAAGGGCTTGAATTAATGCCATCACTGTAAAGCCATCCCTGTGGGGATATTTATAGCAGCCACAGAAGCCTCAATCACAATAATAAGGTACCACAAGAGTGAGGAGAACAACTTCGCCTTAAGGTATCTGCAGCCTTAGCCAGTGCTAAACCTCCTTCATCTAACCTGCCCACACAGGAAATAAGAACCTTAACATCCCTCAAGAAAGTATTCCAGTATCACCATTCTACCGCAGACAGGAAGATGCACAGTGGTTACTCAACACCTCAACTACCATGATAAGGTGCCCATGCTCCTGCCGATAACAACACACATAGAGGCTTTAACAAGGGATCTCACCATAGCCGTTTACAAGAAAAAAGCGTCATAGACTTACTAACAACAGCTCAAAAGGATAAAGCCATTGGTCGAGAATGTATCATCCTGTACCCTGGTGAGGCACATCCATGCATATATGGACTCCCAAGATACATAAGGAAGGGGCACCACTAAGACCTATAGTCAGCAGCATTGACTCTGTACATACAGGTAGCCAATACCTAGCCACATCTTAGACCATTGGTGGGAAGTTCTAAGCATCACATCCAGAACTCTCAGATTTCAAACCAACAAGATTGAATATATAGTACTTGGTGCAGAAGAAACTATGGTGTCCTAGATGTGACATTTCTCTTCACCTGTATCCCACCAAGGGAGGCTGTTGACATGGTGTAGAAAACGGCTAGGCACAAGACTGCAACTCTTACCAGCAGAACTGATCTCAACCCAGAAACAGTGTGTTCCTTGACTGGACTTGTGCCTGATACCACACCTATTTCAAATACACGGGATAATTTCATAAGCAAAACACGGATGTGCTATGGGGATACTAACAGTTCAAGACACCCTAGTCACACTGCTGTTGGCTTGCTGCCAGACAATCACTAGGTGCTATCCCTCAGCTCTCTACTCACGAGCTTAAATAATTCCAGAACGAAAATGCAAAACGACAGGAGCACCTATAAGATAGAATCAATAATTTATTGTGAAACAACACACAACGTTTGGACAGCAATGTCACTTCTTTCAGGTATTGTGTGTTGTTCACAATAATTATTGATTCTATCTAATAGTGCTATGGGGATCTCCAGTTTGACCCATTGTGGCCAACTTTAAGGTGAGGAGGTAGAAAAACAGGCGCTTAATACCTTAAGGGCATAGCACCCAGCCACTGGTTAGATATGTGGAGACCCTGGGTTAAAATCCATCAGAAGGAAGTACCAGCTCTTGACAGCACCCATCAATGCGGTAGACCAAAACATCAAATTTACAAGGGAAGAGGTACAAAACAACAAACTGGCTTCTTGGACTGCTTGGTAAAGTTAAGAAAAAATGTAAACTGAAGTAGAGGTTTACAGAAAACCAACACAACAGATCAGTTTTGATGTTTGACTCCCACCACCCTTTAGATCACAAGCTGGGTGTCATCAGACCCTGCAACACAGAGCTGAGTAACATCTCCACTAGCACAGAGGCGAGGCTAAAGAAAATTAAAACACTCTCAGAGGAGCCCTTAAAACTTGTGGATATCCAGACGACTGGGCCTTTGTCAAAAGAAGTAGAAGGAAAGAAAAGAACGTGAATACCACAGTGAAGGAGAAAAAGCAAGAAGGAGAAAGAACAATGGTCATCCCATATGTAGCAGGGATTCTCCGAGAAATTAAGAAGAATTTCAAAACAACCCGTTCCTGGTCCTGCTTTAAACCGACAACACACTGATAGCAGCAATTGGTACATCTAAAAACCAATACCGAAACACAAGAAAAGTCGACATTATACGCATTGCAGTGCAGTGAAGATGCTCTGATTTGTAGTGGGGAGACCAAACAGCAATGCATCAACGTATGGCCGAGCACAGAAGTAGCCAATTCCTCGGGACTCAGCCGTCGTTGTACCTGCATCTTAAGGATAAAGGACATGCCTTTGAAAGATTTGTAATGTTAACATATTGGCAAAGGAACGTGACTGGTTCTAGAGAGGTGTTAAGGAGGCCATTTATGTGAAAATAAAAAAAACCAAGCCTAAATAGAGGTGGGGTGGGTTCCGACAACAACTGTCCTGCCATGTACAATGCTGTTTTGACACCTTACCTTGGAACAACCCCTTTAGTCAATATCCAATCACGCCTTAAAGCTAGGTACACATCTAGCGATTTTTCCTCCTGACCGACTGTTCGATACTTTCGACTGGTCGGCCAGGAGGAAGGACTGTCAGCCCATAGAGGACCGCCACTATCGGACGAGGTTTTCCACCCTGGTCAGATTTGGACGAACGTCATTGACATTGGGCCACATTCTGATGCGATAATTCGGGTCCGATCGACCTATACACTTGAACTTCGTCGATCGGACAGAAATCATCTCATCGTGTATACCAGCTTAACACTTGGCTGTGATATGCTAATTGGGATTTCCAGGGTACATATTGACCAAAGATTCTTGTACAAGTTATTCTGAATTGAGAAAGCCAGTCGGATGACTAGCGAGAACGTCTTCAAGAACTAAACTTCAATCCATTTGATCTAATTGGAATACAAAGAGATACATACTGGATGAATGAGACCTTCACAGCCATCCTTGAAAGGAAAGTCACAAACCCATCATTTCAAATGATGCAAAAAAAAAAGGACAAAGAGTAAATGTAAAACAGTGTAAAATCTATGTAATGTAAGTATACTGTACATCAAAACCATTAAATAAAATTGAATCCGTTCAGATGTCTAGTTCTTTTACTGTTTCCTTTAGATTAGCATAATATGGTTAATGGGATCCTCTCTAGTTTTTCACACTTAATCAACTAATATTTTCCAAGAGCATACAGTTGATAATTAGGGTAGAGAGATCTGAGTATTTCCATGACATTAACAGGAGATTCAGTTAAAAGTTCTTATTGTTAAAAATGGTGTATAATTTTGCTCCAACCAATCGATTTCTATTTACTGTGAACAGCCTAACATTGATGGTTGGGGCAAAATTCAGCACCATTTTTAATGAATAAAAAGTTTATTGAATAACACTGATAAAGTTTTGTTGGCTTATACTATATCAGATATTTTGAACATGACAGTATTTACATATATGGATTCTTATCTTTTCTTCCAGTTAGGAAATAACAGGGTTATCAAATTAAAAATTCTTATCGTTAAAATGGTTGCAAAGCTAGGTACCAACCTAGCCATTTTTCCCTCCTGACTGACCTTTCGATACTTTCGACTTGGTCGGCAGGAGGAAGGACTGTCGGTCACAAAAAAAGGAAAAGCAGCCACGCCGACAGTTACCACGACCACGGCGGTCCATAGAGGGACCGCATGACGGACAAGGTTTTCCACATGTCCGATTTCCTTGTCCGTCCGATTCGGACAAACGATCGTCGACATGCTGCATTCACGATGCGATAATTTTCGGTTCCGATCGACCGATACACTGACTATCGGTCAAATCGGACTCGGATGTAGTACCACCACTAATTTTTGCCCCCCAATAGACTTATTTAACATTTGAAACCGTAACATCTGTGAATTTGGTTGGGCTAAAATTAGCACCATTTTAAACTAAAAAACTTTATTGAATAACCCTGGAAGTGTTTTTAAACAAGTTTTGGTGATTATTGACATGTTCGCTGGACCATTTCCCAGGTTGTGGCCAAGCCATTTACAGTAAGTTACCATTGTGATTTTTTTGTGTTTAGCCAAACCTTTCAACTATTTTCCCCATGAACTTAAGTGGGTTCATTTTCAACTACCAACTTCAGAACCTTTACTGAAATTCAGAAGTATTTGTTCTTAGAACTGTCCTGCTGTTGAAGAAATGTTCACTTTCTGCAGACAACCACACATTGCCCTACTACAAACAAATGAATGTGGTATCCTGTTGCATTAGCTATAGAAGTGTCATCTTAAACGAGACTATTTTAAAAATGATGATTTGTCTCCGTACTGCAGACTTAGTATAGCATCTAAACGCCTCTTATGGTGTAACATGCGTTAGTAACATGTATACATGGCAACGGAACAAATTTCCCATCCAGCGGCCCTATAGTAAATCAGCCCTATAGTACTCAGCCCATCCGACTGACAGTTGTATCGGCAGATTTAATGACAATATTTTCAATAATAAACATTTAGACATCTGCACATCCTACATAGATAGACCTCATATACCAATGAATGAGTGTTTCTGGTGAAATAGGGAACAAACCAACTGGATACCAACCTGCGTAGTTTCCTCAGCATTGCTATTGTCCTATTTCGGGCCCCACACCTGCTCATATCAGCAATTCTGTCGGATCCGATGAGATTTGTTGAGAATCAGACGTGTGTATGGATTTATTGTCCCCATTCTGGCAGAGTAAGCTACCTCCCTCCTTGCATAACCAAGGCTGGTGATGCTGACATCATAACCAAATGATTGACTGATATTTCATTGCTATAAAAACAGCTCTTACAGCAGAGTGAGAAGGCAGTACTTAAGCCAAATAGGAACACAACTTATCATAAAATATTGGTTACCAAATGCATGTAATAGATTGAAAACTGCAGTTAGGGTTGCAGGCAGTAAACTGACCAAATCCCATTTTTTTTTATTTTAAGGGTGGCGCATTTACCCTGTAAGGATTAGTTCACTGTCAAAGTAAACTACTGCTGTTAACAGATAGCTATTTCTTACCCCCATTTTCACATATATATGAGGGGAAGCAGATAACGTACCCTGCAGCGGCAATACCACATCTGGTTCCTGGACTGCTTAGTTTGTAAGTTTAAACTAAGAACGCATGCGGAAATCCACTATAGTTTATCTTACTGTTCAGAAACAGTTGTTTGACCTGTCAGAGGTTCCAGCGGTGGATCACGCTGCGGGTAGTATCATCAGCTCACCCTGGTACATTAAGTGGTTAAGGGGGGGCGAGGCCAGTTTTCTTCTCACATAATGCTGGTTAAAGAGAGTTCACTTTTGAACAATGAAAATAATCCTTAAGGTCCAATTGAGTGATAAATCATCAGGACTACAATTGAATTATACGGTATCCTATTATGTCTAAAATAACCATTGTAAATAAAAGAGGAAGTCCAATCCAGAATTTTTTACAGGTTGTAAAAATAAATGATAAAAAACTGCCTGTTTAAGCAGGGCACGTAAAAGAAGCATCAAACTAGAAAGGTGTGTCATTAATCATAATAAGGTCTACGGACTTGTGTTTCTGTATGGCCATGGGATCCCATTATGATTATTTCTATGTGTGGCATAATTGAATGATTAAATCTACAGTGGATAATGGAACGTCTACTGTCATATATAAGGGTATACAATATCTTGTAGAGTGACATGGCCGTTACAAGCCCAATGTCAATGGTGTAATAGCTGATTTGCTTTAAGGAACAAGCCTATGAAAAAGAATGTCCTATTTATAAACCTACAATGGATTTTATTCTAAACATTCACCCATTTGGGTGTCTCCCCTCACTTATATCATGTTAGAAATATTTTATTTACATATACAGCTGAATACAGATTTAATATTGTGTTTCCTATCTCCTTCTTCTCGTTTCGATACCCTTTGATTATAATTTGCATATTATCGGGGGAAAAGGAAACTGGTTAAAGAACAGGTGTCATTTGTTAGAATGTGTATTGATCGTGTTTTTTTTTTGTTTGCATATGTACACTGGAAAAGTGTCATTTATTTTATCCAAATCTACATCTTGTTACTAGAGAAGGGTGTTCAAAGGACTGTCGTATCATGGAACCATGAGCCATGAAAAGTAGCTTTTAATCTTCACCTATGCTGTATATAAGCCGTGGGTTGTACGTTCTTAAAAGGAGTTAGATCTTAAATGCATAAACTTACTTGAGATTTTTGCCCAAAACAGGTGACTTTTAGCACCTATATATCATCCAGTGAGAAGCGCCATGGTGAAACAAGGGCTTTAGTATAGTTACGATAATATTTTTAAAAATAATACCGTTAGGTTGGGTAGGGGGCATCGTCTATCCTAAAAGGATTTACGACTAGGAGAGAGGGAATGAGGATGGATCCGGGTGGAGTGTGGGGGGCGCGCAAAGGAAAGCTTAAGGCATGGAAAGGCCGGTTTTCGAGTGACTCAAAGAGCTGGATTTACAGTGAGCTGCCCTGATCTGGAAAAAAGCATGTGTTGGAACAATTGTAGTTCAGTTCAAATGTGGCTTTTAACAGATTCTATTAGAATCAATGGGCCAAGAAACATATAAAAGTTTTTGGGGTTGGACATTCCCTTTAAGTTACGTTCTACTCCAGATGGTTGAGCGCAGAAAAGGAAGTATCAACACAATCAGAAACTTAGCTTACATATATTTTCCTTTACAAGACGAACTATGCAACAGTCCCTTCTTTGTAGGCATGGTCTACAATAGATGTTGCTAGCCAAACACAGTCAGGTTATTCAATAAAGTGCCTTATCGTTTAAAATGGTGCTAATTTGCCCCAACCAATCCAGATATTAGCTCAAATGTTAAAGTAAGATCTGATTTGTTGGGGCAAAATTAGCACCATCTTTAAACGATAAGAAACTTTATGAATACTCCCTAGTGTTTTATTTCCAGGCAGTGACCATTAACATAAGCTCGCAGAGATGAAAATGGCGTTGAATATGAGTATTATTCTCTTAGTGTTTAGTACCACACTGGCTAAACTGAGTATCCTTAGGATGATATTTTAATTCCCAACTTGTTCACCACATATCCAAAATATTATTTGCCAGGAGGCTGAATCGTAACAGATCTTGCCTTCTCGCCCCATCTTCTCAGCCGCCGCGCCGCCCGCGCGCGGGCCGACCCCGTTGCGTTGGGCACCCGTGCCCCCTTGCCTCGCCGTGCGCCTAACTTAAAGTACAAGGTATCTGTGGCTAAGGCCGGGACTACTGAGAAGGAAAACGGGAAAGGCCTTTGCCGGATGGCACAACTAGCCAAAGTAAAAGTACAAGAAAGCCAGGCCAATCGGAGACAGGGAACAAAAGCAAAAAATAGTCAACTTTCCTGGATTGAACGGTGTGTGACAGAATAATTAATTTTGAGGCCAATTAGATTCGCCACTTTTAAGGGAAAACCTACTACGTAGATTAAGAACATCTGTATTGATCCTATAGTCCGCACAATCACAAATGCAGTTGGTCTTATGAAGACTGTGAAATTTCTTTTTATATTTTTCTTCCATTCCATGGCCTGTAACTTACATGTTGCAACTACCAATTTTGATTGCCAGGACTTTCTTTGGTATTTGGGCAACAATTTTTTAGTGCCCTTCACCTTTTCCTCAACCAGGAACGTTTACGTTTTCTTAGAATGGGTTGCAGCTTCGTAGGTCAGGGTTTTCAATCATCCAAAAAAGGTTAGGTGTATATCAAGCGACAGTGTGCATTTTGCCACAGCCAATAAATAGTGGATTTATGGACCACAAACAAACTGACTAAAACATACTAAATTCTTGCCAGTCACAATTCTTCCTCTGATAAGAATGAATTGTCAGAAGGGTTCCACCTCAACCAGATAGTTTTATAGTACAGAGCAAGTTGGCAACATCTGCGGATTATGTTAGTCTGTAAAAACACGGCAAAAAGGCTGACCATATTGTCCGACATTCAATAAAACAAATCCTTAATAATCTGGCTTTCTTTATCACTATGCAGTTTTATTCTTGTCATCTGCCTGAAAACTGCATTTATATGAATTATTCTTAGTTCCTCCCGAGGAAAAATTGTGAGAGAAGAAGATTGAGAGTGTAATTTGTTCCATAGATTCAGAGAGGACAGAGAGGGACTGAATGTCTGGGTTAAAACAGCTAAGAGTTTATGGCTGGTACAATGGAGCTAATAAATTTGTTCCAACCAAACATTCACGTGAGCGCCCTTTGGATAGGACAATGACTGTCGGTCGTTGGCATATTGAACCACGCCCCCACACATCAGTATATTCTGTGCGACTGACACATGCATGGATCTGCCAGTAAATAGTCTTACTGGTGTGATACGCTCGCCTTCAGGCTAACTTCACGTGTCTTTCCATGAAACGGAAAAGGCCACAGAAAGTAAGCATAAGGGCCAGCAGTAGGGAACGAAGGCTGGTAAGGTACACTTGAAGACAGATGTGAAGTGCGATAAACCTTGTGAGGTTGAGGTTTTATAGCATTCGCTGCAAATATCAAATTTAGTTTTTGTGGGGTGGACTATCCCCTTTAATGTTTTGTTTTCAACATATCGGGGAGATTCAATATCCGCCGCTCCCCTAACTTACCTTAGCCTGATCCCGTGAGTCAATAACTGGTAAACAGTTAATTGCATCGCGAGTCGGGCCTACAGGTTGTTTATCATAAGGCTGTAGCGTAAGTTTCACGGCCACAAGTAGGCAAAAAATTAACGCTACAGGTTTGTGGATCGTTTAGAACAGCGTTATTTCAAAACATTGGAAATGGCGCTGTGCTCATACAATCCGTCCAAACCCACGGTAACCCAAATTTTTTCAGGTTACGTGGGGGTTTAGACGGAAAAGGGCATATTGAACTCCCACTAGTCCTCAACAACCATTGTTAACTAATGATCCTCATTTACTTAATTGCTCTATATTGCAATAAATACATCTCTCCAATAACATCTATAACAATAAGGCCGAAGCTACATATAGTACATTACATTTTTTCTTTAATTGTGCCTTTTCTATATAAGCTTTCAGGCCTTTTTAACGTTTTATAACTCTACTGCACTAGGACCATTTACTAATGCGATGCACTTTATTTTATTGCATTGTCACTTTCGATGTTTGCTAGTATCCGGATCTTTGGAGGGTGTGTTACCTTTGGTTACTCCACCAGCTCATGGTGTTCATGACGGTGGTGTATGTTGGTGTAAGAAAATTAAGTATAGCGATGTTCAGAGGTTCTGATGGATGTAGCATCGCGGACAGAAACTTTCCAACATATAAATGTTTCGAGTTTACCAGATCCCGTGAGTATACTTTTGAAGAGCAATACGTGGATATAGTTTGGATAAACCAATTAGCCCCATGTTCTGTCAGCTTCTAACTATTGGTAGTTGTAGTGTGTATTATATATATATATAATAGATATAGGATTATATATAATAATATATAACGGCTTGTTTTGGGTCCTACTAGTGGTAAGTTTGTCGATTGGGTTGGCTCACAACTGACGTCGTTCAGACATCATTATTATTTGCCAGGTCCTTACATCACAATGCCAAACCAAGCACCAATATCACTTAAGCGTAAGCAGAAAAGGATCCGCACACTCCCAATATCACACAGTTCAATATGCGTTGCTCCGCGTAAGTGGGCAAAACTCACATATGTAGAGAAGAAATGCTGTGCAACCAGTCGTTTATTTTTTGCAGTAGGGTTTTTAATCAGTATAACACCATTTAACGTTCCGGAGAAATTGCTTCCGTCCTTCTCAAGACACATTGTGTCTGATGAAGGCGAAAGCAATTTTGCCGAAACGTTACTGGTGTTATACGGATGTAATAAACACTACTGCGAAACTGGATTGTGGTGATGACACTTAAGCTAGTGTACCACAGTACTGATAAAGACCGATACCGTTGGATCTCGGTGGATCAGGGCTTTATCAGTTACTGTGTGTACCTAGCTTTCCCTGAAACGAGCGCAAAAGGGGAAGTTCAGTGGAGGAATTATAGAATTTGCCACTTCAGTATTGTGTCTGTGTAATAATAAAATGCAACCAAAATACTGCTTCCCTGTTTGCAGGCCCCCTGATTAGAGACCATTATGGTCTTGCCCTGATCCCAGCGCCTGGGTTGATTCAGAGTGCTCAGTAGAGATCTGAGCTGTTTGGACCCCATCCACAGCCAATCAGTAGAAATGCTGTTAGGAACATTCCAAGGATAGGTGCATTTGGGAAGAAGAAGGAACGTTACAGAACCGAAATGTCAGCTTCACTTAATGTCAACAGCAGGGCAATGGTGGGGGGATAAAAGGGTAATAAAAAAACTTGATTTTTTAATATTGAAGAGAATATGTAGAAAACTAAATACTGAATATATATAAACTAAGGATTTAGAAATAATTAATATTTCCCCTGAACTTCCCTTTTTAAGCGTTTCCATTTTGAAGGAAGGAGAAATATTGTACATCAGCACGCATACACAAGACAAAAACTTTCCTGATTGGTCCCTGCAGTCACGTCACTGTGCATGGGGAGGACGGGCGTTATGTAATTAAACAAGGGAAGAAGGAAAAGCCCGGAAAACAGGAAGAGAGGACTGGGAATTCCTATTTTTTGTGTTTAATAACTGGATATGCTATTTGCACATGCTTTCTTTTCTAAAGGATTTCCGTTTACTTTTGTGTTTATTTTTTTTTTTATTATCTTTTTAATTTAGCGATTTCCAACAACATCATTATATTGGCAATCAAAAAAAGCTCCGGCCCTCTATTCACTGGCCAATGCGTTCAGAATCAGCAGGAAAATCAGTCCACTTAACAATTGTAACTGTCAACTGTCAGTTTTCTCGAACGCTTGATGCACTGGTTTTCAATCAGAGTGCCCTGCTATTCTACACTTGGTTGGTACAGCTCCTCTTCTTCCGCTTGCTGGGAGCTGGTTCTGTGGTTTGACCTCTTAACAAAGAACAGGTTTCAATCTGCTTCCCCTCCTCCACCCTGGGCGCCTGATGGGGGGTGGTCACGGTGACCTTTTTTCCGCCTAGTAGACAGAGTTGTGGTTGCTTGGTGAGGGAGGGGACGGATCCTGCTCCCTAGGAATGTTGTGCCTGAGTATAGGGGAAAGCGGGGAAGGAAAAACCCCAGAAAGACTTGCTCACACCAGCCTCATTCCACAATCACGCTCATTAAGATGCAATGTGCCCAAAGAGAACATTGTTACCAGACAACACTGTATAAATTTACAGTTTCCTTTTCAGCTTTTTATCAGACAGAGACTGAAAAAAAAAAAAAAAACTAAAGCTTAAGGCCTATACACACGTGCGATTTGGGGTCCGTTGAGCACAATGGTTGTCCTCCCCGACCGTTCGTTTTTTTTTTTTCGGGCCGATAATCGCCCTGTTGTTATGGGAACCTTTATCTCGATCTGAAACGCCCTTTGGTCAGGGAATCAATTGGACCGATGAGGGTTCGGATCTCTAAACGACAGGATAAAGTAACGCATTCACAGGCGATAAATTATCAGGCCGAAACGAACATTCGGAAACATTTCTGTGTGACCATTTGTACAGGGCTCTTTACCTTCCCTTTCGTCTGTATTTTTAGGGCATATAGACCTTAATGATGGCCCTCAAAGATGCGTTGGGGAGGAGGCTACAAACTCCCAGCATTCCTCATGCAAGGACGATGACGATTTGACATAATGGCATAATTAGACCATTTTTACAACAGCAAACTAATTATTACCTTGGCCAACCGTTTAAATAAAAAATCTCAAAAGCGATCAAATGGCTTATTTTAGAAAATAGTCATAAAATACATTCAAGCTTTTACAGAAAGACGGGCAAGGGCAGAGGCAATTATCTTTCATCAACTTGCATGGACAAATGACCTACTAACAACATTAGGATTGTTTTGTGATTTGAGACTCTGTAAAGTAAAAAGCAATGACTGGTTGCGATTGTTGTTTTATACATGAAGACTTTTTTAATCAGTTAATGTATTAAACATCAAGCCTGACCCAGGAGGCGCTAACACTATAATTCCTGGCCATATCCATTTAGTATGGGTGGGGACACAACGAAATACTATCCAGGGTAACTTCCCTCCGCCGCCCCGTCCCCCCCCCGGCCGCCCCGAGCGGCGTGCGCTCTTAGAATTGTCCCCCCGTGCCCCCCCTCCCGCCCCGGGATTTCAGAGGACAAGTCCCAGAGGTCTCCACGTAGGGGGCCCCTTGATCAGTAGAGGTAAAGCTAACCTACTATGCGATCAGTGTGCAACCAGTGGGCCAGGTTGACTGGAAGAGATTACCTCCCTCCTTTTCTGCCTCCTCCATGCCCTTCCTCCTTTTCTAACCCTCCATGTCCCCTTACCACCTTTCTCGGACCTTGGCCCCCACAAATTGGCAAGACCCTCAAGGGTAGATTTAACCTACAGGAATCAGCAACTGTAAACCAAGATCCCTTACACTAAAAAAATGATTGGAATGTACCTATACAGCAGCATTATGTTAATTTTGTTATGTAGGTTGTTGACCCACCAGCAAGTAGTTAGACCGTGGCCACTTGGGGGGTGGCTTACAATGGGGCGTTATTTTTTGGTTTTGGTTTGGTTTTGTCGTTGTTTGTTTTTTGGTTATTGGGATAAATGTGTGGACTTATTTATTTTTTTTTTTTTATTATTTCTTAATAATTTGTGGTGCACAAAAAGTAATAACCATGAATGTATTAAGCGCTACGCCATAGTAGCTTTTCCGTTGACTGAGATCCCGGGATGTATAGAAATGGCCGCCCCTTCCAAAACTTCTGACCAATTCTCGCAGACCCATTAAGTCAATGGGAGTCAACATAGTTGAAAAATAGAAAAATAAATTAATAATATCATGGTAACTTAATTGTAAAGCTGTTCTGTGGACACTGGAAATGGTCTGGGGGGGGGACGGACATGTTCGAATATACAGGACTTTAGGAAAAAAAATCGATTTATTTACCCGTCTCACGAAAGAAGCTAACTTGTTGAGCATTTCGATTAATTATACCTGACATGGACTCGCAGTAACTTCATATTTACTCGAGTATTGGTTTATATAAAATTTTATTGTTTGGATTCAAAATTCGAATATTAACTCGCGTATTGGTTATAATAGACAATTGTTAACTTGGGGATTCATAATCGTATGTTACATCGCGTATAGGTATAAAGACATTTTGCACACGGAATCGATAATTTCGATATTTATTCGCATATTTGTTTATATAGACATTTTACTACGATTCAATCATATTACGGTATTATAAGCATATTTACTCGCATATTGGCTAAAAGTATACATTTAACTATTTCTTTTTGTGTTCAATCTTTGAAACATTGACTAATTATCGAAATTATCCGAGAAATCAGGGGTCCGGGGGATTAGTTATTTATGAGAAGTCCCCGAGTCAGTTCGCAACTCGGAATAGTTCGGTCAAACTCGGGTTTGAGGAGGCTGAGTTGTTAGTCATCCGAGTGAGTAGCTGTATAGAAGTCTTGTGAAGTGTTAAATAACATTGCGGAAATACGAAACGCAAGGTAAGGTGTTGTGCACATACAAAATAGAATTTCATGCCTGTAAATTTGAAAAGAAAAAAGAAAGAAAAAATAAAAAAAAATAGGTAAATATTATAGGGTATTTTTAAGCAGCAATAAAATACGCAACAGTCAATCAGGGCTTATTCACAATGCCACTACTGCACATTTGCTGTCTGTATCGCGCTGTGCTAGTAGACACCCGTTGTCATCGAGGTGGGTAGGAGGGCGCCCGATATCGTGCGTAGGGTTCGAGGTCTTTATCGCGCTATGGCGTGTAGCGGCGGTCCCAGAACGAGCGTGTTGCTGCCCGAATGTTGGGTGGGCCGATCAGATAAAACAAAAAGTCGTTCAGGAAACAACATAAATTTCCCCTCGGCTTCCCGTTGTATTCCTATGAGGGGATCGGCCGCGACCAAGTTAAACACACCTCCCAGCATCTCTCTGTTCTGGCATAGGGAGAACACTCGGTACTGTGTGTATCCAATCGTTTTAAAAATGACAGAACAAGGATCTTGCAGATCTGTCGTTCATAATTTCCAAAATCTTACTGTGTGTACCCAGCTTTAGCCTGCATTTTTATTTTAACTATCAACCTACATGAGCGATAAGCTTGCATTTGCCATTATTACATTAACTTTGCAGCTGTCGTATCTGTCTCACATTATCTTGGTGATGCTGTTCACATAGCCAAAGGCTTTAATGGTTGTTCCAATTCCATTGTATAGCATATTAAAACAGAAGGACCCCTGGTTTACGTTTTCTTTCGTTTTTTATCTAGGATGACAGCTGTGTAAGAAGCTGTCCTGCTTTTTGTTCACAAAGTTTTCTCTATATGTCATGTGCACAGAGTGAGACGTTATGTGGTTGCTTAAAAGTCAACTAAAGGTTCATACACGTGTGTGATCACGGGGGGCGACCTGCAACGCACAACAGCGTTTTGGCCAATAACTGGTGCCATGTATAGGCACTTGTCTGCTGAATGGCCATTTAGCTCCAGACTAATCGGGCAATTGATCCCGACAACGCCCGTCGGCTGACAAGTACACTGCACAATTATGGCCAAATGCAGTGTATCATATCGTTCCCGTCACAGTCAACCCTCATGTTCGCCCCTGTTTATTCGCTTAAAGCTCAAACATGACTAGTTCATCAGCATCATTATCCACAAGACCTTGCCCATACTCTGCAAATCCATGGGACGGATTTGTGAGTATCGCCAATGTGTTTGCCGCTCTTAACCAATAGAGCGTAGACGCGCCTTTTTGTCAACCCTTCTCCAAAGGATTACACTTCACATGCCACCATTATTGAGTCATCAGAAGACATGCAGCTACCAATAGCTGCTGACTGTCCTGGCTGTGTAGGTGAAGAGTGTATTTTCAATGTCCATTGAATTTGTGCCCACATGCAGCCAAATATTGCATTCTGTGAGCTGGCTGCAGAATAGAAGTGGGGAAGTGTCTAAAGTTTCCAACACACTATTACGATCATAATTACAAATCTTAAAAACAAACCGACCAATACTTTGAGACAGATGTTACATGTTAATTGTCCAAGATGTACATAAATATTTTTTCGACATTCAGTTTGTTTGTGATTAATGTTGAATGTCGTCCCCTTGTGAGGTTACATTACACTCACATCATTGAATCGAAACCTACATCATTTCTACAATCGACTTAAAAAACAACTTTCCCATCGTAATTACGATCGATTTTACGATCTAATGTCGCGTGATAAGAATGGGAAAATGTACAATTTTTAGGCCAATTGATGGAAATGTTCCTGAATTGGTATTTGGATTGTAAACATAAAATCGGCCTAATGACTGGGGTGGCACCTTAAAAGGCTGAATTTGACAATCTCGTCAGATCCACTATTTTTGTGAAATATTGGCAGCAGGGTCTGCCCCTTTCATGAAGCAGGATTAAATCCTCACAACAATACATTACAATACCAGTCATGGCACCGCTTGCTACGATTACGGAGTCCGACCGCATTGGCTTGCATCGAAGGGAGTAAATGGCAGACAAAACTACTGACCGTGATGTTGTAAATGGCCACATATCTCCAAAAACCTTGGTTTTTCATTCTCTCCCAGGGAAAAAGAAGAATCTTTATTGAAGTTTACGAGGGTAACACACATCCAATATTTTTCGGCCAACCGACCGATACATGTCCTTTCGTCGCTCAGCCAAAATATCGGCTGGTTGTGGGGCGGGCGCTGCGACGACATCGATCGGGACATGTCGGAAAATTCCGCTTCGAATTGGTCCGGTTCCCTATGGGAACGAGCACTATCGTCGTCCCGCAAAATTCCGCCGAGGCCGAATTTGCCACAACCGACGGCATTTGTCCCGTCCTAGCGTTCACGCTCGGGAAAAAAAGTCCCTCCGTGTGTACCCAGCCTACAGTGTATCCTCTGTTTTAAGGGTATGACCGAGAAGTTTTTTTATGTTTAATCCACCACACATGGATCCAAATATCGTTTGTGCAATATTGTTAGTTTAGTCATCACACACACTCTTGACTCTGGAATGTGCAGGGAGCCCTCCCTTCTCTCCAACCCCCTCCCCCCCTAACAGATCCCTTGGCGCTGCAGTTATGATCTTCATCATTCAACAAACTTAAATGTTTAAAATGAGCCCAGAAAAGATTTAACCCTTACTTGTCCCATCGCCTCCCCTCTACAAACTGGTAGCCCAGGGCTATGAATTGTGGCTGCTCTCAGCCAATCAACAGTGCGTCTGCCTTCCCGTACCCCTACTGCTTGCCCGTTCCCCCATGCCAGAAAGAGCAGTAGAAGGCATCGGCCGAGGAAACATAGGTGAGTAAGTAATATTTCCTGGGACACATTTTTAAGTTAAACCCCCCTACAAAGTTTTGAGTTTGGGGGTGGGAGATACCCTTAAAGAAGACTTAATAAATACCACCCCTTTTCTGTCACCTGCGTAGAACCCCGGGTTAGGACCTAAACTGCTTTTTAATAAGGCCAATTAACTTTCCAAAGTCTCCCCTGCAATTTCCATTTTGCAACATTGGCAGACCGATTGAGAGACTAGGTACGATTAATTATGGCTGTGGGACTGAGAGTTATCATTTCTATTAATTTAATAAGCCTTTGTAGTTTTTAATGGGTATATAGTAAGAGTAACAGTATGTAAGCATCTATTGAATATTGGGTAGAGCTCATACAAAATAAATTGTTGTCCAAATGTTTCAATTGCCCATTACAGTCCTCTCTATCTGTAGATTTTAACATTACAGGCCTGTCCCCCCCCAAAACTATTTTTCCCCCCCAACTATACTGGCCCCACCATGTAGTGTAGTTTAATCCTTACCTCACATCCCAACTCCATCTGGTCTCCGTTTCCCCCCCAAAGTTCCAAAAACTGCCCACCAGGAGGCTAGCAGTCCATATAGGACCACTGCTGCTCCTGCCTCCCTAGATTCTGCCTGCGTGCGCAGCCCTTCTCACCCCCCTCCCCCCTCCCCCTCCCTCTCCCTCCCTCTCCCTCCCGTTTACTATCCCTCCCCCCTAGCGAAAAACCCCCTAACTATTCTCTCCACCCATGTCCCCATCCCAACCCATTTTTATTTTTTCAAAAGCTCCCCAAACTCTTACTTACCTCTCGCTTTCCTCCGCTGCCCTGAATGACCGGCAGCCGCGTCCGTGATTGGCTGCCGCTCATCCAATCACAGACGCGACTGCCGGGCCCCGCCCCTCTGCTTCATCTCGCAAGCAGAGGGCCCGCAGTGCGCGGAGGAATCGAGGGGAGGTAAGGTAAGATTTTGGGGGGCTTTTAAAAAAACTAACATGGGCTGCGGTTGGGGGGGCTGGGGGGACATGGGGGAGCATGATATAAAATTTTTATTTTAGGGGTGGACATCGCCTTAATGCTTATTCCCATGGAAAAAAACTCTGCTTTTCTTGAGCTAACATATAGCTGACCTAACTTCTAAATAGATGAAGGACTGAAATAAAATCTAGAGATTTAGACCACAAAAGAGAAGACTCTGTTCCTGTTTACTTTAGCTTCTTAAATGAGAATTCTGCTTTATTTCCAGATGGATTGTTAATTTTTTTATTCTTTTCTGCAGAGTCAGGCACAAAAGTTGGTACAAAATAATTAGCCTCCTTTTCATTTGAAGTCCATTGCTGATTTTGATTCTTAAAGAAAAGGTTCCTGCAAGCAATGTATATTATTTTCCTGGTTAACGTGGGGAAGCCATTCTAATGTTGACATTAAGTTAGGGTGCTGGAAGTTAAGGGATTAGTTTGCACGTGCTATAAATATTGAATACAAATGAGAAAAAGTACATATATACCATGAAAATCCTGTTTACTATGGGGTCTAAATCAAATACAAAGGATCATTATATAGATTGGATTGATAATGGACAAAAAACTAAGCTGTTTTTGTTTCATTTAAGAAGACTACCCACCCTGGATTGTCAACATAAATGTGGACGTTTTTCTCCCCAGTACACTTATATAAAGTAAGATACTTTAAAGAGCCCTTGTGAGCATGGTTAACATCTCATGTGCACAAAAAAATAAAAAAAAAAAAAAAAAAAAAAAACATCTTTATACAAATGGTCTCCCACCATATGGACGTCCTTGATAGACTTTAAAAGCTGCTGTTACCACCTGCGTTTATTTTCCAGCCAGCAGGCATTAACAGACAGCGTACCAGGACAGTACAAAATCGCTGATTCCTAGAGTTTTTTTCAAATTGTTCTTTCACAAATTCTGTTCCTAGCAAGGGTAAGTATCTAAAATTATTAGGTTAAGGTTAAGTCTCCCCCACTGGAGCTGGATAATAAACTGCAAAGATTATTTTTTTGGTAATAAATGCAAAGGAATGTGTGTGTATAAGTAAAGAGATTGTTTAAAAAACAACGTCAAATTCCTTCTTCGATTCATAATCTTCTGTAACATGATAAGGCTGTTACACGCAGCAGATATTTTGTGACACCTATTTCCATTTATTGGTCAGTAGACGGCGAAATATCTATAGTGATTTTTCATGTGCCCTCTAACCGATGCGGACATTTCTATTGTCGGAAACTTTTGGCCTCACTGACACTGATTGTCCCGGTGAGACAGCCTTGTTTTATATTTATGTTCTCTGTTCTCTTGGGGCAAATGTTTATCTAGTTACTTTAGTTCCCCTTTATATAGTAGCATTTGATAATTTCATACAATCTTAACCATTGGACTCAGTTTGGCAATTTACATTTATTGTTATGCCCATGACAATATATATTTATCACTGCCATACACTGGCATGGTAGGTGATGGCTAGCACTGATGCCTTGCAGGCTGTCCTGAGTTCCGACTTTACCCTTGGACACTCTTCTGCAAGTTTGAATGAACTTCCTTTACTTGCATGGGTTTTCTCCGGGCCGCTCTGTTGTTTCCCCACACTCATAAAGACCATACGACTAGGTTGTATGTGTCAAATAAATGTGCTTAGATTGTAAGCTCTTTCGCATGTCATACATGTAATTGCAAAGCGCTATGGTAAGATGTTGGGCTCTATATAAATCCACAATAATATAATTGTTAATAATACGCTTGCTCTGTCTAAAGGCTCGTACCCCGTGTATGCGGGTCGGATAAGCGGTCCATGTATCGGCCGACAACACACGTTCGGTCGGGGATTTATTGACCGACTGACCTGGTGTATCTACGCGAACGAGCGCCGTTGGCTGATAAAGTGCCTACACATGGCCCGATTATCGGCCAACACGTTTCGTTTGTACAACTCGTGCGTCGCGGGACGGACCCGTCTCGCATATGCTGGACGAGCCTTTAGTGGAATTTACTCTCAGTGACCGTCCCACAGCTCACTGTGAAATAGTTTGCCACATCAAGACTGAACACTTTGAGGACATACACATGAATGATAATCAGCAAACCCCAGATCCACATTTTTATTCCCATTAGAATTTAAAATACCCTTCTTTTTGCCTTCATGAAAAGGAAGATACTTCGTCCTTTCAAAAAATGTTGTACTTACCAAACCTGTGGCTGCTGTGTCTCATCTGTCAGTTCTCCTCTGACAAACCCCTTGCTTACTACCAATTGACTATCTTTAACATAGGCATGCATGTGTGCAAGGGTGAGAGGAGCACAGGGGAGCTGTAAGTAATGAGCTTTCCTCTTAGGGGCCAATACGGGAGACAGGAGCAAGTGTAAGCAATTTGGGGGTTTAATTTCCCTTTATGCGAACAGATACAAAATAATATATTTGTATTTAAAGGGCATGTCCACCCCCAAAACTATAATTTTCCCCACTACTGGCCCCACTCTGTAGTGCATAAAAATCCTTACCTTACATCCCAGCTCCAAATGGTTCTCCTGTAAAAGTCCCTCCAAACTCCAGAAAACTGACCACCAGGAGCCTGGCCACCAGGGAAATTGTTTCCGCCTCTGAGCTGTCCTCTCAGAGGTTTTTGGCTTGCTCAGAGAAGCCCTTTACTCCCTCCCCCCCCCCCCCTCCCTCTTCCACCCATTTTGTTCTCCCTCCCCCTAGTGTAAATCCCCTTGTAGATATAATAGGGCTAGTTCCCCCAGCCCTAACCGCAATATTATCTGTTCCAGAGAATCCCCTGAACTCTACTTACCTTCCCTCTCTCCCCCGACGTTCTGAGCAGATGGCAGCTGTGTCCGTGATTGGCTGCCTCTCAGCCAAACAGGGACTCGGCTGCTGGTCTGGCCCCCTACTTGCAGTTCCTTGAAAGCAGAAGGCCGGGCAGTGCGGCGGAGGAGAGGGGGAAGGTAAGTAAAGATCGGGGGAGTTTCTCTAAGTTCTAATATGGTGATTGGGGCTGGGGGAGGGATACCTACTGAATGGGGAAAGTTGAAAAAAGGAGTGGGGGAGGGATACCTACTGAATGGGGAAAGTTGAAAAAAGGAGTGGACATGCCCTTTAAATATTGCAAAAATAGTGCTAAAATAAATATTTGCGCCTACATGTTATTTGTTTCTGTGATATTTGACTTGGGGTTTCCAGATACATCTTTTTTTAAATGTGTTTTTATAAAGGATTCAAGATGAAGGATCATATCAATGTGGTATTGAGTCAACTAGATAGTTCTTTATTATTATGATGTAAAGAGATATACTTAAAGCAGTGTGCCTTCTCATATAGTGCTGGGCTATTCCAGGCAGTCCTTTCCAAGTAAAATCATTTGAAATGCTTATCTAATGGGTTATAAGCAAAAAATACCTTTCAAGCTTTCATCTGCTTCCAGCTGAGTAATTAAAGGGGGAACAAATTTTAGCTAACCAAGTATACATCCACTTAATAGCAGGGGGTTACATAATGTGTTTATTTCAATAAAAACAATTAAGCGTATACATGTTGTTTGTTCAGCATTAATGATTCCCCGTTGGCAAAGCAGAATGCAGTAATGCTGCTAGAATTTCAAAAACACAATTATTAAAAAGGATTGACTGGCAGCCTAGTCATTTGGGAAGCTGCCAATCAGATAGAGGGGAAGAAAAATGTTATAAGAACATTGATAGTATTTGTTGTATATTTTCCTTTTCACATCATTGAATGTACTGCTATTTGCTGAAAAAAAAGTATATATATATATATATATATATATATATATATATATAAAAACAGATTTGAATGCCGGTGCACACGTGGCATTTTCTCAAACGGTACAAACTTTTTATTCAACACGAAGCGTTACAGGAATCAACGTGTTTCAGCCATCTTAGGTCAGGCCGTCATCAGGATAAGCTTGAAGCGGGCAGCAACATGGCCGAAACATGTTGATTTTGTGTGTTAAACACAATAAATTTTGTTTGTTTGAATAAGACCCAGCAGTGCCTCGTCAATCTCTCTCATCTTCTATCTATCTATCTATCTATCTATCATATCTATCTATCTATCACTTAGCGTGTACCCGCATGCCCGTGTACACATGTGGGTATAGGATTTGTTACGTGCAGGTGTTGTTTGGCTAGATGGAAGTGCACAGTTGGTAATGTATTTAAAGGGAAACTGTGGTCTCAAAACAAACCACAAAGGCCAGTTTCTTACCTTTAAAACGAGCCATCAACCACCTCTCTACATGCACAGCCCAAGATATAAAGAAATGACTGCCTGCGAGTGAGCGGGGAGTAGGCACCCGCGAGTGGGCGGGGCTTCGGCACCACATGTGGGCAGGGCTTAGGCACCCACGGATGGGCATGGTCATGGCACCCGTGGGTGGCGGGGCCACATGGGGCTGTAAGAGAATAGGCCAAGGGGGGCCTGCAACTGGAGGTCCATGAGTGGGAGGGACCAGGGGGGCTGCAAAGGAGGAGGAGACACAGGGCAGATTGACTGACATGGTTTCAGAGCAGGAAGCAGGAAGTTATATACAGTGTTACCAGTTTTTCGACTTGTAGCGTAAATATACAATTGTTGTGGTGAACCTACTTGTGAACATGCTACATGGAATTTGCGTTGGGAAAAAAATGTTGATTGCAACTGAATACCACAGCACTTGAGTGACTGATGGGTGTCAGTGTCTCTGAAGCATGTGACGTGCAGTCTTCGTTCTGTTGCGCTGTCTGAGCCTGGTCTTTTATTAAGCGTGCTAAATTTTTTGCACATTTGTTAGCTGTATATCACCTTGTTTGCATTTTAAAGTGCATGTCCACCCATTTTTTAAACTTTTTCTGTAGTGTAGGGCTCCCTCCCCCAACCCCAAATGCCATAGTAATTTGTCACAAAACTCCCCCAATCATTACTTAAATTGCCTCTCTCCTCTGATGTTCAGTCCCAGCCCTCTGCTTGCAAGAAACTGCAAACTGGGCTGTCTAGTTGTAACTGTCTGTGAAGTGTGTGACATGTGGGACATCTGGTGGTCGTGATATTTGGGGTCATAGCCACGCTGTTTCAAAGCATGGGCATGGCTGTGCCATTTAGGGGCGTAGGTGTGGGGTTTGGGGGTGGGCCTGTGATGTTTGGGGGCATGGACAGGATGTTTGTGTATGTGGGTGTGATTTGGGAACAGACCTGGGATGTTTGGGGGTGTGGCCATGATGTATGGGGGTGGACCATAATGTTATGGGGGTTTTTTGGGTGGTGACCACAATATTTTGGTTGCGTGGTCACAACATTTGGGGGCATGGTTGCGATGTTTGGGGGTTTGGCAGTTATGTTTGGGGGCGTGGCCTTGATGTTTGGGGTATGAGCATGACTGTGATGTTGGGGGGATGTCCGTGACAGCAATATCTGGGGGCATGGTCACATTCCAGGAGGCTCTGCTTTAAATTTCTTAGCATGACAAAAAACACAAATGTGGTTCATATCACCGATAGCAACATAGGGCCTGATTTACCCACATGTGCTGTGCTAAGAATAGGGGTTAAAATTGTGATAACCTATATTGAATAGGTTAGCAAGTTGAAATCCATAATTGCACTGGCTGCACCAGTTTCACAAAAGACACCCGTGCAACCGGTGCAATGTATTTAATAAAGGATTTGCACCAGTTTTGTCTTAAAGTGGCGCTGGAGTAAAATTCCTTTTGGGATTTACCACAAGGTGCAAATCCAGTATTAAATACCGAAAGCCATATTTGCCTGGAGCAGTTTATGGCTCTGGGTAAATGAGGCCCATATTCTTTCCAGTACTCTTATTTTAAAACCTTCCAGTAGCAAATTGTAATATGTTACAGACCTTAAACGATAACTGTATTGCCTCAATGCATTTTTTTAAAAATTGCTTTAAAAAGAATAAAGGTATGCAGCCCTCCCCATACATTTTTCCCTGATTTTGAGCCTCTCTCTGCCTTTAATTATCCATGCTGTGAAGGGGGTGTAATGATGCTGTATGCCTCCACCTGTCATTCAAAGCTAGCACGTGATAAAACTCTTCTCCACCCACCCTTGATCAGCTTGATTATGTAGGCTGTATCCTAGCAACAGGACATTTCATTGGCAGAAGAGGAGGAAGAGAGGCTCTAACAGATATTCCCACCAGCCAATGACAAGTGCTATGTTAATCATGGCCCTGGGCCGTCTAGGAGGCGGACTTGTAGCACTTATCTTTGCTGTATGATATCTAAGAGAGGGCAGCACGGCTGTAACATAACTGGAAGTGTGAACATGTAATGGAGGGGATGTTGGTTTTTTTGATATTGTTGTCCTTTAAGGGAAATGTCACGTTCCCTCTGTTATAGAAGCTGTTGTTCTGCGTGTGTAGCCGTACATTACACTGTTGTGTCTGTGTTGTTGAAGTCGAGCAGCACACAGAGCCCAGGACCTTCATCTGAGTTACTGAATTGGGGAATCACACTCTGCAAGTGACGTGCAGGATTTTTATTGGTCAAACTGGACTTCATGGGCGTCGCCATTATGGTGAGTCATACATACATACATACATACATACAAGATTTCTGCTTTATATAGTAGATATATATTACCTACAGTGAAGTACCACTTCATCTACAGTTGTTGTCTGAGGAAGGGGGGGAGTCTGCCATACTTGTATGATAATAGGTAAATTCAGCCATTCCCTGACTGGATTTACCTATTATTGTTCATATGTACGGCCACCTTTAGTGTACTGAGCAATTCTAAAATAATCAAGGTTACAAATATTACCCTCAGTACAGACTAGTTCACATATTGTTAGGTCTTGAGCATGATACATGCAGCCTAATACAGTAATATTAGTTATACATATTACCTGAGTACAGAACTGTGCAATGATTGCTAGCTCTTGGACAAAATATATGCAATGTAGTACTGCAAATACAAAGCTGAAATGCATGATCAAAGGTCTATAGAGGGTTACAGGTCTCAGAGAAGGAAGCAATTGACAGAGATTGAGAATCCTCTTGTATTAGGCTGTTTGTTATTGCACACTATGTATTGTTCACATTGTTTTGAGCAGAATTAAGGACATCATGTTGCCATTGTATACTTATTATACTGTATGCACCCAGAGGGAAGCTACAGGGAACTAGATCAGTAATAACGTATTGCTCCATGGCTGATAAGGATCCTGTCACCTTAGCTTCTGTAGTTTATGTTCTGTAGTTTTATTGGGCAGGATTGCATGTTTTGGATGAATGAAGCAAGAAAGCTATATGGTGCAGCCTGGATGTCCATACAAAAACATACGCCCTCCTTAATCATTTTATCTGTAATAATTATCCATAGGGCTACCACATTCAAATAAATTTATATTGACAGGTCCTCCAAGATCATTCTGCTACTGTAAATTATGGGATTAAAAATATAATTTATACTTCTGTCTTGAAATGTGTTCACAGCAGCGGCCTTTTTATTGGAAAAATGTGAAAACAGTGTAACATTTGTTAGTTGACCTACAGTAATAGGGTGTTCTATTCTGGTAATGGAATCAAGCAGAATTACTTTACAACAATCTTTGAATGTCTGAGCCAAATAAGCAGCTGATTTAATACAGAATGCTATGTGAAACAAAATAATGGGTTGAGGACATTGCATTTAAAAGAAAATAGAGAATATACAGTGATTCAATAAAGCATACATACTAGACAAACTGTATGGAATCAAAGTCCTTGAAGCCGACGCACAATGTACCTGTATTACTACTTATTTTTTTGTATAAATTTAAACTGATTTTACTGTACTAGTGGGAAAAAATCTATGATCAAGGTTATTTTCATAAGCAGCTATTATTACTGGATATATATATATATATTCCTTTTGCTATAAAGAAAACAAGATATACTCAAGGACTCAACTAAGCTTAAGTGCTTCAGTGTACAAAACACTCTGCCCTTACTGGGTCTTTGTCAAGTTATATAACAGTTGCTACATTGCTAGTCTAGCTATACCTCATCCCTTAGTTTGAAACCTGCCCAATAGAAAGATGTGGTTCTTGCAGAGCTTGTCTTCCTATTGGTTCGGCCACTGACACAAGCATGCAAGGTGGACATGACCAAGGATCACAGTTGTAAATATTACCTATCAGTAAGACTGTGTACATCTCTACGGCTGATATTTTGTCTGATTTTTTTAATCAGTGTTGGCTGAAAAATGAATGATGGAAATATCTGCGATACCACGGTAATTCAGTAAGGGTTTACCTACAGTATCATAATTCTGTCTGAACAGAATATCAGCCAGGATTGGCCATCTACATACAGCCTTTCAGTAAGATAAACCCACATCTACTGAGCAACTCTATCACTAAATTATCACTAAAGCAGGGACCATGCATTCCTCTAGGGAAGGTCTACATATTTCTGTAGTTCTATAGATTATCTAGATCGGATAAGCCTCAAAAAAATTTTTTTTTCACCATTTCAAATACTTTCATCTTCCAAACTTTCTTATTTTCCCCATTCCAGAAGTCAAAGCAGCCGTGTATGTTACTGCAGCAGAAACACAAGTAAATCTGCAATTCATGTCTTTATATGCTATCATCCTGCTTGCGGTTAATGTTCCACATTTTATTTAAGAGATTTTGCACTTACATATCTGGAACAGACAACCAATGGAGAATGCTGGCAGGATTACTCATTTCAGTTACTGCTTTTGTATGGCCAGCTTTATTGTTTTTATAAAGTTAGTTGTGCTTTGTCCATAACCTTTTATGGAGCTTCATGTTAAACTGCAAAATACATCAGACATAGCTAGATATTATATGATTGTTTCTCTCTACGCATGCTATATTTGCATCGGTTCATGTTATTTTAGGACTAAGCTGAAGGCATTTTATTTCCAGATGGAAAATAGTTAAGGTGTAATCTAAACAATATATCTAGAACTCAGCATCAAAAATGGCAACAAGGATTTATATATAAAAATATAACATATCTTAACTTGTCTCTGCCCAATCAAATGGATCCCTGTTATAAATGATGTCATGGCTAGGGAATGATGTAAATTTGTGCACTTCTTATTAAAGCAGTCATCTAAGATTTTATCTAATTTTGCTTACAAGATTTTGGATTTTCATTAGACATTTATATGGTTGTGGTAATCTGCTGATTTTTCCATTCACGAGCAGCAGCAGTGAGGGGGTTGTTGGGTAATGGCAGTCAGCCACTAGCTGTGACATCACTGTCATGGCCATTACTGACTATCTTATCAGGAAGTAGCAGGGAGCATCGACGGTGGATCGTGGAGGTTGTAAAAATAATATCTCACTCTGGGAACATTATTTAATCTTTTAAGCAAAACGTAACCTAGGTTTTGAGTAATATAATTTTTATTAGGGGTGGACATACCCTTTAACTTTCAGCAGACAGCAAACCCCAAAATAAAATGCTCAATAGTTAAAGGGGAACAATGCCTACTAAAAGTGCCAGTGGTAGGGTGTCCAGATTAGTAAAAAAATCAGAGGACACCTATTGCAGTCAGCCACTAGCTGTGACATCACTGTCAAATCAATTTAAGAAGTGCAACCCTGCTAACTACATTTATAAAGAGCTTCCTACAATCATCAGGTCATCTGCCACCAGCATATCACCTATCTTTAACATTAAGCTAGGTACACACGATACAATAATTCGACTCAACCGACCGACCGACATTTCAGTGTTTCGGTCAGTCGGGCCGAATTATTGTATGGCAGCTTTTTGCGGCCTCGATTGTTAGCCACTGTTTGAGTCCCGAAATCCAAACGATCCATGGGGGATCCATGTTGGATCCCATCTCTAATCATCTGTAATTGGCAACTTTCCCAGACCTGGAAACATAGTACACCTTTATATTTATTTAATGGTGTGTGCTCTATATTTGGTATTTTTTATTGCAAACAATCTTTCAATGTATTTAAGTCCAGGTTTACATTAGCCAATATTGTAAAACAATCAATCCTATGGCCCATTTGTTATAACAATCAGCTGTATTTGATGTTGGCTATAAACATGTTTGGGCATATTTATAAGCAATCTCTATTTTCGACATCGCAATGACAAATAGCGCTATTTCGCCATATTTATAAACTCGCTCATTTTCGCTTTCGCCTTTGCAGAAAAGTATCGCTGTGGCGATGTGTGGCGATGTGTGTTCGCCCTATTCATTGCGTGGTATCACTGCGAAAAGAGAGATTGCTCTCTAGTGTAATTCCAGAGTTATCTTTGTCACTTTTTTATTTTACAGCTATTTATAAATAGGGGGATTTTCCCTTTTGCCCCTTTCTCCCTTTTGATGCATTTTTGGCAGTTTAACAGGATTTTCGCCAAACATCATCACTTACTGGAATGTTTCATTAACATGACTATTTTCTACACAGCACTATGGTATGTTCCCATTTAATGGAAATGGTTAGATAATTAGCTGCAGTTTGCTAAAAATAAGCACATATCAAAAAATGTCCTATTAATAAAATAGAGAAAAATTCACCTTTTGAGTTTTTACTATTTATATCTTTGGCTGAAAAAAACACCAAATTTTTATTTTAGTAACAAGAGAGGTGTTTCAGTGTGTTTAACCAATTTATAACCACTTTGAAAAACCACCAGGGAGTATTACCTATTTACTATCATATGTGTGAGGCTTTTCCAGCATTATTAGTGCTACTTTTACTGGATAATTTTCGCTTTTGATGAAAATTCGCCTTTTTAAACTGATGAAAGGAAAAGATGAAAGTTATAAAAATTATGGTAAAGGCTGGTGGGGAAAATAGCAAAAATAATGCCCTTTTATAAATATGTCCTCAGACCCCCCTTTGATTTATTGGTAAATAAAGAAAATCGGAAAATAAAAAAAAAAAAATCTTTAAAAAGCGAAAAATTAACCTTAAAAAAGCGAACTCACAGATTGTATTACAGTAAATACTGGAAAATAGTCTAAACACCCCGCTGAGTACTTATTAGTATTGAGAAACACTCCACAATGTACTGACACACTCCATGGACCCATTGGCAGGATAAATAAATGGCCACTTATGCGTTTCGCCACCTAAGACTTGGCGAATTGGAATGGCTGAACTTAACACAAAAAATACACTTTTGCCATTTAATAAATATGCTTAAGCTGTTACTGCAGCGAGTATGGTGAAAAAACGCTGCGTTAATAAGCGAAAAGTTTAACGAACCTTTATAAATTGCCCCTTAGTTTTTCATGTTTGTGCACCTAAGCATTTCTTGACACATTGCAAATTTATGCTTGGCTTAGTGTAAAGGAGAACTAAACTCCATAATCTGAAAACCCAACCCCCCAAGAGGCATTAAAATAAATATAACCTCCCTAAAGGACTGAATAATAAAATGTTGTGTGCATGTACACTGTCAGGACATGCCTATTAAGTTGGACTCATTAGCAATAAAGGGCTAATCCTGTCGGTACCTATGTGATTAGCACCTTTTTGGTAACTTGTGTACGTCCGTATTGACCGTTTCTGATGCCGAAAATGTTCAGCATCATCGTTGGAAATGGCCTTTATGAACTGAAATTTCCTCAGTCATGGTCAGTCTGCACTAAAGTATGGTAGTTGGCAGCAAGGTGTACAGCAGTCACAAGCGATTTCCCTATACTTTATATAGGATTCCCGAAATCGGCCTTTCGCCGAAAAGCCAACATCGGCCGATTGGGTGTCCTGCAACTCGAAACCGGGACCCCCTCCTGGGTCCTTACAAGGACCTTTGTGTCCCTGATAAGGGCCCTTTGGGGCTTAAGGGGTCCTGCAACTCGGAACGGGACCCCCTTTCCTGGCACTTATAAGTGCCCTTGTGGCCCTAACAAGGGCCCTTTGGGGCTTAAGGGCTCCCGCAACTCGAACCGGGACCCCCCTCCCCGACCCTATCAGGGCCCTTGTGGGACTAAAAAGTGCTCTTACAGCCCTGACAAGGGCCCTTTGGGGCTTAAGGGGTCCCACAGCTTGAACAGGGAGCCCCTCCCCAGCACTTATAAGTGCCTTTACGGCCCATGGAATGGCCCTTGTGGCCCTGACAAGGGCCCTTTGGGACTTAAGGGGTCCCGCAGCTTGAGCCGGGACCCCCCTCCCCGGCCCTTGTAAGGGCCCTTACGGCACTGATAAGTGCCCTTGTTGGGGGTCCTTGGGCAGCGTCTTCTGTCTTCTATCGGTGACACCAGCTCCGCTGAGGCCACCGACCCTTTCGGAAGCGGCCATTCGAGCTGCCGAACGTTCGAAAATTCTCATACATTCGAGAGTCCGGAAAATCCAATAGTTTGAACGGGAACTAGTTTGAATAGTTCGATTTGTCACTCATAAAGTTTGGCTTGTACTCGGGCACGAGTTCTAGACCATCCCTAGTCTTCACCTATTGGATATGAGTGGGTGTGTTCTGGTTTCCTGTATCAGTACCTTCATCTGCCCTATGACTCTTCAGATTCCACATGAATTAAGGGAAATTCACAGAAAGTACTGTCCTTGCTTTTACAATTTATGCCGGATGGGTTCAAATTCACTGACTGACAAATCTACTGTTTAATCGGTTATTTAATAAGTATTCTGTGATTTGATTGCCTTAAAGGGCATGTCCACCCTTAAAATTCAAACAAACAATGAGGAGCATGCACATCAAGTAACGAAACCAGAACTCCACATGGATTAAAACTTATTGGAGCATCATAAACGGACCCAAAGGATCACCTGACACGTTTCATGACTTTGAGGCACTTAATCATAGGTATCATGTCCACCCTTGGAACATAAAACTGGTGATTTGTCAGCTTTCTGCCTGCACCCCCAACTGCTATTTTTACCAGTTTATTACATGCATTTGTGACCAGATATTTAATGACAAGTTCTCTTCCGTTTTGGCAAAGGTATCCGCCTCCTCCCTCTGCTCAATGAGTTTTTTATTAGCTTGAGCATGTGCATGGAGGGAGGAGCCAGCTTACTCTGCCAGAATGGGGACAATAATAATCCTTAAATATCTGGTTAGTAATGCATGTAATAAGGAGCAAAATATATATATTGGGGTTGGGGGCAGGTAAATTGACCAGTTTTTTGTTTAATTGAAAAACTTAATTCACCATTGCAAGCAAATTTGTAAATTATGGTCAATATCCTTCTCGGTCCAACCAAAATATCAGGCTGGGTGGTTAACAGGATTGTTTTCTGAGCACTATATTATTCAATATAATTAATAATAATTTCATAAACTTCATTAACTGCAAATTGAGCTACCCATACTGCCAATTCTTCCGTTTATTCATGGCTCTGTGGGAATATGTAAAAATCCCTGTACCCCTTTGATTTAGAAAGCACATGGCTGTGTGTATTTATATATTCATGGAACACCTCATTGATGTCTAATATCCATATAATGTATAACACTGTTAGGGGTACATACAGGGTTATTCAATAAAAGTTCCTATAGTTAAAAATGGCGTTAATTGTGCCCCAGCCTATCAGATGTTAGCTTTCAAATGTTAAATAATGTCTGGTTGGATGGGGCAAAATTAGCACCATTTTAACAATATTAACTTTTATTGAATCTCCCTGTATATTATTTTACATACATTCTCATAGTAGATTGTCTTGTATTTTAGGCCTGTTCTATTTAATTATTAATGTGTGTCTGCCTCTTGTTTATTTAATCCCTAAATTTTTTTGTTAGAAAAGAGAAGCAAAGGTGGTCACATTAAGCATGCACTGTCTATATTGTATGATTCTGTACAACGATATGCATTGCACACAGCCATTTTCCTAATGGGAATTTATATTCTCACAGAATGTTCTGTCAACTTAAACCATCTCTGCATATTAATCCCTTTCACCCATGACAAATTCTGCATATCTTTATTGCATCAAGATGATCTGGGTGATTTATAATCGCTTTTGTTATGCATGACCTCTATTGAATTATGAAATGGCTTTTGTTTAGAATATCTTATACCCATGATAATGATTACCCTTTAATAAAATCATCACTGCTCATGTACTTTGAGATATCCAAGTTATTCTGCCTATAAGTCAATGCTAATAGCAATGCTGATAATATAAGTAAAGTTGTTATTTTTGCTCCTGATAAATTTATATTTCACACATTCATGTTGGCTTATGCAGAGATCTAGATCTCACTGTTACTGTTTCATTTGATTATTTTGACTGATACAACCACAATATGAAAACTCTGAAATCCGATAGATTAGGTCAAGTATGTATTTTTAAATAACATTTCAACAATGTCACAACAAGCAAAACAATATCTGTTTTCAATGTAAAAAGAAACAACATGGCTTCTCACCTCCTGCAGGCAACTGAGCACTAAGGCCCTTAGTATAACCTACATATAAACATAACCCTCCAAACCAGTCATTTGTCCACTTACTTACCAACCACCTGAGATCAATTCCTATCACCTATGGCTTTAGGCATAGTACACATGACCAGATTATTCAGGCTAATAGACAGATATTTCTGTGTCTGATAAATAATCTGCAGTATTATAGCTGGCACCCTTGGCCAATGTCGACCACACTTTCTTCCAGATTGGACTATCGGGTTTGCTGGTAAATCATGGCCACATGTGCTGCAACCAACAGTAATTTGTCCCGGATGACCACTTGCTAGTGGTAAATTGTCAGATGGGTTGAAGAATTATATAGTGTGTACACAGCCATAAACCACTACCAACACTAGATCAATCCTCATAGAGATTTCTTTCCCCAATTACCTCATCTTTTTTAGCATAGTGTATTTGCTTGAAGTTGAAACTGCTGTCAGGACTAAAGCAAGTTGTGCAGAACTAGTAATTGACAATAATGAAATGTTAAACATGACAATTAACGCAAAAAAATTAACTCTCTTAAAGCAGAGTAAAAATGTATGACATGTGGTTATTACTTAGATTTTTCTTAAGGTTTCACTAAAGAGGAACCATGGCATTAAAACAAGGGGAAGTATCTGACTATCATCTGCAGCTTCGAAGTTTAAAGAAATTGCAGATCATTCCTTCTGGTGAGGTCATTGATAGGTCTGCTCTGAAGACTTTTGGTGCTTCTATCACATATCAATTAGGTTTACTGGTTAAAACTGGTTAAAAATGTAAACCTTAAAACAATCTAATCATTTCTGGTGCAGATCCTCTTACTGTCTCCCACAGAGGTCTGCATCTTCTACTTTCAAATCTATAAAGCTAGTGCCAAGTGAAGATTTGGCCAGCCATAAATTTTTACATTAAGAGGGGGTTGGAAGAAGAAAAGACACAACACCCTCAAATTGATAGTTAGTTTTTAAAATATAGCAGGACATGTAAATAGTGTATTATCTGAACATAATTTTTATATTAGAGTTTAGTGCCTGTGTCCCTGTAATAATGTCTGCAACATGATTTTAATACATATGCCCATAATTAATTCAATCATAATTCTCCTAAAAAGTATAGCAGAATATTTAGAAACAACAGATTTGCACAGGCCTGCAAAATTAGCCCAAGTGCTGTGGAAACAAAGGAGATATTCACACATTAAGAATGAAGATGCACAAAGATGAAGAGAGCGTTCTATCTTATCATACCCAACCAATTTAACTGACATTGCATCATAACATGGTCACACCTGTAGAACATATGTAGAATATCAGAAAAGAGTCAAGAAAATCTATTGTGCTTGAACAATATAGTGAACCAGTTTATTCAAATGTTTACAAAAAAGAAGCAATTTACATAGCAAGTGCAATGTGTGTGTGAACAGGTGCCAGATAATGCAGATCAATGAGCATTTATCTTTGTAAGGCAATTCCAAGGAATAATGAGTAAATGTGTTTATAGGCTGAATCCAGTTCTGAATCCAAACTACATTCTGTAGGTGAGAAAATAATAAGGTGGAACGACTGACTTTCGCTAGGTCTAGGAAGACTGAAGCAGTCCAGTATATATCCCCACAAGTTGTTGGATTAGCCTGCACAAGATAGCGCCTATAAATTAATAGTTCAAAATGTTAAAGGATATGTACAGGGGGGAAAGTTTTTTTTTTTTTAATTGCTCATTACTGGAAACTATAATTCTTCTCAACTATCACTGTACCATTTATTTGTGGATATTCAATCTGAAACATCTTACATCATCAACTGCATGGTGGGGAATTCCCTCTCCCAATGCTGCCTCATAGGGATTACTGAGCATGCTTGCCTTCGCAGAGAGTCAGATAGTCTGGCAGGGGGCTGGGGGACTGAGGGACCGAGCTTGAGTCATGCAGCAACACAAACACATGAGAGTAAGTGCTGCTTACATGTATGGATTTATAGATTGAAATGAGGCAAAGTAATTTTTTCAGTGTACAATTCCTTTAAAGCTGTATTGTGTCTAAGCATCATTGGATGGCTACAGTGCATTTACAAAGATATATTTTGGAATCTACTGTTGCCCTTTAACAAAGGTCTATTAGAACCTGTGTGACCGACACACAAAAAAAATCAAGAAACAATTAGGGCTATATTTATTTTTAAAAAAGTGTTATTTTCAAAGTTTTTTTAATTGCAGGCTTTGCAACATTTTTAAAAAAAACTTGCCAAATTTATAAGAATCGTGAACCTGTTAGAGGAAGCACCAGAGAATCAGGATTGTGGGTAAGTTGTAAGGCTTTGATCCTGTCTCCTGATGCATTATTCAAAGAAGGGAGGTAGACATATCTGTTTCTCTCTAACACAGCAAACTCAAGCAGTAATATTATTAAGAAGATTGTGTCTCTCTTTTAAAAAGAGACCACCATGAGGGAAATCAGTAGCTTAGCATTTTTAGATTTTTCTAATCCCCTTTAAACAGTAGTAAAAGGATTAAATTCTTTGCAAACACATAGGGGTCTTCTAAAGAAAAATCCCTTAACGTTAGTCCTAATATAATAGGAGATACACAGGCTAACAATATTTATTAATAATCAAATAAGCCCAAAGTCTTTGTTCCTATGTTAAGAGTATTTTATGCTGAACTTTAAAACAAATATACACATGCCTCTGCATTTCCATCCAGCATGCTGAAAATCAGTAGGTTGCTAAAAATAAAAGCTCATGAGAGTTCCAAAACCGTTTCTGTGCGAATGAAATCAGTTTCTTCTGCATGTTGAGCCTTAAACAGAAATGCTTTCATATCGTCTTGAATAATTGTGGATATCAATGAGGATCTTATTTATAGCACCTACTTATCTTGTATTTGTTATTGCTACAAACCGTGATGTTCAAGTTGTCAAAGTAAAAATATGTTTCTTTTAAGGCAAGATTAATAAAGATATGAGAAACACAAATGTGTGTTTTATAATACTGTGTCCATTATAGGACAAAATCATTTATCACAATCATTACTTATTAAATATTTCTCATTACTCATTCTCACATAATAAGACACAATGCTCTTAAAATAGTTTTCTTCAGGAGAAATATGGAACATCACTGAGGGATCATGAAGAAGGTTAGGGAGAGTTAATGCTAGAGCTCTCATTTTCAACAGCCCATTAAACCATGACACGCTAACACTAAAACAGGTGCTGCAGTTTGTACAACTAACTCAATTCTCCAACATAACTTTAGGATATATATTGAAACTGAAACTTTCTAATTGGTGAAAATAGCAAACTTGTAAACAAAGCCAATAAAGCAATGAGCTGAGATTTCTCTAACTTTACACCAATAAGGCAATGAGCTGGGATTTGGTCTAGCCTACAGTATCTAGAGATTTTTCTTTGTAAACATGTTTCCTACTAAGGGTCTTTACTTTTCAGATGTATGTTTGAAATTCTCTACCAGGTGAGGTATGATTAACTGGCTTCAGCCAAGAAACATATTGACCCATTTCTCCTTGTTTAATTTTTGCCTGGGAGTGCACATATATTATTGATTATTGAGTATTTATATATACATACTAGCAATATTGTACCCCTTGATGCACAGTGGGAATTATGTGTGTGTGTTTGGCTAAGTGGGGATGCAGTGGATATAAAATCTCTACACACCCTTTAAATGATCAGGGTTTTCTACAATAAATAAAGAAACAAAGGCAAAAAGTTATATGTATGTATGTAAAGAAATCCTATTAAATCATGGTTGTATTAAACTCACATCTCCTAAACTATTACTTTATTGAAGCATTTGTTGATTTTGGATAAGAATATATCAGTTTATTATATCTGGACTTGGCAAGTTTTGCCTATTTATAGAAATATCATGAGAAATGTTCACTAATGTATGGGTACCATAAAGGCCCTGGAGCTAGTTGTTTCAACTGTTTGTATTACTGAATTGAACAATATTACTAATTTACATGTGGGCAGAGACATTTGAACTTAAGTAAAGGGATCACAATATATGTGTAAGGTGACTAGGTATGAATAGAAAATATATATATTTATTTCTATGTATAAGTAATGGAAGAAGACTGTTACACAAGTTACACAACCCAAAATATATATATAAAATTACACCAACAATACTTTTTTTAATAATAATTTTTATTGTCTTTGTAGATATATTTTTTGGGATTGTGCAACTTGTTTAATCTTCTTATTTATACATAGAAATAAACACAAAGTACATTTAGTACATTATCCATTATAATCCACTCCGCTACAGCCCTCCTTTTGAGCAGAAATTTTGCAGCACATGTAATTATAGCTGGGGTCAACACCTACCTAAAAAAGTTAACACCCGCCTCCCTCCACCCCAACCACCACCCCCCTTCATACAAAATAACAACAGACACCATACACTGGACCCTCCACCCCCCTCCCTCAAACAGCTACAACACAGGAAGCATTCTACCCTGGTGCAGGCAGACTATACTTTCATTTGGCATGTCAACAGTGAACTTCCAGGTCTCTTAACACTTGCACCCGACAGCTGATACCTTTTTTATTTGATCTTCTGGCTGGGTAGGGGATAAGTGGGCATGGTGTGACAGGTGAATCACAGGTACCATTAAAGCCTCGTACACACATGTGCGACAAATGGCGGTTTTGGAAAATAATTGCACATATGTATGTGTTCAGTCAGGTGTTGTATGTCAAACCATCATGGTGGATGAACCTCGTCTGACTGAATGCATATACACGTACAATTATCAACCAAAACGCCCATTCGCAGCGTGTGTGCCTTGCTCTCTGCATTGTCCATCCTATCAGACATGTGTTCAGTTGCGGGCAGTGGGAACAAGAGAGGGATAGTACAGGTGCCTCTGGCTGTTTATTTGTTACTTCTGCGTATAATTGACACTCTATTATGTAAGTAGATACAATTATAAAGGAATTATGTATAGTTGGACCACAATGGGATCCACGGGAGGGGCAGGTTATATACAAATCTGATTCTGTATGAACTGTTTACTTCAATAAACAGTTCATACAGAATTTTTAAAGCTGCAGCTTCCAAATGAACATAACTTGATTTTACAGTGCACTTATCCTTTAATAAAAATTATGTATTTACAACTTCTGTTAAGTGACAAAGTGGTTCCAAGAACAGCAATTAACCACTGAAACAACTGTCAAATTCCATATCTTACGAATTTTAAACTTAATATCTGGGAGGCTAAAATTGTTCTATGGAATTTAATGTTAAATCAGCCAAATAAAAAAATCTCATCTAGGCCTTTTTTGTACAATAAAGTTTTTACAAAATCAGTATTACGAACCTGTACCTGAAATCATTAGCCACTGAATCTCTATTAAAATAAAATGATATTGTGCATTCTGGAAACCCTACATTATGTGCAAAAGTATTATTATTTATTGGACGTTGAGTGCTATAAAGAGTACCTTTGGGCACAAGTTTCCTTGAATTTAAGAAAACGTCAAATTGAATTAATTTTAATTTCAGCTAAATTAGTATGCAAATGTGCTTGATTGTATATAATTACTTTTGAATGCGATTTATAATGAATTCTAGACATTCTTTCCATGTTAATAAATAATTGTATGCACCATCTGCTACAAAACAAAACCATTAGACTGTGGCAAAAAAAGATTTATTTATAATGCAAAACACAATAAATCGTGTGCTGCTCACGAAAATTTTAAAAACAACAATAAACCAAAATTAATTACAGGTGTCTCTAGTTTTTCACAAAGTGAGCATTAATTCCCAAGTTCTAACTCATTTACATATAAATATTTTGCATATAGTTTATGCTAATAATTCGTTTACTTTAGAGAGTCGTAGGGGAGGGGAAGTAAAATAAATCAACGTCCATCAGCACAAAGCTAAAATCTACTGTATCTTAAGGTTAAGTCTACCTACATAAAAGCCCATGTATAAACATTTTGAGATTTTGACCTGATTTGACCTATTTTGGTTGCGCAGGTTGAGATTTAGGAAAAAATCTTGGATGCGACTGACATTTTCCATCCAAATTTATCATAAATTCATCAGAAAAATGGATCCTGCATATAGGTAAATTGTAAATTGTAGCCAGTCATGTAGTCATCTTTAGGCACAGTCGCTCTGAAATGAAGGGGGTAGTACTTTTTCCCAACTGGCAGACTACCAATTGGTTTATTTATAGGGTCGAAATTTTCCCTAAAACCTTAACAGAAGATTAGACAATCCATCACCTTACATCAATGTCTTTTTGCCAAACTTTCATATTTTAACAGCTGTTATGAAAATGCAGCCCAGCTATTAAGCTGATGTACAATATAAAACTCTGACAAGAACAAGGCAGTGATCCAGGGTGCTGTATAGGTTTCATAATCACCTTTATTGTTACCTAGTCCTATACACTTCTTTCATAGGTCATAGTCCTAGTTTATTGTTTGTCTACATGGAACAAAACTGCCAGACAGTTCAGTATAGTAAAATATCTATTTTATAGGCACCGCAGAGATGTAGGGTTTTACATGCACAGGTCTGAAAGCCTACAGTGTCTACAGATATAAAATCATTCAGAATGTTTGGCATGCATGTCAGATAAAATGAAAATTTCACTCTGAAATTATTATTCACAGTACAAAATGTTTAATTCGTTCATTGAAGCTCAACTTCTAGACAGTTTGATAATATACTGTACTGGTATACCACCACGTTTGTGTTGACTTTATTATAATTAGTAAATGAATGCATATCCATTTTAGGGGAAATACATTTAACATATGTACCTCACATCCTTAATACCTTCCTTTTATAGGTACTTACAGTTGCAACATTGTTTTAATACTGAATTTCATTGACAACAAATCCCCATTAGTAATTATGCAACTATCCAAATAATTCAAAGCAGAGGGGAAGAGCATTTGGTCCCTCAGATATATAATCAGAAAACTGCTTAAGGATCACCACAAGAAATACAGACTATTGTGTCTAAATGCACTAGGGATATCCCCATACTAACAATGAAATGTTGGAGTGATTAAGCAGAATCCCATATTCTGGCATCAACATCTGCCAACAATAATCTTATATAATTTAACATCATTCACCCAACATATCTTACCCCCGGTGTATGTCTGTTGTATTCAGTTAGATCAACTGGACTTAAAATGAGAACCTTCAAAAGCCCCCTCACAAGCATGCATATCCCCCAGCAACTAACTTCTGGCACCTAATCTGGCAATGTCTCAGGGTACAGGGCTACTGCTGTATCTAATATGTTACATATAACAGTCCTTAGTGAACCTCAGATTTCACTGTGGATGGAACCACAGATACCTAAAGGTTCGTACACAGGTGCTATCGCAGGTGCCGGCCCGCAACACAATGTCTGTTTCAGCCTATAATCGTGCTGTGTATTGGCACTTTCTCGTCTGAAACGTCGGCTTGTTTGAAGATATGCCATTTCAGCTGAGAAAGTGCTCATACATGGCATGATTATCGGCCGCAACAGCCGTTTATACACATCGTGTGTCGCGGGTTGTGTACGAAACTTAAGTTTAGACAATGAAGATATATGGTCACAAGGAATGCTGCTTATATATGTGCTAGTTATGAAGGATATGGGTCCCTTGATAAATTCATTAAAATTCACCAAACCCTTGGTCACTGGATGGGCTTCAGTAAAGTGTAAGCAGACCCCCCTGGACCAAAAGTTTGGTAAAAATGGCAGGGATGGGCTGTGACTTATAGAAATGACAGACCATTTCCAAAACTGTTTGGATCAAATGATTGGATAATTTAGTAAATCATATGATCTTAAAAGCTAGGTACACACTAGTGATAAAGCTCCAATACTGTTGGAATCGATGGTATAGGAGCTTCATCAGCAGCGTGTATAGCATCTTTCCCGAATGAGTGGTCATTCAGGAAAGACTGAAAATTTACCTCAGCTGAGGTAGTTACCCTATAGGGGAGTCAGCCGCGGTCGATGGACCACACAGTCCCGGACGTTCTCCCTATGCTGTGCGTTCACTGATCTTTGAAAAATGACAGACAGGATCTTGTAGATCCTGTTTGTCATCTTTCAAAAATCTTTATTTGTGAGGCACACAATTGGGTGGAATAAAATATTGTCCATATATTATTTCCTGCACACACTTAACTAGATAATTATTGGCCAAAATGCCTTACAACTACTGCTATTGTCTAAAACTTGCATGTGTGGAGAATCTTTGATGTGTGTGGATATCAGGAAGCAATGGGCATTGTTTTCTACCCTCTAATGGATCAAGACGCCGGCAACACCGGCCTCGTTGAGGTCGATAGAGCAGGAAAGTGAAAGCTTGTTATACTTATCCAATTTAAAGTTTAGCAAGAAAACATTCCCAAGATAATGTGACCAAGCAGCTCACAGTAATGACCCAATGTATGAACCTATGAGGATTTTTCTTGATATCATTGGTAAGTTTTTCAATTTTATGATCACAAACATGTAACTGAAATCCCTCTGTTATACATATATACATTTATAAGATGCTATGATACTACAGATGCTATATGATACTACAGTATAAAGGGCCCTGGGATGTGCATTGATCATCTTTTTTTTTCTTAGTAGAGGCCACATTTTTACCACTTGACAGGGCTATTTGGGTTAGATTCTGGGGACCAATGTCTTGAAAACATTTTTAATAACAAATGAACCCTGCTGTAAAATGTCCTGTTAGAATTATTTTGTTATTAGCAAAGGCAATTTGTTTCTACATATCTGCAAACAATCAAAGAAGTACAATTTTTGGTCTAGCAGATTTTAATTAATAAAAAGTTTACAATACAGAATGTGAAAAGGCATTTTACAAATAACCACTGAATGATTGTTGCAAGGCTATGAGCATTTCATATCTCCTGGGGAATAAACTGAACAATTTTAGGAATTTGTACATAGTTATAATAGTTATAATATTTTTCCACACAACACAAACTCCAGAGGTGGAGAGAGAAACAGGCCGCACTTCTCTTCAAACAACTTTATTGAGAAACATATACATCTAAAAACATGGCAATCTGACACATTTTGGGGACTGCAGGGGCAGTACCAGAAATGTGTTAGAAGATGCTTGCTTGTTTGCATGTTTTTAGATGTATATGGTTCTCAATAAAGTTGTTTCAAGAGATTTATAGGTGCGGCCTGTTCTTCTCCTTGTACCTGTTAGCGGTGTCGAGACCGCGGATGGATACACAACCGGAGATGTGTCTTCTCCTTCTTCTCTCCCCTTTCCCCTTGTTTTGCTGGTCTGGAGCGGCCTTTTTGTTTTGGTTTAATACATATTTATATACCCACACTATAAGAAAGGTCTGATAAGGCAGGTTTATAATGGCTGCTGGTGCTGGTCAGTAGGAGTGTGTATCTGGTGGTAAGTTTTTGATGGTTTTTGTATGGTTGCCTTGGAAACTCAAGGGTAAGTTGTGTGTAAGGGTGAGCATGTTGGTGTGTGGGTTTGGTGGGTTTATATATCTCTAAAGAAGAAGAAATAGAAAGAAGAAGAAATAGAAAGAAGAAGAATTAGAAAGATGAATAATAGAATAGAAGAATAAAATAAGAAGAAATAGAAAGAACAGGAATTTGGATCCTTCAAGCCAAATTAATAATAGAAAAAAAATGAGGTGTTTATACAAAAATCTTCTGTTAAATAATTTTTTCGGATTTACTGTAATTGTTGTACTAAAGCTTTTTTTAAGCTCTAAATGAACTCTGGTGAACTCTCTTCATAGCAGACTTCACCTTGACACACGCTTCAAGAATTCTAACAAAATTATCCTCTAGATTATTACTGCAGCAGTAATTCACGGAATCCTTCAACTGCCAGAAAAGATACACTTAGAACAGCCTGTCCCTGAAACTACTAAATCAAAAGCACACATTCAAAATTCCAGATAGCCATTATAGCACATTGAGTACATCTTTATATTTATTTCTTGCTGTGCTTACCTGTGAAACATGTAGTTCAAGGCTGTTCCATTGCATAGGATGTGTGTTAGCGCCTTTTAATCATGAAACAATATATTACAATTCGTATATGTTAGTTCGGAATATACACCAGCAACTTTTCACTTTACAGTATATATAGCTACTCAGTATCAGCAAATATACATGGCGCATCTTTAAAGATCTTAAAGATGGCCATCTGGTCATATTACATGCACAAATAGGACAGTATTTATAAAGCGGCAATACCGTTAACTAACAATCTATAAAACATTAACAATTGTTTTTTTACAATAACCATATCGATATCTTATGATATTAAACATTATTGAACGACTTGGAATCAAGTTTTGTTCTGTAGTTAACTTGCACTCAACCAAATGTAACCACACCAATCCTTAGTTTACACTAATACTGATCGCTATTTTACAACTGATATGTAAAAAACATTAACAATCGCTATTTATTTCAAAATATTGACTTTTTACCAATGCTGTGCAGTGTTACTGAATACTTCATACAAAACTTACAGTTGGTGTATTGACCTTAAGCTGGGTACACACTTGCCAGATTTTTTGAAAGATGACAGACAGTAGGGAGTCTACTGCGGTCGAGGGAAATTTTCCCTCTTTCCCGAACGAGCACTCGGCCGACCCGAACGTTCGGCAGCCAAGCGGTCCTTTGGGAAAGCTAGGTCCAAACTGTACCAATAAAGCCCCAATACCGTCGGATTTGACAGTATCAGGGCTTTATCAGTACTGTGTGTACCTAGCTTTAGGGACCCAACAATTTAGCAATGGGTCTTCATTAGAGCCTATATGGAAGGGTGTACAAGGGTTTTATCTTAGTTTAAGATCTTTTGTTACATACAGTACAGCTGGCCATACTCTAATAGACAGGCACATAATGGTGCAACTAACTGATACTTTCCAATCAACCTTCCATTGGTAATGTTACACCACCTGGCAAGGCTGATTTTGTCCTATAATCTGCTTATGGATGGGATCAATGAAAAATATTTCACCTTCTATATGGTAAACTGTTTGAATCTAGACTAGAGATCAAAATCCAAAGTTCCGTCAGAACTGAGCTGGCCGTTGAACTTCTGATCGTTTTCTTGAGGATAACTGAATGGAGTTATTTTCTTTAAACCTTGAAAATGACCTTGTACGTTCGATAACCCACAAAAATACAACCGGGAACTCAAAGTAGTTTCCGATCGTATTTTCAAGGGTTAGCGAAAATACGAGGTCATTTTCGAGGGTTACCAAAAATAAGCCCATACATTCGGTAACCCTCAAAAATAAGCTCGGAACCCTTGAAAGTTCCTTCAGTTTTTGGATCTTCGGATTATTTCCAAGATCTGTAAATCCGAAAACGGAACGAAACTTAAAGGACAACAATACCCAAAAAAACAACATCTCCCCCATTACATGTCCACACTTCCAGCAGCTGAAATCACTTACTCTCATTTACAACCGTGCTGCCCTCCCTTAGATATCACACAGCAAAGATGAGTGCTAACAGCCCGCCTCCTAGACAGCCCAGGGCCATCGTTAACATATCACTTGTCATTTGCTGGTGGGAATGTCTGTTACTACCTCTCTCCTCCTCCTCTGCCAGTCAAACTTGAACTGTCCTGTTGCTAAAATACAGCCTACATAATCAAGCTAATCAAGAGTGGGTGCAGGAGTGTTTTTTTGTATGCTAGCTCTGAGTAACAGTAGAGGCAGACAGAATCGTTACTCCCCCTTCACAGCAGGGCTAATTGAAGGCTAATTGAAGGCTAATTGAAGGCAGAGAGAGGCTCAAAATCAGGAAAAAAATGTATAGGGGTGGCTGCATACCTTTACTCTTCTTAATGCAGTTTTTTAAAAAAAATGAGGCAATACAGTTGTCCTTTAAGTGTTTCGAACATCTCTAATCAAGACCCCTGTATGGTTACCTTAACATTCGGCACAATAAGAGTAACCCCTTAAAACATTCACATTAATGCATAAACTTGTCATGTGGAGTAATAATTTTTGGCCACACACGCAGCAATCCGAGTCCTTCATTTGTTATTATACGATCAGTATTGGGATTAAACTTTTTTTTAACTTGTCAGATAGGTGGAAAAATCACATGTTCTACATACAATCAACCATGATCGATTGGAATCTTGGCAAATCTTCTTTCTTTATCTGTTTTATCCAATTTGTCCTATTTACTGATGTTGTCCTTTATTAATATCACTATTATTTCTATTTTCATCTTATGTATTTTAACACCACAACAACAACTGTAGGAATTAATGCTCCATAGTGAGGAAAATATATCTGAGTACTTACTGATTTAACCTTTGCAGTGAGAGTAGGTATGAAGCTATTTTTACTGTTCTTTGACTCCTATAAAAAAAAAAACACAAGTGTAACCCTTGCAAAATTCTTCTGCGTGATTTAAATGGTGCAGGAGATGTGTGATGCTATTTATAATTCATTCTTGGAATATTCATTTCCTAGAACCTCAGAGGAGAGGAACTTCACACACACTCACCCTGACAAAACCAATGCAAACATAAAGAAATCCACAATGTATATATGTATGTATGTATGTATATGTTTATTTATATATCGCCACTTGGGAACGCAGCGCTGTACAGTATAAAAATACAATAAAGTCATACAAGGGGGATAAATACATAGATAGTTCAGTACATAAATATATAACTTATATAAATAGAAGTGCTAGGGATTTTCCACAAGAGGTAATGAGGTCCCTGCCCTGTAGAGCTTACAATCTAGTAAGGTGGGTAACACAGATACAATGGAATGGGTATAAGTGCTGGAGTGAGGCGTATGCAGTGCAAATAAAACTATCAAATACTGTGCTGGTTATCATATAGGTAGGATGTAAGGATTGATTGATCATATATAGATATCATATACTGTGCTGGTTACCAGATAGGTAGGATGTAAGGGTAGATTTATCATATATATATATATATAGATATCATATACTGTGCTGGTTACCAGATAGGTAGGATGTTAAGGATAGATTCATCATATATAGATATCATATACTCGCTGGTTACCAGATAGGTAGGATGTAAGGATAGATTTATCATATATAGATTTAATAGATATCATATACTGTGCTGGTTACCGGATAAGTAGGATGTAAGGATAGATTATCAATATAGATATATAGCTACTATATACTGTGCTGGTTACCAGATAGGTAGGATGTAAGGGTAGTTAGATTTATCATATATAGATATATAGATATATTACTGTGCTGGTACCAGCTATGTAGGATGTAAGGGTAGATTTATCACATATAGAATATAAATATCATGCTGGTTACCGGATATAGGATGTAAGGATAGATTTATCATATATAGAATATATAGCTACTATATACTGTGCTGGTTACCAGATAGGTAGGATGTAAGGATAGATTCATCATATATAGATATCATATACTCTGCTGGTTACCAGATAGGTAGGATGTAAGGATAGATTTATCATATATAGATATATAGATATCATATACTGTGCTGGTTACCGGATAAGTAGGATGTAAGGATAGATTTATCATATATAGATATATAGCTACTATATACTGTGCTGGTTACCAGATAGGTAGCATGTAAGGGTAGATTTATCATATATAGATATATAGATCTCATATACTGTGCTGGTTACCAGCTATGTAGGATGTAAGGGTAGATTTATCACATATAGATATATAAATATCATGCTGGTTACCGGATAAGTAGGATGTAAGGATAGATTTATCATATATAGATATATAGCTACTATATACTGTGCTGGTTACTGGATAGGTAGGATGTAAGGATAGATTTATCATATATAGATATCATATACTGTGCTGGTTACCTGATAGGTAGGATGTAAGGATAGATTTATCATATATAGATATATAGATATCATATACTGTGCCTGGTTACCAGATAGTAGGATGTAAGGATAGATTTATCATATATATATATATAGATATCATATACTGTTCTGGTACCAGATAGGTAGGATGTAGGGTAGATTTATCATATATAGATATATAGATACCATATACTTGCTGGTTACCAGATAGGTAGATGTAAGGTATTTTATCATATATAGATATAGAGATACATTAACTGTGCTGGTTACCAGATAGGTAGGATGTAAGGGTAGATGTATCATATATAGATATATAGATATCATATCTGTGCTGGTTACCAGATAGGTAGGATTTAAGGTAAGATTTATCAATATAAGATATCATATACTGTGCTGTTACCAGCTATGTAGGATTTAAGGATAATTTATCATATATAGATAATAGCTACTATATACTGTGCTGGTTACCAATAGGTAGGATGTAAGGTAGATTTATCATATATAGATATATAGATCTCATATACTGTGCTGGTTACCAGCTAGTAGGATGTAGGGTAGATTTATCACATATAGATATATAATAATCATGCTGGTTACCGGATAAGTAGGATGTAAGGGATGATTTATCATATATAGATATAAGCTACTATATACTGTGCTGGTTACCGATATAGGATAGTAAGGATTAGATTTATCATATATAGATATCATATACTGTGCTGTTACCGATAGGTAGGATGTAAGGATAGTATTTATCATATTAGATATATAGATATCATATACTGTGCTGGTTACCAGATAGGTAGGATGTAAGGGTAGATTTATCATATATAGATATATAGATACATAACTGTGCTGGTTACCAGATAGGTGGATGTAAGGTAGATTTATCATATATATAGATATATAATATCATATACTGTTCTGTTACCAGATAGGTAGGATGTAAGGTAGATTTATCATATATAGATATATAGATACCATATACTTTGCTGTTACCAATAGGTAGGATGTAGGGTAGATTTATCATATATAGATATATAGATTACATTACTGTGCTGGTTACCAGATAGGTAGGATGTAAGGGTAGATTTATCATATATATATAGATAGTATCATATACTGTGCTGGTTACCAGATAGGTAGGATGTAAGGGTAGATTTATCATATATAGATATCATATACTGTGCTGGTTACCAGTAGGTAGGATGTAGGGTAGATTTATCATATTAGATATTAGATATCATATACTGTGCTGGTTACCGTAGGGTAGGATGTAAGGGTAGATTTATCATTTATAGATATATAGATACCATATACTTGGCTGGTTACGGATAGGTGGATTAAGGGTATTTATCATATATAGATATTAGATTCATATACTGTCTGGTTACGCAATGGTAGGATGTAGGGTAGATTTATACATATTATATTAGATACCATATACTTTGCTGGTTACCAGATGGTAGGATGTAAGGTAGATTTATCATATATAGATATATAGATACATTTACTTTCTGGTTACCAGATGGTAGGATGTAAGGGTAGATTTATCATATAGATATATAGATATCATATACTTGCTGGTTACCAGATAGGAGGATGTAAGGGTGATTTATCATATATAGATATCATATACTGTCTGGTTACCAGTATGTAGGATGTAAGGGTAGATTTATCATATATAGATTATAGATATCATAACTGTGCTGGTTACCAGATAGGTAGGATGTAAGGGTAGATTTATCATATATAGATTCATATACTGTGCTGGTTACCGCTATGTAGGATGTAAGGTAGATTTATCATATATGATTATATGAGTATCATATACTGTGCTGGTTACCGCATAGGTAGATGTAAGGGTAGATTTATCATTTATAGATATATAGATACCATATACTTTGCTGGTTACCGCATAGGTAGGATGTAAAGATAGATTTATCATATATAGATATATAGATATCATATACTGTGCTGGTTACCGCATAGGTAGGATGTAAGGGTAGATTTATCATTTATAGATATATAGATACATATACTTTGCTGGTTACCGGATAGGTAGGATGTAAGGGTAGATTTATCATATATAGATATATAGATATCATAGACTGTGCTGGTTACCAGATAGGTAGGATGTAAGGGTAGATTTATCATATATAGATATATAGATACCATATACTGTGCTGGTTACCAGATAGGTAGGATGTAAGGCTAGATTTAACCTGCTAATTGAGCTTCTTGACGTAGAGAGAGGGGAATAGAATTCCAGAGGATGGGAGCTACAAGAGAGAAAGGTTTAAGGCGAGAGGAAGCAGCACGAGTGGGAGGTCTGTACAGGAGCTGGTTCCGCGATGAGCGGAGGTACGGGCACTGTTCTCTAACCACTGTCATTATTTTTTTGAATTTCTTACAAGGATAAAGACATAAAGATGTCTACTGTGAATATTGTACATAGACAGAGAGATCAACTGGATCTAATTTTAAAGACAAATGCTAAAAGGAGTGGGGATATTTCATATTTTACTACCATTCTCTAACTGCTTATATGCTAATGATTAAAAAGAAAGCCTCGTACACACGCTCGATTTTCGAGCAAGGCACGGTCCCCCACGGGAGAGCGGTTCCGGACGAGATTTATCCGTGTGTATGCGCTTGGTTGGGGGTCGTTTGCCGATCCGCCAGGCGGATCTTTGGGTGTACCTCTCTGCCTTCGGGGTCGTGCCTTGCTCGAAAATCGAGCGTGTGTACGAGGCTTCATACAGAGCTCATTATTTATTATAAGAAGGACCTTTGATTGGATATGAAATCGAATAATATTGTTTTTGTGTCATGATGTGTTATTTCCATTTCCTGTTTTTTTTCTGTTGTAACCATTCTTTTAAAGCTTCCATTACACATATCACAGATGCAGAATGGGGGTGGGGGCAGTTGGGGGTTTAAAGGAAACTTGTTTCTCCTGTACACCACAAAAAGACAAAAACAAAGCTAAAAGTGCATATACACATTTCTACTATTCTGATTTAGCAGCACTAGAAAGGAGGATATCTAATTAGGGAGAGTTTTACTGGAAACATTGCAAGCTCCCCCTCTACCCTGAAAGCTTTACATTGTTTTGCTATGAGACATGAGTACTCTTCAGTAATCTCTCTGAGCCTTGCAACCTTTTACATAAGTGGGTAGTGTAGCCACCATAATACAAGATTACTTAGAAATCTCTTTTCAGTTTAGGTTACAGTGCTGGCTGCCTTGATTATGCTTCAAAGAACAAGTCCAAAAATCTAGATCTTTTTAAATAAAAGGCTGGAAATTTTTTAACCTACAATATTTAATGTGCCTATTAAACATTTTTCACACTAACCACTTACCCGTATATACTCGAGTATAAGCCAAGGTATCTATTTTTACCTCAAAAATTAGGAAACCACGATTGACTCGAGTATAAGCCGAGGGTTGAAATTATGACCACTACTGCCTTCTAATATTGTATTTAGTTGCCTTTTAAATGGACAGAAGTAGTCCCATACAGTAATAGTCAAATCCAGTATGGCTATTACTGTATGGGAACTCTGCTGTCCATAAAAAAGCTCCATTCCTTGGCACTCCAGATGTTTGGAAACTACAACTCCAAGCATGCTTTAGTAGCTGGGAGTTGTAGTTTCCAAACATCTGCAATGCCAAGGAATGAGGCTTTTTATGGACAGCACCCCCAGGCAAGGCCCAAAACATGGATTCTGGATTCTAATGTGATATACGGTACATACAGAGCGAGTGGCAGCCGGATTGGGGGAAAAATGTATAATACTTTACTATGACCCGAGTATAAGCTGAGGTCAGATTTTCAGCCTGAAAGTATATACGGTAACTATTATACTAGCTAGCTGGGGAAATCCATTGCTTCTTCTTCCATTTTGGGGCTCGCCATGTTCTTTCTACTTACCCATGTAATAATCGTCCGGGAGGCCGGGGTACTTACGAGTATGCTTTAGGAGGAGGCGCTCCAATGGCTGGTGGGATTGCAGAACTGGATACAAGAGACTGCTGGTAATGGGAACTGTAGTCTGAGGAATGGTGGCTAGATGCTGCTGGAGAGAAGGCAGTATACTGGAACTGGCAAGGAGTCTCTGGAACAGGCAAGGTAAGTCTCTGGAGCAGGCTAGGTAAGTAGTTGGTGCAGGTATGGCAAGGAGTCTCTGGAACAGGCAAGGTAAGTCTCTGGAGCAGTCTAGGTAAGTAGTTGGTGCAGGTATGGCAAGGATTCTCTGGAACAGGCAAGGTAAGTCTCTGGAGAAGGCTAGTAAGTAGAGTGCATGCAATAGGAACAGGATCCAGGGAGAGGTAAGTAGAAGGAGCGGGGGAGTAGCTAATGCTACTATCAGGCGGACGCTGGTTTTTGACTCCTGCACCCATCCAGCATTTCGGCGTTGTGACGTTATGACGTCTACAACGCTGCCCACCCGGAAGTGCAGGTAAGTTCGTGACAGTACCCCCACCACCTACGGGGGGCCACAGGACCCAACGGGCCAGGTTTTTCCTGGAAACTTCTGTGATAAGCTTGACTAGAAGGGGAAGCATGCAAATTGAATGGTTAATCCAAGCTCTTTCTTCCGGACCAAAAACCTTTCCAGTGGACCCAAATACTGAAGAGACCTCCCAAGAATTAGAGTCCAAAATATTCTCAGCCTCAAACTCTTGCTGACCGAAATGGAACGGGAGTAGTTAAAGATGTGGAATTAGAGACACTGGCTTGATGAGAGAAATATGAAACACGTTAGGAAATCCGCACCTGGAAGGAAGTGAGAGGGAACAGCCACCGGATCGAATAATTCCGGATAGCAAAAGGACCAATAAATTGGTCCCGGTCCCAGTTTGGAGGAAGGAACCGTAGATTAATATGAGGCAGAGGAGAGCCACAACCTTATCTCCAACCAAATAAGCTGGCGGGCAATGGCTGGTGGGATTGCAGAACTGGATACAAGAGACTGCTGGGAATGGGAACTGTAGGCTGAGGAATGGTGGCTAGGTGCTGCTGGAGAGAAGGCAGTATACTGGAACTGGCAAGGAGTCTCTGGAACAGGCAAGGTAAGTCTCTGGAGCAGGCTAGGTAAGTAGTTGGTGCAGGTATGGCAAGGAGTCTCTGGAACAGGCAAGGTAAGTCTCTGGAGCAGTCTAGGTAAGTAGTTGGTGCAGGTATGGCAAGGATTCTCTGGAACAGGCAAGGTAAGTCTCTGGAGCAGGCTAGGTAAGTAGTTGATGCAGGAACAGGATCCAGGGCAGGTAAGTAGAAGGAGCCGGGGAGGTAGCTAATGCTACTATCAGGCGGACGCTGGTTTTTGAATCCTCGCACCATCCAGCATTTCGGCGTTGTGACGTTATGACGTCTACAACGCTGCCCACCCGGAAGTGCAGGTAAGTTCGTGACAGTACCCCCCACCCCTACGGGGGGCCACAGGACCCAACGGGCCAGGTTTTCCTGGAAAACTTCTGTGAAAAGCTTTGACTAGACGAGGAGCATGCAAATCTGAATGTTTAATCCAAGCTCTTTCTTCCGGACCAAAACCTTTCCAGTGGACCAAATACTGAAGAGACCTCCTCAAGAATCTAGAGTCCAAAATATTCTCGACCTCAAACTCTTGCTGACCGGAATTGGAACGGGAGGTAGTAAAGATGTGGAATTAGAGCACACTGGCTTGATGAGAGAAATATGAAACACGTTAGGAATCCGCACGCTGGAAGGAAGTTGGAGGTGAACAGCCACCGGATCGACTAATTCCAGGATAGCAAAAGGACCAATAAATTTGGGTCCCAGTTTGGAGGAAGGAAGCCGTAGATTAATATGAGCAGAGGAGAGCCACACTTTATCTCCAACCAAATAAGCTGGCGGTTCTCTACGTCTCCTGTCTGCTGCAGTTTTTTGTACTAGAGCAGATTTCTGAAGGCTGACTTCCGTAGCATGCCAGATAGCCGACATCTGGGCCGCAGAGTCATTGGCAGCGGGTACTTGTGTGAAAAGAAAATCTTAAGGAAAACATCTAGGATTCGTCCCAAAGACACACAAAAAAGGAGATTTCCCAGTAGAGGCATGAGGGAATGGTTATGGGCAAACTCAGCCCAAGGCAGAAGGTCAGCCCAATCATCCTGAGTATAGGAAATGTAGCAACGAAGATATTGTTCCAAAGACTGGTTAGTGCGTTCAGTAGCCCCGTTGGACTGTGGGTGGTAAGCCGAAGAAAATTGTAACTTGATGTTCATGGATTTACAAAGCACTCTCCAAAATTTGGAAACAAATTGAGTACCTCTGTCAGATACTTTTCAGAAGGGAGTCCATGAAAGCGTAAGATATGAGAAATAAAAAGTTGAGCTAACTTCGTCGAAGATGGTAAATGGCCATTTTGCTGAAGCGGTCTACTGTCACCCATATAACAGTGTTTCTCTTGGAAGGCAGAAGTTCAACAATAAAGTCCATGGATAGATGGGTCCAAGGTCTGAACGGAATGGGGAGGGGTTGAAGAAGAACACAGGGGAGGGTTCTAGCAGATTTGGATTGAGCACAGCTGGTACACACTTGAACAAAATCTTTAACATCTTTTCTCATTTTGGGCCACCAAAGGGAACAGGCAAGAATATTAAAAGTTTTATTACACCGGGATGTCCGGCTTGCTTGGAACAGTGAGTATGAAGAAGGATATTTTTCCGAAGTGAAACGAAACAAAGATTTGCCAGAGGGTGTGTCTAGAGAGCAAAATCTTGTGCGGCTTGAATCTTGGAACAGAGTTGAGGAGATATGAGGCCAAGATTTTAGTGTTTGGATAATGGAGCCCTTATCTTGATAATACAGTTGGAAGCAACAAATGATCTGGAAAGCGTCAGCTTTTTTTTTTTGAAACCAGGTTGGTAAGTGATAATAAAGTTGAATCGGAAAGAATAGGACCACCGTGCTTGACGGGATTTAACCTTTTAGATTCTGATGTATTCGAGGTTCTTATGGTTGGTAAGGATGGTGATAGGTACAGAGTGCCTTCCAATAGATGACGCCACTCCTCAAGGCCAGCTTGATGGCAAGAATTCCCTATTCCCGACATTATAGTTCCGCTCGTTGGGTAGAAACTTCTTAGAAAAATAAGCACAGGGATGAGTTTCCTTTAGTGCCTTGTCTTTGGGAAAGGATGGCTCCTGCACCCAAATCTGAGGCATCAACTTCGATGTAGAAGGGAGACTAGGATCTGGATGTACTAGAACTGGTGCATCACAAAGGCTCCTTGAGTCGTTTGAAGGCTTCGAGGGCTGCAGGGGTCCTGAATGGGCTTACCACCTTTACTGATGAGGGCTAATATCGGAGAAATTATAGAAGAGACCCTTGAATGAATGGTCTGTAATAAATGGCAAAGCCATGAACCTTTGAATGGCTTTGGTTCCCATAGGATGAGACCAATCTTGGGTGGCCGAAACTTTCACAGATCCACCTGGAAGCCTTGTGCAGATACATTTAGCCCAGAAAGGGTACTTGCAACACTCAAAAGACACTTTTCCAGTTTGGCAATAGGCTATTCTCTCTCAGACGTAGTATACCTGTTGACTTGGAGGGGTGTGAGGGCAGATCTTGGAAAAGATTAAAATGTCATTGATATAACAACTACAGAGATCCCCAACAATCCCAGAAAATGTAATTCATGAACTCTTGGAACACTGCTGGAGCATTACAAAGGCCAAAGGGCATTACGAGATAATGTAGTGACCGTCCTAGTGTTAAAGGCTGTTTTCCACTCGTCACCTTTGCGTATACGTTTCAGATTGTATGCCCCACGAAGATCGAGTTTGGTAAATATTTTACCCTTTTATCTGGTCAAACATTTCAGAGATGAGAGGAAGGATACCGATTTTTTTTACTGTGATTTCATTTAAACCACGGTTGTCGTAAACCTTTTCAACAAAATAGAACCCAGCTCCAGCAGGAAAGTGGAAGGTTGTATGAAACCCTCGACAAATGTTCAGTAATGTATTCTTTCATGGCCAGAGTTTCAGAGGGGGACAGGTGGGTATGTCGTCCCCGAGGAGGCATAGTACCTGAGATAAGATCGATGGGGCAATCGTAGGATCGGTGCGGTGGTAGCTTCTCAGCTCGCTTTTTACAAAACACATCAGAGAAATCACTATAACATTCAGGGAGATTTTTCTCAGTTTATTTTCACAGGTAATGGTGGTGCAATGAGTAGAAAGAGTAGAACAATTTTCAAACAGAAAGGACTCCAAGACTTGAGTTCATTGTTAGACCAATCTATAACAGGGTTGTGTAATCTAGCCATGGAAGTCTGAGAATCAGGAGAGCGGAAGGGCTTTGGACGACAAGAAAAGACAAACGTTCTTGGAGAAATATGCCAATGCGAAATAGGGCTTTGTATGTAATTTGGAGATGAATTCAGAAGCCAAGGGTTATTGTCAATAGCCAGAACTCGAAGAGGTTGCTGCAATGAAGGAGGGGAAGCCCCAATTGTGCTGCATAGGTAGAATCAATGAAGTTTTCAGCTGCACCGGAATCGACAAAGGCCTGGGAGGAAAAAGTTTTACCATTAAAGGTGATAGTTGCTGGTAGAAAGATTTTCAGTGTTTCAAATTTGGCAGAAGACTTAACATTACCTAGAAGGAGCTCCTCCTTAACTTCTAGGTCATGGAGTTTCCGACTTCTGGGGACAATTTCTTACAAAGTGTCCTTGCCCAGCACAATAGAGACAAAGTCCTTTAGTACATCAGCGTGACTTTTCCTCAGGAGACAGATAGTGCCGCCAATTTGCATAGGCTCTTCAACCAAAGATATTGGTTGCGGAAAGGTCTGAGCAGCCTAGGAAAGGTCTTAGGGAAGCTGGAACGAGCTGCAGTCCTTTCTGCCTGCCATTCATGAATGGTGTATCATCTGGATGCATAGAGAAATCAGTGCTTCCAATGGGACAGGTAATTCCTAGATATTAATTCTCCTTGAGCGGTCAGAGAGTCCGTGCCAAAAGGCTGCTGTAAGTGCCTCATTGTTCCAGGAAGCCTGCGCGCAAGGGTACGAAATTCAATATCGTATTGTCCCACGGAACGGAACCCTTGGCGGAGCTGCATCAAACGGGAGGAGGCAGCAGAGGTTCTTCCTGGAGCATCGAAGACCTTGCGAAACATACCTCAGGAAGTCTGTGGCATTATTGACTAGAGATCGTCTTTTTTCCCATAGGGGAGAGCCCAGCCAGAGCATTGCCCTCCAACAAGGCATGATGTAACCAACCTTTCACGATCCAATGCAAAATGAGATGGTTGAAGTTCAAATTGGATTCGGCACTGATTAATGAGTCCACGCAAGCTTGAACATCACCATCAAACCGTGAGGGCGGAGGTATGCGGGGCTCTCTCCGAAGAGAAGATCACCGGATCCGGACGTTGAAGGAGGCGGCGTAGAACCCGGAGCAGAGGCGTAGAACCCGGAGCAGAGGCTGGGGGTAACCGGACAGCGAAGGTATCCATGAATTGAGCCAACTGCCCTGATGGTGTTCAAAAATGTCCTGCGTTTGGACAAAGTTTGGAGTGTTTTACTCAACTTTGCCATGCCCCCTCAGGCGTTTCCATGGCCTGATAGTACTGTAATAATCGTCCGGGAGGCCGGGTTACTTATAGTACGCTTTAGAGAGGAGGCGCTCCGATGGCTGGTGGGATTGCAGAACTGGATACAAGAGACTGCTGGGAACTGTAGGCTGAGGAATGGCGGCTAGGTGCTGCTGGAGAGAGGGCAGGATACTGGAACCGGCAAGGAGTCTCTGGAACAGCAGGTAAGTCTCTGGAGCAGGCTAGGTAAGTAGTTGGTGCAGGTATGGCAAGGATTCTCTGGGCAGGCAAGGCAAGTCTCTGGGGCAGCTAGGTAAGTTGGTGCAGGTAGGAACAGGATCCAGGGCAGGTAAGTAGAAGGAGCCGGGGAGTAGCTAACGCTTCTATCAGGCACCAGGTCCAGGAGGATGCCGGTTTTTGAATCCTCGCGCCGCCCGGCGTGTCGGTGTCGTGACGCCATGACGTCTACGACGACGCCCACCCAAAAGTGCAGCGTGGCGTGGGACCAGAGTGGCAGGTAAGTTTGTGACAACCCATTGAAATCTACAGAGGCATGTGACCCAGCCAAGTGCTAAATACCTTACTTTCCTGGAATCCAGGTGTATGGAGAAAATCCTCACATCCAGTATAATAGATGAGATAAATAAAGATGGCCAAACTCACTGAAATCCGTTTTGCTTGCAGATTCGCAAATCTTCCAAGAAAAAGGTCTCAATTTCAAAATTCGCGAATGGTCTGGGGAACACTTATCAATGTCCACATTCTTTAAAACACCTTTCAGTACCTGGAAACTTCATTCGCATCTGTTTTGCCATTTCACCATTTATTTTTGAAAAATTTCTAAATTTCTAGAAAGTTTCTAATTTCTGAAAATCCAAAATTTTCAAAATTTCTAGGCATCTTCAAAAATTTTCAAAATATTTTGAAAAATTCCGAAAAAGTTGGAAATCCTTACAGTCTGAGTTCCGGCGGATCCACAAAATCCACTTCGGAACCAGAACCTGCGCGAACATGGCTACACAGTCATATGTTATCTTGAGCAATTAATCTATTGTTCTTAACAGCTAAGGAGAGAAAAGGTATTTACAGGAGCCTGCTCTCTTATTGAGACCATTGACCTGGATTCAGTATACTATTTTTTTTTTACATTTTTTACATTTTACATTTTTATATTAAATGATATATTTTAGTGGTAGGTAGGAAATAGTACTGCTGCTACCTGTGAAGCTGGTGGGGATTAGAGATCTTTGAAACCAGTGAGTTCTGTTCCGTTCCGTTTTTCGAATTGTCGAATTTCTGAAAAAATTTTAAAGTCTGAAAATAGAAGTCTACAAGTCGAAAATAAAAACTATAGAGAGAAAATCCAAACGTTCCAATTTAAGGTAGAAATAACATTGGTAAGTTAGTGTAAATGGCACAGGGACCTGGTAATACCAGTAATTCTCAATCTTTTTTAGTTTTAAAAACTTATCTTAAAGCTATTCTTAAATTTATTCCACTCTTAAAGCTATTCAATGAACTTTCCATTACCACATCTGCTGGAAGACAGTTCCACAGTTTCACCGATCTCACTGTAAAGAAACCTTTCCCAACCTGAAGATGAAACTTTTTTTCTTCCATTCTTAAAGGGTGTCCATGCATCCTCTGATACGACCTATTAGTGAACAATGCAGCAGAGAGTTTACATTATGGCCCATTAATATATTTGTGTACAGTGATCATATCCCAACGCAAATGTCGCTTCTCTGATGTAAACAGTCCAAACTTGTCTAATCTGCCTGCATAGTCAAGCTCCTCCATTCCCTTTATTATTTTATTTGCCCTTCTCTGAACTGCTTCCATTTCCAAGATGTCCCTTTTGTATATGGGATTCCAAAACTGCACAGCATATTCTAAATGAGGCCTTACCAGTGCCTTGTATAGAGGGAGAATAATATTTTTTCTCCCTCTTTACACAAGAAAATATATTACTACCACTAGCCATTGCTATTTGGCAATGTTTGCTATACCTAAGTCTGTTATCTACTGGAACCCAGGCTATGAAAGGTTATGCCAGTGTCAAGGGAAAGAAGAGACAAGAACCTGTTTTGACTGCTTCCTATATTAGTAAGTTACTGCTTGTTGTATTTGTTTTGTGCAGCCTGAATTGGTCATCTTTCTAGGCAGAAATCAATTTACAGTCTAGACAAATGTGTACTCAATGGGAGTAATAGGTTCCAACTTTAATTTATACAAGCACTTTAGCTCTCCTTTATTGTTCAAATATAGTCCCTGAAGATTACAGTATGAAAAATATTTCTTGACAGTTAAATCAGTTACCAGCACATGTACAACAAGGTACAATACGTTTCCTTACATTTTATAACATATTGTGTGTAATTACTGCCCCATGACAGTAATTAATAGGTGGGGTGGGGGGCAGCCTGCTGAAATCACCCCCTCCTATAATTTATTCAACTTAATTTAAACCATGGCTAATTTAAATTTGGGGTTCAATATTTTTGATTTGCTTTTGTACACATGAAATACAACTTATACACTTCGCAAATATCAGTCACTTATTATTTAGTAGTAGACACACTTAAAAAATATTGACATTTCAGTCACTGCAAAGGCTTATTATATCAAATGTATTTTTCCAATGGACCAGAAAAATATGTGACAAGATTGTTTCCAGGCCTTTATCAAAAACACCAACATTCTTCTCAATTGGAGGTATTTAGAGAGAGCCGCTGGGCTCTTTTATTGTTTTGCACTAACTGATATTACATTATTGATAAACTTTGACTCCCTGATTGTGCCAGCTGAGCGGGTATCACAAAAGACACCCACTGGCACAACCAATTCAACAAGTGGTTTGCACTAGTTTTAGTGCAACTATTTAATGCCAGCTTAGAGATTATGTAAAAGTCACTCTGTGGGTGAATCCCTTCTGGGATATACGGTACTTACATGCACAAATTGTGTTTTGAATCCCAGAGCAATAGCAGCTCTGGGTAAAGCTCCCTGAATGCTCCTTATCAGAGAACTGGGATGAGGAGAGGCAATCCACTCTTCAAACCAGCTCCTTACACAGACCACTCTGGACTGCACCAACTTCTACCTTCAGTACAGATACCCCATCTATAACCACTTGCTTCTCTAATACCCAAGCCCTTATTTGCCGGGAGGCTAGTAGGGCCTCACCTGGACTTAAAGTTTAAAGGATCTGCACTGAGGCAGGGGATACTTGAGAAAACAGGCGCAAAACTGTCAGACAGGGCGCTTCCAATGGATAACCTAAAAATGCAAAGACTAAAGAGAGAGAAGCAGGAATGAGCACAATCGTTTCCTGAAACGTCTGAAGGTTTCCAGAAACAATCAAGCATGCACTTGCATGAAACAAAACAAGCCAAACTACCCAGAAGATGGGGTTGGATTGGCACAGGAGTGGCGAGTAGGTAAGTGGTGAGTGCAGACAGAACCATCTGACCAGTGTTATAAAGTAAATTGTGTATCTATGTTTAGTAAGTAGATGGATCTGAAATTTGTAGCAAGTGAACTGTTTCCATGGTATCTTTAAAATGATGGCTTTAAACGTACTTTTGGACATATTTATATAAGAAATCATGAGTGACAAAGCCAATAAATGTAAGAATATTCTGCAATACGAAAAAAGCAAATACATAAAATCAGTCAATGTCTAAAAATTCTCTTATTTAATTGTTGTTAATCCATTTGGAACTGCCAGTTTAGAAAATTTGCATATCCAACAGAATATTTGAAACTAGCAACTTATTGTAAATTCCAATCGAATATTCAAAAATTTCAAAAATCACAATTCTATTGGGTTCAAACAGGATTTTTTAAACATATAGATAGATTATGCAGAATCGCTGTCGGAGGGAATTTCCCTAACAAAAATATGGCATGGATCTATAGATCTATGGATAAAACTTCTTTCATGCAGTTCATACACTATTCAACTTACCTTGCAATTTTAATTCTCGCAATTACCACATAGTCCAGTGATTCTCAGACTTTTCCCTACACTTAGTAATTCAATGTTTTCTTTATGTTCTGTATTTATGTACTGAACAGTGTACATTGTAATCATGTTATTAAAGTCAATGTGGTGTAACGCAAAGCAGCCCTAATGCCTTTTGTGAATATTGATGATTGAAGATGCTATTTTTGTAGTTTTACAAGAGGGTGTTAGTCCAACGTGGTTCTGCCATGTTGCTTTCATCTATATCCACATTTTTAGCCTCTCCTTATTGACCATGTCCCTAGTCTAGTTCTCACTGACCAGATATTACTCCTAATAATACCCCGTATTTCCATTGCTTTGTCTATGCTGCTTGAACACTTACTTTTGGGTGTATGACGCAAAGAACTTTATTAGGCGTTTATTAAGTTTAAGGTTCTGGAATACGCAGGTGCTCAGTAGTGAGCGGTGAACAGTGGTTTAACTGTTCACCATAAACACACTGGAAATATGCACAGTATATGATTATTTTAAAGGGCATGTCCACCCCCTAAACTAATAATTGACCCACTGCGTACACTAGTGTTAAAAAATCTTTACCTTTCCTCTCACCTTCATTTGATTGTCCTGCAGTGCCTGATCAAAGTCCAGGAAAGTGAAGAGTAGGAGCCTTCCTGTGTGTAAAAAGGTATCTGCCCCTATTTTTTTTAATTATATTATACGTTGCACCCCCATGTGGCGCTATAGAAATAAACTGTACATACATATGGCCTATCTCACAGTAAGTTTGCAATGCTGGGAACCACTTGGTCATTTGGAAAGATGAATAGATACATTACTCAGTTTTATCAGCACTGGGTCTATTCCATGCTACAGGTGATAGTCAGTTTAAGTTATATATTTACCACTCGTTACTACTCTGTTTCCCTGCTGCGGTAACCGTGGGGGGTTCTGTAAATGCTGCATGTGCCAGAAACCTGGAAAGTTGATAAATAACTGTGCTAATCCTCCGAAATGACCAATGCATCCAAACTTCTGGAATCAAATCAAAGAAAAACAACTTTTTTTTGCCTAATTTGTAAATTATATTTAAGTCTGCACACCCCCCATCCCCATCGAAATGTAATTTCCCCTTGCAAAATAAATGCCAAGAAAGGAATTGTTCTGCGAGGGGGAGGGGGCTGTTTAAAAGCGTTCATCCTGCATAAACAAGAATCAAATCTATGTGTGGGAGATGCGTAGGATGAAGCAATCTTACATGGGTAATTATTATGATAAATAGTCTAAGGAAAGTTCATTCAGAAATCTTTTCATTACATAAGCTGCAAAATAATGTTGTTATGCGATATGCTGTATATAAATAAAATGTATACCAACCTATCATCCATATTTAATCTGTTAACAAAATACTACAACAAACTCCCAGTATGTTATTTTTCTGTTTGTTAACATACAATATCAAGCTCTAAGCATTTTTTACACTGACTATGACTGAAATCACAGTATATGGAGTGTTACAGTCATGTTTGCAATAAGTGGCGGGTCTTTTCTTTATGTGGAATAGACCTGCTGTTGGTTTCCCTTACAAGGCACTGATTGTTCTATGGCACCAGAGGGAAAAAAAGCATTTTCCCATATTGCCATAGTTCATTTTGTGCAAACAACATAGTGGGGGGAGATGTAATATGGGATGGGGTGCTGCTCTTACCTTCCTTGCTCCCACAGTTATCTCTTTGCAATGGTTACTGAATAGTAAGGCAGGAAAGGTAAGATGTGCTCCAATTTAAAAGTTTTATTTTCAATTTACATTAAATTAGGAGCTAAACAGCCCAACACTTTTTAAAAAAATTTGAAAATCCAGTGCAAAACTCACGCAAAACCCAATGTGGCATTGTAAAGTGTGGCTTGTTCCCTGGTTTGGATATTAGTGCCTGATATTAAATCTCCCCTATTATGGCTAAAAAGTGTTTAAAAGCATTAACAAAATACTAATGAAACTAACGCTGATAAGCACTTTTTTATCATATCCAATAATAACTGACATACATCATCCTTTAATTGCTTGCACATACACATACAAAATGAAAGCAGCCATCCCCAATCAGACATGTAAATGCATCACAATGTATGTCAAAAAGGCAGCTAGAAATCTTAGGAAGAGAGGGGCCAAAAGCAAAAAGCCCTTCACTGAGGGTTTTTATAACAGAAGGCATCTTGCAGTCTCATGCTATATGAATAGCATTTCCCACAAAATCTAAGAAACAGAAAGTAATTTCTTACTCCCATGTTTCCCAGAGTAAGGGGTGGAGATATGAAAAATACTCCTTTATGTCTCTTTGCTTATGCATGTGTCCAGAACCGCTGGCTAATAACATGCAATATAGCTTAATACTGTATATAGAGCCAATTATCTGACCTGCAGTCACAACGTGTTTCGATCTTGTTAGATCTTGTCAGTGCAAGATACAGATTCATGGCTCTATGGTGTAGGACTTGGGCGTACTGTAGAAAAGGTAGCTAGAAAGCTAGGGGAAATAAAGGAGTATTTTGCATATCTCCACCCCTTACTCTGGGGAACATGGGAGTAAGAAATTACTTTCTGTTTCTCAGATTTTGTGGGCAATGCTATTCATATAGCATGAGACTGCAAGATGCTTTCTGTTATAAGAACGTGTTTCTCCAATGTATGTCAAAATAACACCAAATTAGCATGTAAAGTCCTATAGGATTTCTAGGATATTGAGAAGAGCTAATACAGAGTCTTGCAGGGATAAATTAGATTTTAGGAGCAAGCCCAACTTGATTCATCCACAGCCCATTAACCTTTGCCATTAACAGGCAGCTAATGAACCATCCTTAACTCTGGTAGAAAGGGCTAAGCCCATGTGTTTGGGTTTTTTTAAATGCACTTTTCTATCCCAAATGCAATTAAAGGATTTTTACTTCATCCATTTATTTCCAGTCAGTGTTTTCGGCTCTCCCTCTCTATTAAACTCACTTTTATTTTTCCCAACTGTAACCACCATTGATTAACCTGCAAAATAAAGGGTGTTAAATAGTGACAGAATTCTCTCTAGCCACAGGTGAGCTGAGGCACATTTTCAAAGCAATAGTTGGGGTTTGTACCGTGTTATAAATGCAATTCAGCTCACCACATCTCCTACAGACTTTGGTTGCCCAGATGTCTGTTCCTGGACATAAATTCAAAAATTCAAAAGTGTCACTTGAGAAAGGACCTAGACTGTCCGAAACATGTCGTGGTGTGCACAATAAATGCACGTTTGTTTATAGCAATACCTGTGGGGTTGTCTGAGTTTTTGGTTGCTCTTTACTACACATTTTTGGTTTGTACCGTGTTAGCCGTAATTAAGAGAACAAAAGTAGAGCTGTGATACCTTTAATTGGCAAACTAGACAACAAAAATAGCAAGCTTTTGGGAGTCCTAAGCCCACTTCATCAGGCTGGATGTTACAAAAGAAACTGGGAAATCTTACCTTACTTACTTTACCTTAGGAATGACCGCTTCCACCCCAAACACTCAAGAACATTTTTTCAGCCAAGCTATATGTTACTGTTGTATCTATTCAGACCCAAGAGAAAGGAATGAACACCTACAGCAACTCTGCTGTGAGTTCATTAAAGGGCATGTCCACACCCAAAACTAAAATTTAACCCACTACTGGCCCCACTCTGTAGTTTAAAACAAGCCTTACCTTAAATTTCTGCTCCAAATGGTTCTCCTGCTATGTCCCTCCAAAGTCCAGGAAACTGCAGTGTAGGAGCTCTGTGTGACTCATCCTGCTTCTGTGTCTGCCTCAACCTCGACAAGGTTTGAGGCATGCACAGGAGAGTCCTCCCCCCCTCCCTTTCCCTCCCGTTTTGCTGTTCCTCCCCCTAGCTCAAAATCCCTTGGCTATAATATGCCAATATGTGCACAGATCTTTACTTACCTTACCACTTAATTTGAAATGCCTACTGGTACACACACCCTTGGGTAAAACAACCATCATTGGCACTTCCCCCTGCCAACAACCTAGCTGTGTAACCCGCACACAAATCCACACAACAGACCAAATATATATGCCACATTGTAAACTAATTCATCAAATTATAGGATCACTCTCTTGTGCATCTGACAATGTGGTGTATCTAATAATGTGCATGAAGTGCCCTACCACAGGTTTCTATGTGGGAGAAACAGGACAAACACTGTGCAAAGGGATGAACTCTCATAGATTTAACATTATGCACAGATTAAAGGATGCCCCTGTGTCTGAGCACTTTTGTAAAAGAGGCCACAGTATGAAAGACCTCAAGATCACCATTCATATAGGCAATTTTCACAATCAAAAACAACGGAAGGAGAGGGAATACAAATTCATTCAGAAATTTAATTTCCTGAACGGCAGACAAAATAGGGACATGAGTTTTATGGCTAAATATCAACTTATTCTACATCACCACCCAGACTAAACCCACTCACCAGGATACTGTCTTAATACATTTCAAAGGACATTGTTCTCACATTATTACAGCTTATTTACGTGTGCCCACTTCACACCTCCACTACTGCCCCCCCCCCTTCCCCTCCTTAGTCTGTATCTGTTCCTGGTCATTTTTTCAAATTATCCATTTGATGTTTACTGTTGTTACATCCAGCCTGATGAAGGGGGCTTAGGACTCCCGAAAGCTTGCTCTTTTTGTTGTCTAGTTAGCCAATTAAAGGTTTTATTCTTTCACATTTTTATTCATTTTGTTCTTCAACGTTGATTGAGGACGTAATAACAGTTCTAGTGCCGTCACTAGAAGATAATGTGGAAATAAAAAGGCTCTGATTAAAAGGATTCAGCATTTTTCTTGTAGTTCATAGCAATGTTTACAAAATCAGGGATTAAATTATGAATCTACGTGCAACATGTTTTTTTCATTAAAAATCAAGAGAAAGTTATAGGCGTAAAAGATATTTGATTTTTAATGCAGAATTAAGGCCTGTACACTAATTATATGATTGTCAGAAGATAACCCGCTTAAGTATATGTCATTGTCTTTGAGTTTCCATCCTGATAAACCATGTTGGGGAGCCACAGAGGGTCTTGCAAATGATCCCACCTTCTATAGAACAGAACACTCAGTTTGCTAATGCAGAAAGCCTGTTTCCTGTGAAAGATATTTGGACCAACATCTAAAGTGGCCCATTAATGCCCCAATACCAATCGTACAGTCGCAGGATCTTACGTTCAGTATTAGTCTGATAAATGTTTCAAATGTGTCCAATAGGAAAGAAAACCATACAAAAATACGATCGGCCTAACTATTGCCTGATATCGGAATATCCCAATGTCATGCAACTGGAATTGGTGCGTGTAGGAGCCCCTTAAATTTTAAGGTGTTCAAAATATGCCTTAAAAAGAATCTTCAATTACTATATTAAAATGCACATGAACTATTAACAGTATACCCAAATGACAAATTATACTTAAGTAACTACCCCCACAACCACAGTTGTTAGATGTAGAATTAAAGAGCCTCCTAAAAGGTTATGTTTCTGCTTCCTCTCCTAGCTATTTTACAAGCTTGCATATGCTTGGGGGAGGCAGCTAGAGAAATACTGTAGGATTCAATCATTGGCTGAATCAACTATAACATCTATGCCTGTCAGCTGTTAAAAGGAAGAACCTGGAAGCAGAAATGAATAATGGAAAATTGGGCAGCATTTCAGGTTAGTCTTGCATCTCTCAGATTTGTTACTATTGCAGTTTTCGGGGGAAATTTACCTAAACAATGTTTTATTTGAGGGATGGGCTTTGGTTTTAAGCACAAATTTGACCAATCATCTTATTCTTTTTCAAATTCTATTTAAAGTATTTTGCATTGAAAAAAAAGTTGAGAAAAATTAGATTCTTTAGGTAATTACATTACAAACATCTGTTTCTAAATGCCTGGAAAATCATTTTTTTTCAGACTTTGTAGATGAAACCAAACCAAATGCAATTATACTTGAGATTTAGTTAGTTGACTTATAGAAACAAATGAAGTTACCCTACAGTAGTTCAAAGAGAATCTGAGATCCATTGTGATATATGGATTTAGGATTCCTGCATGTTATGAATTTCTTCTTTAAGGTTTCACTACGTCTTTTCTCTAAAACAACTGAGATAGAGATCAAACGAATTGTGAATGACAATTATCATGAAAATGGTATTAACAAACAATACATCTATTGAAGTTGCTTGTAGTCTTAATTAGGACAGCTGGTATACTGTATGCTATAAATAAAGATTTCTGCTAATCAGTTTAAAGGGAAATTTGTTGCTCTCTCAAAATTAAAAGCTATAACTAGACTTATTTTCTCATACAGGTTGAAATAAATGTGCTAGTTAAATAAATGCAAATTATCTAGTAAATTTAACTTGTGACTTACCTTATGGCAAAGAGAAATGTTTAGGAAATAAAGTCCTGCTATTGTGTTGGGTATCCACATTTCAGGGTGGGTTGCGGTTTTAATGCAGGGTATCTATGGGGATTGTGTAGGTCCAAAAAGTCTCTATCATGAAGTATTAAAAATAAATTGTGGGCCATAGAAGGTATAAAATAAAGAGAACAGGAAAAGACAGCAGTAATAAAATAAAACAATCACAATAAAAAGGAAAAGAATATATTTGTTACAATGGGGGAAATTGTAAAGTGTTGAAATGTAGAAAACTACAGAAATAAATGTATTCCTGCACATGAATCAATTAGTCTTTACTATTTTGTAATCAGAGGTGCCTGCTAAACTGAACATGTCATAAATGTAGAATTTTGTGCAAGGAAAAGTAGTTATCAACACACTATTATATAAACATAAAACATATACAGAGAAATGAATGGACTTATTGCTATTTCTGTTCTTTCCGTATTCAATGGTTTTATTCCCGGTATGCATCCATAGTAGACACAATATCCCAATGTGCAAGATTTCTTTTATACTATAACTATGATTCATTTGTTCCTGTGCAGTCTCAGTAAGTGCAAGTTAACAATCCACATCAGAAGCAATTATCTGACCAACTCAATTTCTTTGAGTTAAAATCAGTCAAATTCAATAAACGACATTTCTGCAGAATTCTATTCTTTGATGTCCCCGCAGCCTCAGATCTGAAATACTAACTGGACAATGAGAGTGTTCATCATCTTGAAAGCCGAGATCTTAGTGGGGGTAATAAATAACTATATTTACTGGCACACAAAAAAACAGATGCGGAGGAACTGGCATAAGAAAGATTTTCCCTTCTCAATCCTGCTCCTCCATTCACGTCTTTACAAATGGGCCTAATTGTGAGGGTTTTCAATATATAACCTATTATCTAACAATAGGAGAACTTACACTAAGCTATATGGCAAATTGGAATTTTCTGGTTTATTTCATTTTATCCATCTTACTTGCACTAAAGAAGCTTTCTGTCACAACCAGGAATCTCCTGAGGGGTGTTTTAAAAAGCAAAAATATATTTGCTGTTTAGGGTTAAATGTAATCATAAGGCTGGGTACACACCAGAAGATATTTTGGCCGACCGACTGATTCAGAACACTTTCGTTGGTCGGGCAAAAATATCTCCTGGTGTGGGGTGACCGCGACCGACCTAGATCGTCCGTTTATCCGGACTGGACGAACAGATGTGTTCGTAAAATTCCGATTGATCGTGCAGTTCCTTATGGAATTTGCCGCGACCGATGGATGTTTGTCCGGCCAATTGCTCGCTTGTAGCGAGCGCTCAGTTGGGACAAATAGTCCCTTCATGTGTACCCAGCCTAAGGTAATCAGGAACACAGTCTTGATTAGAGACTATAGGGACTGTATTCTAAAAGACCCTAGTTCCAATGGGCCATGTTGTTTTAACACAAAACCTTCTACATTTTTCTTGTTTTCCCTTTCCCTCATGGTCTTGCTATGAGGTTTCAAATTACAGGCATGTTTGTAACCCAGAGACTGCGTGTATTTGTCCGACGTTGGGTGTTTTTAAGGGACGTGGTAAGAAAAGTGTTTATCCTCACTGGGGGCCCAGAGGAAAGGATAAGGCTGGGTACACACCAGCAAGTTTTTTGACTGTCAGTCGCGGCAACAGTGCGTGCGTGACTGATCGTGTGGTTTCATAACCGCACTATCGGCTGAGATTTACCATTAGTCCTGATCGCCTGTTCGTCCGATATGGAAAACGTGGCTTATAAATCATTGCTGTTGGCCACAGGATCTTTTTTTATGAACAAATATGTTTTAATTATGCAAAGCCAGTAGTGAACAATGGATCAGACTTTGGAGCTGTCAACCTGGTGAATATAATCTATAATAATCCATGTAATCTACCACAACTGTCACAGGTATACCCAGCTCTACCTGTTTATCCACCATTCCTGATATTTTCTTCTCTTCACCTACCACGTGTCAAATTTTTCACCTCTTTGTTTCCAACTAGGTATGGGGGGGAGGGTATTTTGAACTACACAGGGGTAGATAGAGAAGTTAGGGATCAGGGGGCTATTAACACAACGGAGGATGGAGAAGGGGGAGCATAGAGGATAAGGAGGCATGTACGACCATGTATGGAAGTAAATCAATTGATAATCTAAAATGTATGTTTACAAATGCAAGAAGTCTGGATGGAAAAACCGGTGAACTTGAAATAATAGCTTTAAAGGAAAGGTATGATGTGATTGGTATAGCAGAATCATGGCTTAATGATTCACACGACTGGACAGTAAATATTGAAGGATACTCCTTATTTAGACATGACAGAGTTAATAAGAAAGGAGGAGGAGTATGTATGTATGTTAAACAGGAATTGAAGCCAAATTTAAAAGATGGAATAGATGGGGGAGTAAACGATACGGCAGAAACAATATGGGTGGAACCGTGTACAGAAAGCAAGAAGGTAGGGAAATTAATTGTTGGAGTATGTTATAAGCCGCCAAATGCCGGGGAGGAGGTGGAAATGAATCCACATATATGCAGTTGGCGAAGGCTGCTGGTATGGGGCATGTTCGGGTTATGGGGGATTTTAACTACCCTGACATAGATTGGAGTAAGGGAACTGCCAGCACCTCAAAAGGTATAAAGATCTTAAATTTCCTATATGAGCATTTTCTTTCACAGATGGTAGAAGTTCCTACTAGTCAGAATGCGTTGTTGGATCTGGTGATATCTAATAACCCTGAGCTCATTTTGGAGATGAAGGTAATGGGAAGCTTAGGGAATAGTGACCATGATATAGTGTCATTTAATATAGGTTGCAAAAAACTAAAGTGCACTGGGTTAACAAAAACTTTTAACTTTAGGAAAGCTAATTTTATGCTGTTAAAGGAATCACTCCTGCTCATAGACTGGGGGGAATTGTTTCTAGGTAAAGATACAGAGCAGATGTGGACCACTTTTAAAGGGATATTAAACTATTACATTTCTAAATCGGTACCTTTAGGGAACAAGTGTAAAAAAATTAGGTCCTCTCCTGCATGGCTTAATGCTCAGGTAAAAAGGGAAATGGAAAAAAAAGAAAAAGGCTTTTAAAATTTTGAAAACAGAGGGAACAGAACAGGCTTACAGGGAGTACAAAAGCTGTAATAAAGAATGTAAGAAAGCAATTAAACTAGCTAAAATAGAAAATGAAATACAGATTGCCGAACAAAGTAAGTCCAACCCCAAAATGTTTTTTAAGTATATAAATGGTAAAAAGATGAGGACTGAGAATGTGGGACCATTAAATAATGGGGCTGAGGTGATTGGCTAACAGAGGATATGGTACGGAAACAATTAGACAAAAGTTAATATCAATAAAGCCCCAGGACCAGATGAATTGCATCCTCAGATTTTAAAAGAGCTTAGTTCAGTTCTATCTAGACCACTGTTTCTCATCTTTTCAGATTAGTTTTGGTCTGGGGATGTGCCGCTGGATTGGAAAAAAGCCAATGTAATACCAATATTCAAAAAAGGTAGTCGTTCACAGCCAGGTAACTATAGACCTGTAAGCCTAACATCAGTGGTAGGGAAGGTGCTGGAAACTTTGTTACGGGATCATATCCTTGACTTTGTCTCCAGAACTCATCTTATTAGTAGTAGTCAGCATGGATTTATGAGAAATAGATCATGCCAGACAAATTTAATTGGTTTTTATGAAGAAGAGAGTAAGAAGTTAGATTCAGGTACAGCAGTGGATGTGGTATATTTGGATTTTGCGAAAACTTTTGATACTGTGCCACATAGGCGACTAATGTATAAACTGAGGACTGTTGGCCTTGAAGAAAACCTTTGTTCATGGATAGAGAACTGGTTATTGGATCGCAAACAGAGAGTGGTGGTAAATGGAGCTACATCTATGTGGGCTTAAGTTCTAAGCGGAGTGCCTCAGGGTTCTGTACTGGGGCCGCTTCTGTTTAATCTGTTTATAAATGACTTAGAAGGGGGCATTGAGAGCAAGGTCTCAGTGTTTGCTGATGACACTAAACTATGCAGAGCTTTGGAAACTTCAAGTGATGTGCAAGTGCTGCAAGCAGACCTAGATAGATTAGAAAAATGGGCAGCAGAATGGCAGATGAGATTCAATGTTTATAAATGTAAGGTGATGCATTTGGGATTTAATAATCCCTGTGCCACCTACACCATAAATAACGCTGTGTTGAGTGCATCTGTAATGGAAAAAGATTTGGGGGTTCTGGTTGATAACAGACTTAGCTATAGCGAACAATGCCAGGTAGCAACGGCTAGAGCTAGCAAGATATTGTCTTGTATAAAGAGAGGAATAGATTCAAGAGAGAAAAATATTATTCTCCCTCTTTACAAGGCACTGGTAAGGCCTCATTTGGACTATGCGGTGCAGTTTTGGAATCCCATATACAAAAGGAACATCTTGGAAATTGAGGCAGTTTAGAGAAGGGCAACTAAATTAATAAGGGGAATGGAGGGGCTCGAATATGCAGGCAGATTAGACAAGTTAGGGCTGTTTACATTGGAGAAGTGACGTTTGCGTGGGGACATGATAACCTTATACAAATATATTAATGGGCCATACAATGAACTCTTTGGTGCATTGTTTACTAATAGGTCATATCAGAGGACTCGTGGACATCCTTTAATGTTGGAAGAAAAGAAGTTTCACCTTCAGGTTAGGAAAGGTTTCTTTACAGTGAGAACGGTGAAACTGTGGAACAGTCTTCCAGCAGATGTGGTAATGGCAAGTTCATTGAATAGCTTTAAAAAAGGCCTGGATGAGTTCCTAAAACTAAATAATATTGAGAATTACTGGTATTAATGACTTCATTAACTTCATTAACCTCCCTCTACAACTTTGCACCACATTGTTTCTAAGTAAAACTATTAAAATGTTAATGTTAGAGGGTTTGTAAAAACATTCGCTCTTATGTACCCAGCCTGTGCATACTACAACTACAGATGGAATGGATTTCCGAGAACTGCGTTAGAAAATTTGTGGATTTCAAAATTTTCGAAAATCTGAGGAAAATTTTAACATTTTGAAAAAAATCCAGCCAGTTGCCCTTTAAACAGGGCTGTCTTGGAAATAGAAGGGTTGGTCAGTACGTGTGTTTACCTGTGTCTGGTGGGGGGTTTTTTTTGCTTTTGGTGTGTTAAAAATAACTTTTTTTGATTGATAAAGATTTCAATTTTGAGTTTAGTTGCCCTTTACATAAAGATGCCAATGGAAATGGGAAGGTGGTTCAGTAGGTGTGTTTACCTGTGTCTGCGTAGGTATCAGTTTGCATTTATGAGTGTTAAAATAACTTTTTAATAATTTCATTTTTGACTTTAGTTATCCTTTAATAGGGCTGTTATAGAATAATAAAAGAAGATAAGAATAATAATTAATGTAATTATCAGCGGATGAGGAACAAAAAGTACTGAGATCTGTCTCTCTCACGCCTAATTAATGGATATATATATATCCATATATTTTTTAATTTGTCAGAATAAAGTCAAATGAATTATTTACTACTTATTTCAATACAGTAATAATATAAAGGATACTTGCCTTCCATGTCTTGCCGGATGGCATTAATGCAGACAGGTCCAACCACTGTCTCTGGAGGGCCAAGTCAGTGGTCTGGATGCCAAAACGTCACGCCAGCCGGTGCTGCAGCCCCTCCATTATAGTGCGCTAGCTGTGCTTTACATGCCTGGTGCCCATTGGGAAGGCATCATATCCCTTGGCCATGTAGTGCTGCTTCCCAAAATTCACCTTTTTAATGAAAACCCACCTTTTCAGGAATCTATGGGGGAGATTCAATATACCTAAATTAAAGATAAAACCCACATTAACTCGATGTCATATCGGGTTAACGTGGGTTTTACACTGATTCCAATTGATTTTGGAAACAGTGTAGCGCACATGATCCAATTTTTAAAGTGTTATGTTTTGCGCTACCTTGAGTTGATCTTTTTTTTTAAACCCAGGCAACTCCCGGCATCTTACCTTTAAGATCCCACTGCAGCCATTACGGTAGTTAATATTCGCCAGTGAAAATTATTTAATCCAACTGAAGAAATACAGTGATTTATCATGATCATTAACCCTTAAATCTTTTAGAAATATAAAGTATGAAGCTATTATGGCAGAAATGTGCAGGGCGTAGAAATCTATTTCTGTTTTGCTGCGCTTATATTAGAATTTGCGTGGTAGCAGAGGAATGTGTCACAGTAATGCAGAGAACTGTAATGATGTCAACTTGTTATTTACTTTCCAAATCTGAATGACTGAGCAAGGCGAAAGGAGAATCAATCAACCACAATGTGACCCTACAGGCGGAAAAAACAGCACTCCCACCAGCAAGAGATGGGGGAAGGGAAGCACATGTAACCAAGGCAATCTTGCATCATGTACTTAGGCTGGGTTTTTTTTTAAGACACTCTTCTCATTTTCATTTGTTTTCTCTGTTCACGGTAATATGTAAGGATCTAAGAAAAAACGTGAAAACTCGATAAGAATCAGAGAAGGGTCGTACACAATATTCTCCGTATAATAAGACTTTTATCGGCTTTTCAGCAGCAAATTTAATGTTCTGCTGAATCAGAATTATGGAGATCCTGTAAGTTCAACCATTTTCCTATTTATGTAGCTAAAACACAACGTAAAACTTTTGGGGCACCTGGGGTGTGTTAATCCATTCGCATGATTGCGGTGCCTTTTTTGTGTTGTGTAGTTATTTTTTTGTGTGTGTTGTAGACTTAAAATATTTCAAATGTTCCGTTGATATTCAGATGAATGTAGAATATATTCAAACAGCTCTGATATTTATTTTTTCATAATAATATAATTTCTCTTTTATATGTACCCAACTTTAGTATAGGGTGAATTATATAACTTAACATATTACTAAACCACCATGTTAATCACGTGGCCTTCTTAAAAAAAAAAACATTCCAAACATTTCCTTGCCATATTGTAAAGTAAATATTATACAAAGATATAAATCACATACGTTAACCCTTTGGCTACTTTCGGCAGTAGCTATTTCCATTCATTCCGCATAATCATTTATATAAAAACCTATCAGGCATTTTGTCTCCCATCCCCCTACTGTAGCACACTAAATGCCAAATGTGCAGTGTCACAAAGCACCGTATTCTATAAAGCGACGCTGCAATCTGTCTTATTGTCCTGCATATTGAAATTACTTTTCCTAGCAATTCTACTGATATGCCATATTTATCGAACAGGAAGGGCAACTATTACCACCCAATAAAATCTGCCTTGATTTTATGTTTAAAGGGAAAGGGAATGACAGGAAATAATAAGGGGGACATCACACATGTTATTGTTTTGTACTAGTTCGGGTCAGTTCCTCTGTGTGTCTGTGTGTGTTTTGCTCTAGGAGGTCACTGGCTTGGTGTCTCAGTTTCTCTCTGAATGTGTATAGTGTGGATCTTTTTTTTTTTCTTCCTGCCAGTCTCTCTTCCCCCCCCCCCTCTCTCTCTGCTCCTGCTTCTCTCTTTGGAGCTTCACACACACAAACAGAGGCTAACTAACTCTCCTAATGAAGTAGTTAGCTCTACCTTTTGATTGCCACTGCCACCACCATCAAGGATCACAGATCTAATAAAATCAAACTTTACTGATTTGTGGGATCTTTACTTTTTTTTTTAATTGTTTTTTTGTTTTTTTTTTAATCAAAGGCTTATTTTTACATTTTTATTTTTAATTAACTCTGGAGGATTTACAGTTAAAGATTGTTGATATGATTACATCTATGGTTGTTGTTTGCAAACCCAGGATCTACGACAGAAGGGTTAATTCGCTCTGCAAGTGAAGAAAAGTCTCCCTGTGTGTCTGTTGGCTTCCTACAAGAAGTTAAAGATTTAACCATCTCTTCCTTGAACTGCAAACTGTTCTTTATCCCACATTGCATCAGGTGAGTGAGTGTTCTTATCCTATGGGAAAGAATTTAACTCCATTGATCATGGATCAGCTGAATGGAACATTTCTCTGGTATATGCCAGGGATGGGTAAACTTCCTTCCATAGATTGGCTATGACTTAAGTGTCAGTTTTTTCTTATTGAAAATTCCATCTTTATCTCCGGTTCAGCCATCTAAACTTTGGAGTTAACCCTTTGCTTTAAGAAACTTTGCTGAATTGTTGCTTTGAAGGGTTAAAGGGAATCTTGGGGTTGATAGTCCAATGGTGTTTTTATTTTCTTGGATATTTATTCTAAAACTGTTTGGAGGAAAGCCGTTTTCTTACTGCATTACAGTGTATTTTCAAGGAAGAGACTAGGGAAAAAACCTGTAAAAATGCCAGGTACTCACATTGCAGATGGTGTGGAGTTTCCTCAATCCCTGGAGTTGGGGGAGGGGAATCCCATTCACTGGCTTTATGTTGGGCAGTGTTTGATTCCTTATGTCAAATGTCAAAATGCTCTACAGACACGACTTCTATTATCTTACATACAGATGTATAGATCTGTCCGAAACATGTAATCAGCTATGTCAATTCAGAAAAGAATGATGAAAATGTCCCATTCCGTGTCTAGATAATCACATTGTCATGTATGGGGAAGATTCATACTTGTTGAATGTTTTGCTTCAGTGTTTGTTGGACGTGGGTTCTGTCTGAGTGTATCCTTTGTTTGATCTGGAACAGCACTGTCTTTCTCTAAATGGTGATTACTATTGGCCTGCATTAGCAGTGTAAAGGGTGTCAACTGATAAAGGGGATATCCGCCAACCCTGCTGTGTGCACAAAACTGACAGTGGGCAGAGCATCTACAACATCCAGAAACCAGGCAATAGGTTATGGTGCAGATGATTTAGACATTTACATAGCATGGAGTTTCAAATCCTTGTACAACAGAATTCACTAGTATAAACTGTCATATGTCTATGCTGATTGAATGTCATAGATTTAACTAGTGAAACTGCACTGTTACTGTAGCAGGCTAGCTGGTTTTATGGGGGATGGACAATTTTGGTACCTAGAGCCCCCAACCTTTGAAGAACACTTAAGGAAGCCATACATGCACAAATTCCCGGTCGTACAATACCGGGATATTCCGTTATTGGACAATTGTTGGATCGTATATGGCCGATCATCCAATTTTCATCAGTTTGTTTTTTTTATCAGACAAGCGAAAATATTTTTATTGGTATTGGTTTGTGTAGTACTCCAGCACTACAGTCTATAGTCTATAATGTATTTGTGTTTTATAAAGACTTCAAATGACCTATCCTATTAAGTACCTTAACGTAAAGGGTATCTCCACTCGTTTTTGGAAGTTTTTGGAATCCAGTTCTATTGAAGAACGGGAGGTAAAGGAGCTGTGCCTTACCTTCCGTTCTTCAATAGAACACACGGAGCCAGGAGAGAAGGTAAGAAACTTACCGCTCGCTGCTCCCCCGGTGTGTAGTCTGACAGGTCCCGACGGACCTTGTCTTCTATGCGCATGCGCGAACTATGCACATAGAAGGAAGGTCCATCGGGACCTGTCAGACCAAGCGCCGGGGGAGCGAGCGGCGGGTAAGTTCTTACCTCTCTCCTGGCTCCTGTGGGTTCTATTGAAGAATGGAAGGTAAGGCACAGCTCCTTTACCTCCCGTTCTTCAATAGAACTGGTTTCCAAAAACGAGTGGAGATACCCATTAAGAAAATATTGCTGGTTTTAGGCTGGTAAACATGAGCAGATTATTCAGGTGACTGATCGATATTTCCGTGTATCGGTCAGTCGAACAAAAAGTCTGCACATTTTTTGCATGCGTCCATAACCGATAACTGGACATGGCAGCAAATTATGGGCCATCCTGCTGTCTCCTATGGACCCCACAATTGGTCTTGGCAAACTGTCAGCCATGGCCACTTTTGCTAAGACCGACAACGATTCGTCCCAGCCAACTGCTAGTGGTGAACCGTCAGCCAGGACAAATAATTGTATTGTGTATAGCCAGCCTTACCTTATCTGTTTGGTGATCATAATCTTTGCTGATAAAGTAACAATGATTTGCAGATATGTCTTCATCAGCACAGGCCATACATAACATAATCAAAGTACCTGCTTTCTATGACTTTCCGTGCCAGTCATTTTTGTATTTAACATTACGCAAAAGTGACATTTAAAAATGGCCTGTGCCTCCTGTTTGTACCCTATGTAAAATATAGATCAACTAATTGATATATGTATATGTGTATACTGTTATATTGTCTCTACTGATATAAATCTAGTCTTCTTTCACAAAGACTGAGGCTACTTCGGCTTGTGGTGGAAACGACAAAAGGTCGTCCGGGATAAAAAAATCTTCCTGTGTCTACCTAAAGGTGCTCCAAAAAGTTTAGAATTCTAGAGTCTTTTTACCATGAAAGGAAATCCTATTCCTACGAATATGTGTGGGCGCTAAGGCTAAAACCACACTAGAACGCACACGATTCGCAAACACGTGCGCAATTACGTGTGCAATTTGGGCCATTTCCCTTTATTGTAGTGTAAGCAAATCGCACTAAAAATGGTGATCACATGTGCTCTGATAAGTGGATCACAGCGGATACCAACGAGGGATGTGGCCACCCCCATTGGCCAACACTACTGTGCGCTTTTAAAAGTGCAATCCAATTGCAATCATTTCACACTAAAAAGTGCAGTAGTGTGGCCTAGCCCTAAGTGGTGAACTGTGAAAGTTCCACGTGTGCCACGTACCACTATCTTCCCTAATGTTAGAGAGAAAGGGTACATGATAGTCCCGCTCTATGCATGGTTAACTCCCAGGGATGGAAACTTTAGGATTCTATTTTTTTTTTTCATAGTTGTCCTTTAACATGAAAAGTTTCTATTAAAATGGAATATTTCTAGGATATATAAGAATTGCAAGGGTTCTGCCATCCACCTTCATGGAAAAGTATCTCAATGTGATTTAGCTTGTAGACAGATCAAGACATTTGGCAATTACCAACCCCCACCCATTCGTATGGATTTATACGGTACTGTATATTGTAGAATGACTAACAAGCAAAATATGCTGCTGTAACAATGTTCCTTTATTGATACTGTCTAATAAATGAAATAGCAGGTTCCCCTCCCTTCCCAATATGTAATGTGACAAGATGTTAAGAGGAAATGACTATTTCTCTCCCTAAAATGTAATTACCTGAACCGATGGTGTCATTTACCTTTAAACACTGAGAACACTGCAAAGGCAATTGTGTTAGGGCAGACACACAGTCAAGGTTAAATAAAAACAAGTTTTATTTTCTTACCCAACCCACATTTCCCAGAGTTTATCATTCCCAGAGGTGTAAGAGACTTAGGGGCGTATTAATAATGAATGAAGGAAATAACACGTTGTTGAAAGTTTGAGGTGTTATTTTGCCAACTCAATCTTGCAGTCTAGCAATTGATCTATAGATATGTTTAAAAGATGTGAATATTTCTACATAATTTGACACTATATGTGACACCTCTAATCTTCTATTTATATTGATCATCAAAAAAAACACTGATTATTTGGGCTTTTTTCCTCACTTAAGGGCCTGATGCAATTAAAGGTGCAAAAGTTTGCCCATGCTAATTACCTGCAGCAATCAATCTGATTTTATATCACTGCTGTGACCCAGTAAACAAACAGACCATGATGGGGGAAAACCAGCTAATGAGACCCAGTCAGCCATACCACCAAAACCAATTACCTTTCAAGATCACCCCATTGGTTACATTTTTTTGTTGTAATTAAGACACAGAGTCAACTTTAATTTTGGGTAACAAATAGGCCACGGCTTTATTAATAAATTTAAATGAAATTTAAATATGATATGCCTTTTTATAATTTGCATATTAACACGACTGTACACCCTTGCGCACCATAACCATCCTTGTTGTTAACCAACCTAGCCATAGATCTCAGCTTGAATGCCAACCACTGTAGGAGGAGACTACTTACTATAGAATTTCCCCATGCTACATTTGAGGGATACCAAATAATACATTCAAGGGTTACCAAATTGAACAATACATTCAAGGGTTACCGAACGATACATTCAAGGGTTACCGAACGATACATTCAAGGGTTATCGCAGAAACAGAATATTCGAGGAATATCGGCAAAACCCCGCAATCAAGGGTTATCCCTGAAACAGAGCAATTGAGGGATATCGCCAGAACACTCATTGGAGAGTTATATCCAAAACGCTGCATTCGAGGATTATCGCAGAAACTGTACATTTGAGGGCTATGCCTGAAATCAAGGGTTAGCAAACGATATGCCAATTTGATAATTATCGAAAATACGTCTGCGAGTTCGGAATACCTGAACTAGTTCGTAGTTTGGGAAGTTTTAAAAGTCCGAGTTCATCGGAACAATGAAATTTCTAGTTCATCTCTACTCCTTATTATATGAACAAACAAAGAAAATATAATCAATGCACATTCCTAGGCCCAATACAATATCATATTATCTGCACACTGACATACTTTATAAACAAAATGGTTTTAGTATACATTACTGTGATCACATGAATGAAAAGCCTTCCAACCACGTCCAGGTAACCCCAGTCTGGAAGGTCCTAACTTCTAACCTTTTTTACTTTAATTATCATTAGCAAACTTTTGCATTTCTCATACTTGCACACTGGATCAATATAACAGGCTCTCTCACTTCCCCCCAGCCCTTTGGCTTTTTAAAATGAGAGAAGAGACCATCCAGTGCTTTATATTAAAGGCATAGGACCTCCCATTAATTGATCCAGTGTGCAAGTATGAGAAATGCAAAAGTTTGCTAATGGTAATTGAAGTAAAAAAGGTTAGAAGTTAAGACCTTCCAGACTGGGGTTACCTTGACGTGGTTGGAAGGCTTTTCATTCATGTGATCACAGTAATGTATACTAAAACCCCTTTGTTTATAAAGTATGCCTGTGTGCAGATAATACGATATTGTATAGGGCCTAGGAATGTGCATTGATTATCTTTTGTATGTGTGTATAAATGTTTGACCAGATCAGTAGCACTTCCGCTATATTCAGTATATTCTGTATATCAGGCCTATAACTTGCTTATACCAGAGGAAGAAAGCTTGTAAAGCTAGGTACTCTCAACAACAACTTTGCCAATGATTCCTGGTCAGACAGGCGGCTAGGCAGAGGCTCGGTGCTTTGGACAACAATTGTCTAACATGTGAATAGGGCTTAAAGGGTATGTCCACCCTTAAATCTTACTTTTAATATAGGCTTCCCCCTGGTCCCCCAGCCCCAACCGCATTATTTTTATTTTAAGAAAGCTCCCCAAACTCTTACTTACCTCCCCTCTTTCCTCCGCCGCGCTCCCGGCCCTCTGCTTGCGAGAAATGCAAGCAGAGGGGCGGGACCGGCAGCCACGTCTGTGATTGGCTGAGCTGCAGCCAATCACGGACGCGGCTGCCGGCAGCTCACTTCAGCGGAGGAAAGAGGAGAGGTAAGTAAGAGTTTGGGGAGCTTTCTTAAAATAAAAATGATGCGGGTTGGGGCTGGGGGACAGTGGGAAGCCTATACTTAAACGGGGTAAAACGCTAGGGGGAGGGAATCGGGAGAGGGAGGGAGAGGGAGGGGGAGGGAGGGGGAGAAGGGCTGCAGTACGCATGGCAAAAATCTACCTGAGGCCAGGTAGGAGGCAGAGTCCTATATGGACTCTGCTAGCCTCCTGGTGGGCAGTTTTGGGGACTTTGGGGGGGGGACTACAGGAGAACCCTATGGAGCTGGGATGTTAGGTAAGGATTAAACTACACTACATGGTGGGGCCAGTAGTTGGGGGGATTATAGTTTTGGGGGTGGACATGCCCTTTAACTATATGGGGATATATAGAGCAAAAAGAAGAGTACTGTGATACGTTTAATGGACTAACGGTTTATTTAGTAGACAAGCTTTTGAGGGATCAACCCTCTTCCTCAGGTTAGAGCAGTACTAATAGAAACAAAGATTAACAGAAAGTAAAAAGCTAATTACGCAAGATTACAAGATAATAACCCCCCCCCAAAAAAAGAAAAAAAAAAAAAAATATATATATATACTGAGGAATGAGAGGGGGTAATAAAATAGAAAGATAACAGCGTACTAGGGTGAGAGGTAGCAGGGGGGGGGGATAATGAGGGGGGGGGATGCTGGATGAGAGAAAAGCAGACACTGAGAATATGCACATATTGTATACAATCCACATATTGTTCTACATACAAATATATTCAACATTTATAGTGGGCTAGGGATCCCAAATCTTGGTTTAACCCATTGTTTTTGGAGTCAAATAACAGAATCATTTTGGCTTCAAATGTTTTTCTATCTTGGTTGCTACTGAACTGTCCCTTCAAGATGTGGATTTAGAGGTTTTCCATGTAGTGTCCTGGTTGAGAAAAATGATGCCGCACAGGCAAACAGTTATTATTCTCATTATGGTGGGTGTAATTAGCTTTTTACTTTCTGTTAACCTTTGTTTCTATCAGTACTGCTCTGACCTGAGGAAGAGGGTTGATCCCTTGAAAGCTTGTCTACTAAAATAAACTGTTAGTCCATTAAAAGTATCACAGTACTCTACTTTTTACTACATATATTGGACTAATAACGGCAAAACAATCATTATTTTTACCTGGATATATAGGGAGCATGCAAGGTAAATGATGAAGCATACAAGGTAAAGAAACGCTCTTTAAATAACTGGATTAAAACTTTGGGGGGGGGGGGGGGGGAAGAGGTGAAATACATGTGTGGGAATTTCAGCAGTGCTCCTTTAACTAAGTTATTTTCCCTGACAGCCAATAAAATAAGCTACTGATTCTCCACTGCTTGGCTTACTGGCCTTTTTATGGCTCATCAGCATTTCTTTAGCAGTCCGTGTTAGAGAACTGCCGGATACCCAGAATTAGAGGGGTTTTAGGGCAATTGGCTGTCTACACAGATACAATGTATATCTTCTGCTATTATACAAAGTGGAATTTACCACAGTGTCTTGAGTACTGGCTAATAAGTGCTGTGCGCAACTTAATAGGAGCAGGGATTCAGGGTTATCTGACTGGGGTACACGTGGTTAAAATCCAAATGAATAAAGAATGTGACCAAATGCAATGTAAAAATGTAATTTAATCAAAAGGGCTAAAAATGATTTTACAATGTATTTTGCACCCTGGCACTGTGTGCTTAACCTCCAGCTTTGCCATAAACATAAAAAGATATATAATTGTAAAGCACCTTGCCACCTCACATTGACCCGAGAGTCACCAGTGTAAATATGAACTTACACACACAGTCTCTCTCTGACCCCAGTCGTTCTGGGGTGTGGCTGCTGTGGTCTGGGGGTGTCGCTGGGATATAATTGCGGAGATTATGAATAGGCCCAATCCTTATACCTTTCCAGGCCCCATGATGGATGGGAGGTATGTGTACCCTCCAATTGTGAATGGTCTTGTGTCAGAAAGCATTTATGTAGTAAATATTTGTATTTAAATACATTTTGACAGCTCATTTGTTTTCCTGGGTTATTGTAAACACAGCACTTTTATGCTTCATTTCCCCATTTAGATTACATTTTAGGAACATAAATGTAGTTAAAAACAGGAACAAAAAATATGAAAAGTGCTGCAATAAATCATAAAATTAGAAATTCACATCCTACCCTCATTTCATACATTGGTTTCTAAAGCAGTCCTTTATACTAGTTGTATTGTTACCCTTTCCATTTTTAGGGGGTTAGGGCACGGCCACACTGTGCGATTTTGATGCGTTTGCGCATTAATTTTTTTCTTTAAAGAAAAACGCATGCGATTGTGCAAAAAATGCAGAACGCATTCTCAATTACATCACACCCGAAAACACACGTTCTCGGTGCGTTGCTGCAATTGCAATGTTCGGAAAAATCACATACGCAAACGCATCAAAATCACATGCTCAAACGCATCAATATCGCATGCGCAAGCGCATCAAAATCGCACTATTGTGGCCTAGCCCTTAAATTATATTTGTCTTGTTCCTATTTGGGGGTTTTATAGTTTTCGTATATTTGGGGTTTTTTTACAGTGTCATTGTACCAACCTACATGTTTATTAAGACATTTACATTTCCAGCTATTGTAAAAGAAAAGACTGGCTCAAAAGAGGTGTGAAGGAAGTCATTAATGTTGAAATAATAAAAAAAAACAAGCCTAAATAGAGGTGGGTGTTCAACATCTACTGTCTGTCGTGTTTTCACGCCTTAACCTGGGCAGATTAATAACATCTCTTAGCCACAATGCAGTCAACACCTTGCATGTTTTCTGTATATACTGAATAAGACGCCAGTTCCAGAGACATTACTTACCTACCAGTTCCAGAGACATTAACCAGTTCCAGAAACATTTCTTACCTACCAGTTCCAGAGACAGTACTTACCTACCAGTTCCAGAGACATTACTTCCCTACCATTTCCAGAGACATTACTTACCTACCATTCCAGAGACATTACTTACCTACCAGTTTCCAGAGACATTACTTACCTACCAGTTCCAGAGACATTTCTTACCTACCAGTTCCAGAGACAGTACTTACCTACCAGTTCCAGAGACATTACTTACCTACCATTTCCAGAGACATTACTTACCTACCAGTTCCAGAGACATTACTTACCTACCATTTCCAGAGACATTACTTACCTACCATTTCCAGAGACATTACTTACCTACCAGTTCCAGAGACATTACTTCCCTTTCCAGTTCCAGTGAAGTTCTTTGTCTGTTTTTGGTATCAGTTCCCAGGAGCACCTTCTCAATTATCTGTTTTTTAGCAGTGTCTCAGTATCCTGCATACAATTTCTGCTCATCTCGCTCCAAGTATCCAAGCCTACGGACTTTGGTCTCCTCCAGAAAGCGTACCTGTGAGTACCCAGGCCTCCGGCCTCATTTGTACAGTTTGGAGTCAATTGTCCAATTTTACTTTTGGTCCCCTAATAAAGAGGTTGGCACAGATTAAAGCTGTAATTCCTAAACTCTTCCTCCAATTTGGAAAAGATTACCCTGAAGTTAAAGCTAAGAGTCTGCACTTTTCAAACCTCCCAGGCTAACATTTAAGCAAAGTAATGAAAAATAGTCAAACACCCCATGGCACATTGAAATCAAAGGAGTCCAGCTGATTTCAGTGAAAAATTGTCTGAAAAATACCAGTCACAGTGAAATTGAGCCATATTTTAACACCTGGTTGGCTAAAATATGACACTGATTTGCCATTTGGGCTGAAATATAACCCATGTATACCTAGCCTTACAGACACACAAATGCTGACCTGGCCAGGGTAAGGAATCAGGAGAGAGGAGGAAATTTAAAAAATGTGTCTCATAACAAACAGCTGTCTAAGGTGCATTCTCCATTCTGGGCTTTGTCATCAGCTCATTGACTAATTTTTAACACAGGACCACCATGCCTGTTCTGATACATCCTTTTCATTGTCTTAAAGTGCTAGTATAAAGCAGCACAATGTCTTTCATTGATCTTAGTTTGCATCTGCGTTGTTTTTCTTCCATAGGCTTTAAATGAGGCATGGGAACTGCCTGTAATATATGTATAAATGCATCTTTAATATTTATCAGAATCTAAGATTTTAGAATCTTCGTCAGCAGTTATATTTCCATTGCTTCGAGTATTGAGCCAGAATTACATAATAGTATTAGGAAAATAAATATATACAAAAAAAAATATTCTAACTTAAATTCCATTTCAATGTAATTTAATGAACTGCTGAGCCCAGAATGTAAGCATGCCAGGAATGACAACACAAGATGTTGGGAAAAGTCTTTTTTTGATTTAGATGTGGCTAGGAGGAAATCATAAACGTGTTGGTGGAAACCAGACAGTAACAGGCATTATGCTAGAATAACCTTACATAACTTTACTTTATTACACTCTGGAGAATGTTCAGTTCATAAGAACTTTGTATTAACTCCAGTAAGGGTCTTTTCTTTTAAAGATTTCATTCCTGAAATCTAACCGTGAATGACTGCAGCTGTGTTTAAGGTGCTTAGATTGAACCTAAAGTTCTATTGGTTGGATCCCATTGGGAACTGTCAAAGAAAATCATTGGTTTTTATTATTCAAGAAGATAAACAATAAGAGCAGCATAAACAATAATGGATCATGTAAATGAAACTCCACAATGAGGTGCCTGCACATAATTCTCTTTTCATTATTGCCCCGGGTTAACATTTTGCCTTGCGGTAAGGAGATCAGCGTTCCAGTAGCTTTGCTTTTTTTGTGGATGTGTAGAGAATTTGCTGGTAACTGTCAAGTTTCAAAAGCCATAGCAACCAGAATGTCCAATTTCCCTTCTCATTGAAAACGGAAAAGTGTCTCTGCAGGTTTGGTGCTAAATGAAATGTGTCATTTTACTTAAAGAAACAAAAATATTTGTTGTGAAAGAGAAAAAAAACCTGAGAAGAGCTGTAGTCTCTGAAAAAATACATTCTTTACTTGAAAAGACAGATGATAAAATAATATTTTACTAGAGTCATTGTTTCAGGGAAATGTTTAAAAAATGATTAAATCCCATAACAAGTCTATTTTATATTCCTTTACATGATTCAAAGCAAACTAGTCAGACTGGGTTTGGAAAGCCTAGCCAAGCATTCTGAATGGTATAAATAGTGAAGGCCTATCATGCGCTGAAATCTTAAGCTGGGTACACACAGTAACGATAAAGCCCCGATACCATTGGATCCGACAGTATCGGGGCTTTATCGGTATTGTGTATAACTTCATTTCCCCAATGAGCGCGCGGCCGTCGAACGATCGGGTCGGCCGAACCCTCGTTCGGGAAAGACCGAAAATTTCCATCACTTGCGCTAGACTCCCTATAGAGGAGTCTAGCGCGGCTGATGGAAACACACAGTCCCGAGCGTTCTCCCTATGATGTGTATAGGGAGAATGCTCGGGACTGTGTGTATGCAGATCTTTGAAAGAAGGCAGACAGGATCTTGCAGATCCTGTCTGTCATCTTTCAGAAATCTGTACTGTGTGTACCCAGCTTTAGTCAAATCAAGCCAATAGCATCAACTTCATCACAATTCCTTTGAATACCTTGTGTAGGGCCTACCCTCAGGTAGCCACTGGACTATTCCACCAGACACAACCCCCACGGACAACCCATGCCCCACCTATTCTTGGATAAGTCCGGGACAGGTAAAGTGGGTGGTTTAAGGCTTTATTGCCCTCTAATGTTTTTTAAAAATATTAATAAAAAAACAGGATCTTTCAAATCTGCTGACTTCCTTTTTATTCTGACAATCATTTAAATTCATAAAATTCGCAGCTTTAATGGTTGTTAATCTTAATTTAATTTTTAGCATTAGATTTTAGATTATGCCCAGAGATTTGCTTAGACATTTTTGCCCTAGATATGCTACAATACTTTGTATAATTATCCAGACGTTCTAAAGATATTTTCACAAAGTATTTTGTATAATTGTATAGTTTTAACACACTGCCCTTACTATGGCACGTCTAACCTTCCCTATGTATTTGTATGTTACCCACCTAATTAAATTGAAAGCTCTATGGGGCAGAGACTTCTTTCCTCATGTTACATGGTTCAATCACTTCATTTATTTATATTTTTTGTTCCTTTTGTATGGCTTTTTGTATTCTAATTTTGTACAGCGTTGTGTTACCAAGTGGGAATAAACAGTTAAAGTATAGTAGGTTTTTTTTAGACAATAGAAGTACAATAGTTTTTAAAATAAAACTATGCTGGACTTAAACAACAGGCAAGGGCAGCCACCCTCTTTCTTTAACTATGCAGACACAATTATACATTGAAGTCCATATATCCATCTTGCAGACAGCTGATGAAATCTTTCATTCATTTTTGCAAGCCAATGAGGAATGTCTTTTGAGGTTTGGGTCGTAAAGAGCAAACAAGAAATAGATCAGAATGATGAGAGAGAATGATTTTCATAGGATGAGAACACAAAGCTAAATTCTCCCTACAAAAGAAATATTATTTACAGTGTCGAACAAATCTAATTTACTCATCCAGACTTCTGATTTTTTGGTATTTAGAAAAAGTATAAAAAGGCTGTGCGTCCCTACACAGCGTCACTGTTCAATGGTAACCAGGTTAGGAAAACGAAAAGTGAAAATTGCTTTCCTTTTAATCACCACAACAAAAACAATCTGCAAAGCTCAGCACAGTCGGTAGAGAGGGAATGTCATTAAGTTTTATGTTAAACATTAACTTGATGAAAGGGTTCAGCCATTACACAAGGATGTCGCATTTCCCTTTAAAAACCAACCGCATTTCCTCGTTCACAGTTTTAAAGCAATTAGTTGTAATTGACTAAGAAGTCTTTAATGGGTTGTTTTTATGTACCTTGACTTTGCAGCAATTTTACATCTGTATCCATAGGAGACCTCTTTACCAGTAAGGCTGCTGCCATTAATTAGATGCTAAAGTTAATTTAAACTTTTTGCATAGTGTTTTATTCTCACTGTCATAAGGAAAAGCGCCTGAATGTTATTTGTGCAAGGTCATTAGATGTCAAATGGCTGATATGGTAAATGGATTACTGTATTAATGTTTTTCTGTAAGGTGCCAAACAAATAATGACATTGACAGTAATGAGGGTTTGCTTTAAAATAGTCAAATTGTAATTATATACTGTGAGTTTCCAGCTTTGTAAAGTGTAGGGCAAACTTGGGGCAGATGCAATACGAGGAGGCTATAACGCTGGGTTCCCACAGTATCAATCTTTTAAAGATTCTATAAGATTCTGCCTGTCATCTTTAAAAGATGTGGCTACACACAGTCACAAGTATTCCACTATATAAAGTATATATAAAGTATAGGGAGAACGTTTGGGACTGCCACACTTCCAACCATTTCCGTTGCTGAGTTGCTGAACGTTTATCGGCATCGGAAACAGTAATTTTAAGCGTACACACGTTACCGAGAAAGGATTGATTTGGCTTAAGGTAAAGATATTATTGGTTGCTGGAAATTAATACCACCGGCAAACCTTTGCTCCTCTTATTGCATCAGCCCCTTTAAAGTTTGTTTACTTTATATCCAATTTGAAAAATATATGTGAAGGAGCCGTTTTTTTACATTTTGACCACGATTTTCACCATCTGACCACAATTTTCGGTTATGATTTTTGCAGTTTTAATTATGCAATTTTACAATTTTCGAGCCTGATTTTCAAATTTTTGCTTTTTTGGAAATTCCAAAAATTCTGCCAGAATTTTCAAAACCGCCAGTTCTATTTGACGCCATAGGTTCATTTGAAAACTAGGATTCTTCTCTAATAAAAAGTGCCCTTCAAAAACGACTCCTTGATCTTTCAAAAATAATTTTATCATTAGTCTTTTTCCATAAAATAGACTTATAATTAACAAAAAAAAAAATAATACTGTAGTTTTAAAGGGCATGTCCACCCCAAAACTAAAATTTAACCCACCACTGGCCCCTTTTCATCTCTGCTCCAAATGGTTCTCTTGTTCAGTCCCAGAAAGTGTAGTGTAGGAGCTGTCTGTGAGTCATGTCGTCCCTGCTGCTTCTTTGTCCTTACTGAGGTGTATCACATGCGCAGAGGACCCCTCCCCCCTGCCTCCCATCCCAATCTATCTTTTTTGAATGGTGTCCTACCTTTACATCATTTTTCTGTAGTGTAGACCCTACCCCCAACCGCCAGGTTTGATTGCCAAAAAAAGATCAGAACTGTACTTACATGCCTTCGTTCCCCCGGTGTTCAGCAAAGCCGGCAGCCACATTCGTGATTAGTTGCCTCTCAGCCAATCACAGACGCGGCTGCCAGTCGGGCCCCCTGCTTGCAGTTACAGCAAGCAGAGGGCCCAGATCTGAGCTTTGGGGGAACAAATGCATGTAAGTACAGTTCTGATCTTTTTTTTGACAATCAAACCTGGTGGTTGGGGGTGGGACAGGGGGCTATACACTACAGTTATAGTTTCTTTTAAGGGTGGAGTTACCCTTTAAACAGCAATTCTTCTTCCCAATATGGACACAGTTACACAGCATTATTACTCATCTCATTGATAAAATTTACTATGTTCTCTATGTGATGTTCTTACTAAAGCTGGGTACACACGATTAGATATTTCGGTCCGATCGACCGATAGTTCAGTGTCAGTGTGTTCAGGGTCGATCGGACCGAAATTATCACATCCGAATGCTCCCATGTCCGACCGACCGTTCGTCCGAATCGGACGAAAGGACGATCGGACATGGTGGAAAACCTCGTCCGATCGTGCAGTCCTCTATGGACCGCAGGATCGGTCACGGTAACTATCGAATGCGGCTGCTTTTTATCGAACGGTCGGTCAGGAGGAAAAATCGCTAGGTGTGTACCTACCTTAAGTTTCTACTTACTGTAGCAGTAGATTGCTTATATCCTGTTAACCTGTTTGTTTTTTTTTAATTTAAAAAAAACTCCTATGAAACCAAAGACTGTGATTATTTATCAATAAAATATTGTCACCTTACAGGGTATGTCCTCCACCCAAACAAAAATTTCAGGGTTAACAGAAAACCCCATAAACCTAGACCTAGCAATGTTTAAAGTGTTCAAACCGTTTCCTATGTGTAATTACCTAATGTACTTACCAGCCCTCGTTCACGTCTCATTTAGGCCAATTACAGATGCAGCTGCTGGTCCGGCCCCTTTTTCTGCTTCCGTGCAAGTAAAAAGACACAGAACAGCAGCAGAAGGCAGTCAAGGGAATGAGGGCTTGTAAGTAAATTTAGGAGCAGATTTTAACACTTTAAACATTGCGAGGACTAGGATATCGGGGGTTTTCTGTCAACTCTTAATTTTTTGTTTGTGGGTAGACATACCATTAAAGGCTAGGTAAGCTTGAGCAGATATTTCGGGCCGACCAATATTTATGTATACTGGTCAGAAATATCTGCTTTCATTCTTTGGCTGCGGATGACCGATGATGGTCACCCTTTTAGTTCGAATCTTCTCCTATGGAACACACAAACGGTCATGGGGAACTGCCGCAGCTACTTTTACCATGACCATCGCTAATTTGGCCAAGCTGACCGGCTGATGGTGGCGGACATGTTCCAGTCTTTACAACCTTTCCTTTGTTCAAAAATGTATTTATAATGAAACATTAGAACACAAAACATTGTTGATATGTGTTCATATTGCTAATTGTTAAAATAGTTGTTTATGTGAAAGTTGAAATAGTTGCTTTTAGAGATGGCCGAACTTCCGAAAGTTCAGTCTGTTTTCGAACTATATGGAAAGTTTGAAAATGGACCCATTAAAGTCAATGGGAGTTAAATATTTCGAAAAGTTCTAATGAAATACAATTAAAATATCAATGGTAACTTTATGTAAATGGCTGTGGGACCTGGGAAATGGTCTAGGGAACTCGCTTGAATATCCAGAACCTTCAAAAAATCACTTTTTCGAGCTCCCACGTTCGATAATTATCTCATAAATGATTCGAACATTCGATAATCATCCCATAAACTATTCAAACATTCAATAATTATCCCATAAACGATTCGAACATTCGATAATCATCCCATAAACTATTCAAACATTCAATAATTATCCCATAAACGATTCGAAGATCTTTCGATAATTATCAAAAGTCCGAGAAATCCAGGTCCGGGATAGTTCGAGAAGTCCGAGTTCGTTCAAACTTGATAAGTTTGGCTCGAAAACTTGAGTTCGAGTTCTAGTCCATCTCTAGTTGCTTTATGTACTTCCCGTAAGTTGCATTTGTCTTCCTGGCACCCTAACCTTACAGTATTCCAGGTTTTATAGGATTTGTATAAAGAACCCTTGGAACACTTTGCTTTGTAGTTTTTTTTTTCTATAAATGTCTGTAGGAAATGTTCTGTAGTACAGTAATATTACAATAATGTAGCTATAGAATTTGGGAATTGCCTTTAAATGTTGCTGGTATATCTGAATTGTGTTTAGAGAGTTCTATTATACTTTGTTTTTCCCACACAAAAGCCTACACACAGACATTCCTCCCATGGCATTGTTTATAGTGTCACCCAGGGAAAAGGCTTTACTGCTTTTAAAGCTTCTTTGTCCTCCACTGAATTTGTGCTTTCAATGGTCTAAATGGTCTGAACATTCTGGTTTAATCATTTGCCACAATATTTCTAAAATTGTCCCCAAGGAACAAACTGTTCCTGAACCTGTCATTACATTCTGCTAAAGTCTTTTGCTGGTTGAATTCTATCATCAGATAAAAGCTAAAATGCTGTTTGAATGATCGCCTGAAATAACACATTATACAAGGGTCTATTTTTGAACCAGAAAATGTATGGATGGAAAAAAACTGTGAATTGGTTTTGTAAAGAGGTCCATTGCATATTATGTTCAAAGGAATATAGTGGGGTAATCCTTCATTGACCAATTGTTCATTTACTGGTGAAATGGATAATAATTCTAAGGACCTATTTTACCCATGTCTGACTTTGTGTGTTGACATTTGACATCTGGTTCACATTTAATAGAGAAAAACTATCACTAATGGTGTTCTCTAGAACACAGAAAATTAAATTAAAATGCCCAATGGGGCAGAACAAATTGCATGATGTCATTGTTTTGTCATTGATGTCAATAGATGTAATCTGTAATACTGTTTAAGCTCTTAAACACCTCACTTAGCTGCAGAGGAGGTGCACCAGAAAGCAGCTGTAAGTTATTAGCTTGGACTTCACAGCCATAACTGATGGCTGCTACCAGTAAGGAGTGGAATGGCAGAGGTTGGGGGGAAAAGGTAAGTATCATGGTATCAGAGTTTGGGGTGTGGATATGCCCTTTAATCTATAAGTACTTGTAATACTTATAGGAGAACTAAACTTTTTAAATCCTAATTTATATGCCTTTTCCCCCAGAACACCTATAAATTGTAAGATATATATATATATATATCTAGTAAGTGGCATTTATCTACATGTAATAAGTAGATTCTGTAACTAAGAAGGCTTCCATGTTGCTGCCAGTTCAACTCACAGCGCATGTTGTCTATAAAAAGCCTTGTGAGTATGCACATGTATTGGCCACACCCCCTAACCCCACTATGCACAAATTTTATATACAGAGGACTTCATGCCAATATGGATACCCTCGATAAGACTTAGAAAGCTGCTTGTTACCCTGTAGTAAATAGAATAGTAAAAATGTATATACTGTAAAGAGAACATTTTCATTTGTCTGTAAATATAGCATTGTATCATTGTGTTTGATGATTAGAAGTTACACAAACAGAGCAAATAAAGAGTTAAATAAGGTTGTAAAGAGTTAAACTTAAGAAAATGAACTCACTCAATGTAAAGAGGCATAAAAGCCTTGATAAATGTATAACTACTTTCACATTTCCCTGTAAGGAAGACAAGAAAATCACTTCATCCATCATGTATCTATTTAGAGTGATAAAAGTTAGGCTGTATTCCTTTAAAATAATATAGCGATAACCAGGAAGAACGGAGCACTCCTGGGAATCTTGCAATATCAAAAGACTTTATTTGCAAGATTCCCAGGAGTGCTCCTTCTTCCTTGGTTATCGCTAGGTTTTATACTTTAGCGGAAGCACCCGGGCAGCTGTCGATTGCAGTTGAGGGTGCCGCTCTACCCTTGTTACTTTAAAATAATATAAATCATATTTTAAGATTCTCTAGATAACTGTCAGTTGATAAAAGTAAAACAGCGCACAACAGGGTTATTCAATAAAAGTTCTTATCGTTAAAATTGGTGCTAATTTTGCCCCAACCAATCAGATTTTAGCTTTCAAATGTTAAATAATATGTGATTGGTTAGAACAAAATTATAGCCATTTTTAAAGGGTATGTCCACCCTTAAAAATATTTTTTTATATGTTACTCCCCCTGTCCCCCCAGCCCCAACCGCTCTATTTATTTTATCAGAAAATGCCCCACACTTTACTTACCTCCCCTCTTTCCTCCGCCGCGCTGCCGGCCCTCTGATTGTGAGAAAATGCAAGCAGAGGGGCGGGACCGGCAGTCACGCCTGTGATTGGCTGAGCGGCAGCCAATCACGGACGCGACTGCCGGGAGTTAATTTTGGCGGAGGAAAGAGGGGGGGTAAGTAAAGTTTGGGGCACTTTCAAATAAAATAAATAGAGCGGTTGGGGCTGGGGGGACAGGGGGAATGTTACATATAAGGGATTAACACTAGGGGGAGGGATGCTAATCGGGAGGGAGAGGGATAGGGAGGGAGTGGGAGGGGGAGGGAGGGGAGAAGGGCTGCAGTACGCAGTCAAAACTTCTCCCAGGCCAGGTAGGAGGCAGAGTCCTATATGGACTTTGCTATCCTCCTGGTGGGCAGTTTTTGGACTTTGGGGGGGGACTACAGGAGAACCATATGGAGCTGGGATGTGATATAAGTATTAAACTACACTACATGATGGGGCCAGTAGTGGGGGGGATTATAGTTTTGGGGATGGACATGCCCTTTAACTATAAGAACTTTTATTGAATCTCCTTGTTAATTTTTTACTGTGTATGGTAATTTGTGTGTACAGGTGCACATTTGGTGCTAAATAATTTCATTTATTTACCTATTTTAAGGTGCTGGAGTTTTCTAAAATAAACTAAGCAAAGTGCTGCAGTGTTTTTAATAAGGCTGGAATTGATTTTGTGTATAACATGGTAATTTACGAGGTTTATCAATAATGAAGGTGTTTTTTTTACATAACCAACTTACAGCTTTATTTCCATCTGTATTTTAGTTTAAGGACAAAACAGGTCTAAAGTCAATATACTCTAGATAAGGCAGTTTAGTTCTTAAACATGTTTCCCTAGTCATCTGACTATGACTTTTACAAGAATCTTTTAGCAGTAAATACCCTGGGATGTGTCTCAGAGTACACACACACAACCCCCCTCCCCCTCACACACCTCTATTCAGTCTAGGTTTCTTTATTTTCATATAAATGACTTAATTCTTGCCTCTTTTCAACCAGTTCTCTTTTTTATCTAGGGTGGGCTAGGTCCCACTAGCCTGTTTTATCTAGGCCCCACTAGCCTGTTTTATCTAGGCCCCACTAGCCTGTTTTGGTAAGTGCTGTGCGCTGCTATAGGAAAACGCACACCAATAGGAGAGGATGGGGATGGCCCCATTACATCTGCTGCCCTGCGGTGCTCTGCCGACCTTTTTCGCAGCGCATGCGATCACCATTTAGGGATACATCAAAGAGATGGCAGCGCACACCCATGTATCGCGCAACGTTATGCTTTTGCTGCGTTGTGCAATTCCTGCACGCTCATAAGTGGGGCATTGCCCTCAGATTCAGAACTGCTAGTAAAATGCAGTTACATATCTGAGTCCTGACTGGAGATTGGTTCTTCTGTGCTGGCCTATATGTTGATGTAGCTATTGTTACGCCTCCCCACATACAATCAGACTCTCCAGCTACATATTGCACGACCATGTACTTTATTTTCTCTTGCCTTTCATTTTCACTGGTGGAATTGGTGTTCTTTACTTTCCTTCTTCCAGTTCTGACAAAGGTCCGGTCTGGAGATCCACAACTTTTGTGTCTGTTTCTGTTACACTCTATGTAGGCTATAGTTAATGGTTTGGAGGAGTTAGTCCTATTTACATATTTATTGCACCTTATTGAGTTTATATTAAACAGTAATTGCTAAGTGCTGTATTGTAATTAAATTAGATGTGTTTGAATGAATTCAACGTCTTACAAGCATTACAAGACGGATTATGATTTTGTCTAGCAAAGTGCCAATTTCTTGCTACTTCCTTTGCCAGCTATATTTAACCAGGATCTAATGAAGATAAACAAAGAGAACTGGAATCCAATAGAAAAGCACGATATTAACTCAAGTAACCCAAACGAAAGCAATGAAGTATGGTCAAGCATGATAAAGCTTTTATTGCAATCAATAAAATAGAATTACAAGAACTAAACAAATCCCTCAACACACAAACAAAGCCACCACACATCCAAAGGTCAGACTAATTTGTTTGTAAGCATCTGGACAGCCACATAGATATAATAACTAATTTAACTATTGTGAACTGCAAAAACCAACACTCGTTATCTGCCACTTAAACGTTATATGGTGTAAAAGAAATAAGTGTGTTTGATGAACACTTAAAACACAACATATGCACACATACACAACCAGATACACACAAACGTACACACATATTATTATATACTATATATTATTTCATGTATTACTACATATACACGAGAAAGTACATATATAGGTAATACATAGTACGTATTCCATTTATAATACTGCAAAATACCACATTGAAAAAATAGAGAATCATTAGTAGAAATAACAACCTTTAATTTCAAACTTTACACTGTATCACACATTCCTATAATAAAGTTGGGAATATGCCATACCTCTGCTGCTGACCATCGAGTTTCACACGAGTGGGTCCTGTCCTGAAGAGACCAACTCCTCCAATCCACAGTAAAATATAGCAACAAAGAATGGACTGACTTTTCGAGCGAGCAACAATTTATCGTTATTGTGCCATCAGGAACATCGCAGAGTCAGGAATGAAGGGGATTGAGAGAGAGGTAAGTAAACGCCCTGGCGCGTTTTGAGACTCTTTACAGTTACCGTATATACTCAAGTATAAGTCGATCCGAGTACTACCACCTTCTGATTCAGTATTGTTTTGAGGCTTAAGTTGCCCTTTAAATGGACAGCAGAATTCCCATACATTAATCCTATACAGTAATAGCAAAATCCAGTACCAGTAACCTCCAATTCTTTGGCACTCCAGATGTTTGGAAACTACAATTCCCAGCATGCTTTGGTTGCTGGGAGTTGTAGTTTCTAAACATGTGGAGTGGCAATGTTTAATTACAACTTTTAATTAAGCTTACCATCATTTACAATTCTCCTGACCCCTATATAGTAAAGGGCACTCTGACCCCCATATAATAAAGGACAATAGTTAAAAATGTCACCTGAGCGTAGTAGTTTCAAGATGTCATTTGCACTGAACTAGCAGCCTTTTGAGAAGACCCATTAGATTTACAGCCTCCACCTGAGCAGTGACAGTGCTGCGTCCAGCAGCCAGACTACAGGAAGGGAATCAGGAAGGAGTGTAAAGGCCTGCTCCTGTAACTTTCTATGCAGGTGAAGGAGTTTTTTTAACTACTCCAATTAGAGATGTCCGAACTTCGAAAAATCCGGTCCGCGCGAGGATCCGGGATTTCGAAAAAATCCGTAAATTCGAAAATCCGCGAGCGGACCCGTTTAAAACGTATTAAAATGAAAGTTCGGCAAAATCCGCATTAAAAGTGGTCTAAATAGCCTGGTAATGTTAACTTAATCACTCAGGGACCTGGGTAATGTCCTTAGAAAAACAGTATCAATGCCTACATACCAAAAATTACAGTCCGCTAGCGGAGAACAGTATTTTCGAAATACGAGGATTTCCGTAAAAACGAGGATCTCCGTAAAAACCGAGGATTTCCGTAAGTCCGCGAATCTCCGTAAAAACGAGGATTTCCGTAAAAACGAGGATTCCCGTAAGTCCGCGAATCTCCGTAAAAACGAGGGTTCCAGTAAAAACGAGGATTTCCGTAAAAAACGAGGAACCGGAACTTCCTGCCTATCAAAATGGCCAGTGCTGCAAGGCAACTATATGCCCTGAACTACCTCCTGCTCAGGGGGTATGATGATTTCCCCCTGGCACCCATCATGTGCGGCGCGGAGGCGCAGAATAATGGAGGGGGCTACAGCGCCGCATCCTGCGACGCTTCGGAACCAGACACTGTCTCTACCCTCCAGAGGCAGTGGTCAGACCTCAAGAGGCAGAGGCCTCAATATGTGGCTGCCGTTCGGCAAATGATAGAGGCAAGTTACTTTTTATTATATTACGTATATAATACGTAGTAAAATATTTTAATTCACTTCTGACAAAAACATATTTATATTATTATAGTTTTTAAAAACATCAATAATCCTTAAATTTGGGTGAGAGAGAGAGAGAGATCCAAGTTCTTTGGATTTCTCATTCACGTTTTATTATTATTCATATATTCTTGTATATTCAATATCAGCCCTATTTAAAGGGGTAAGTAAAGTCAAAAAATAAATCACTGAAAAGTGACTTTATTTAACATAACACCTATAAATTTAAAATGATACCCACACATAGACACATTGGTGGCCCACCCCTTCCATTTCCATGGCAGCCTTATTTAAAGGAGTAAAGTTAAAAATGAAATCGATCATTAAAAATTGATTTCTTTTTATCATAAATGCACACTGATACCCACAATAGACACAGTAACACACTTACTGGCCCACCCTTTAGTTACATGGCAGCCCTATTTGAAGGGAAAGTAAAGTCAAAAATAAAATGTTGATCAATTATTAAAAATTGATTTATACACTCCAAAATTAAAATGTTGTGTACCCACAAAATCTATACAGATACAAGTACACACAGTATGCTGCTCCCTACACCAACCAACTTTCCCTTTCCGTGGCTACATACACACAATAAAAATATAAGTACTTAGCCAGAATAGGTATGAATCATTGCCATAGAAATATGATTGACTTTTAAAGAAACTAAATATGCCTTATTTAATCTGTATTTCAAGCAGAATTCAAAGTATATAATTAAATATTTCCTTAGATATATCATTCATTATGTATTTTTTATTTTAATTTGCAGGGGAATCTTCCTCGGATACCCCACCCCCCCACCACCGTCCCCGCCAGAGGAAGGAATGTAAGTGCAGCCTATTGAAAAAAAAACATTTTCTAAATCTTTCATTTGTCCAAGGCCACATTACAGCGCACACGAGCCCTCCAGAACAAGCGCGTGTTTCCGGTGTGCTCATGTGTATGCCATGTGAGTGCAGTACGATAGCATAATTGTGCAAAATTGAGGATCACATTAATTGTGCCACACTATTGTGTGCTTTTAACACGTTGATATGTCCAAGCCCTTTATCAAAATGTTTGCATAATTTTTGTCAACTCTCCGAGAATTGTTTTAGTAAATGTATTTGAACATTTAATGACAGTGAGAGTTAAAATAAATTTCCTTTTTTTTTTTAGCACTACCACCAAACTAGCCCTCGGCGACGGCAGCCATTGCCCCTCGCGGCAGTCCCTTTCCCCCTCCGGGCTCACCACGCCCCCCGGGCAGTCCACCGCCCCAAGAGAGGAGGAACGGGGACCAGCCAGACACGTAAGTGCATCCTCTAGCAATTTTTTAATCTTTTTATTGACCTTGATTGTCAGCAAATAATTAGAAATTATCATTGATAATTAATTGAATTTTATTATTTCACTGATAAAAATTTTCGAAAATAAAAAAGGAAACAAATCTATTAATTTGGCTGAGAGACAGAGCTTCTCATTTCTCATTCCCATTTATTGTCCCCAACTCCCCATTGTTGGGCTGTAACTGTCCCTCAGTTTTTAAGCTTAAGTCACGAAATTCGGTCCTCCAACGTCCAAAATTATCCAAGAAATGTTCACTACATAGCCTTTTAGGAAATGTTCTTATAATATATACTAATGGATTGGACGGTGATTGTTGAAATAAAACATTTTTTTTCTAGAAGCAGGACCAGCCTCTACAGGCCTCCACCCTCTCCACCCCCTCCACCTCTCCAGCCCTCCAGGTCCTCCACCCTCTCCGCCCCTCGCACCTCCTGCCTCTCCACGTCACTCTGGCGGCCATGCTTGAGAATCGTAAGTAAATCATATCTAAGTTAATGAAATGTTATATACAAGACTATTAATATCTGTATTTCCCAGTGTAAAATCCACGCTACATGATGCAACATGGGTACTGTGGGTTTGACAATGCTTTTATGGGGGCTGCCACTTCCAAAAAATTTTGTATGTAGCACAGTCCTAGTGATACAAAACCAAGAAAGATGTCTGATACAATTAGCAATAAACGTTAATGTTTTAGCCAGCATTACCTCTGCTGTTTATCAGTGATCCCCCATGATGCAATAATATCGCTTTTTAGGGAAGTTCAGTGATAATATATATACTTTTAAGGAAAAAAGAGCAGTATTTATCCATCCCAATTACCTTAATCTGCCCATTCAGCAATCAGCATTGTGTCTGGTATAAATAAATGCAACGGAAATAATGACTTCCTGTTTGCAGGACCCTAATAGAGACCGTTATGTGTTGCCCTTGACCCAGCGCCTGGGTTGATTCAGTTGCTCAGTAGAGATCTGAGCATGTGTAACCATCCAACAGCCAATCAGTAGAAATCATGTTACCAAACTAGGTATGCAATAATAATAATAGAAGAATTTTAGAAAATAATGATATCTTAAATGAGCTTTCCTTTTTATTACACATACCGCAACATTATAGCATTGCAGTACATGTATGTGTAAGTAGTTATCAGGTGCAAAATTGCATCTACCGCATGGTGCTTTGGAAATGTGCTCGAACATCTCTCATTTTCTCAATATCTTCCTCCACAGAACTAAGAGCAGAGCAGCGGCGGGAGATGCGCCACATGGTGTGCGGCGCCGGACCGCCGCCTGGACCGCCGCCTGAACAGACTGGAGAGGAGGGCACCCCAGTAACCCCCTTTTTTTTTGTTTGTTTATTTTTGGTAAATAGTTTTTTTTTTAAATTCATATATTATAAAACAGTTCTGAAAAAAAAAATGTTTTTGGGCTTATTTTTCGATATATCAAATTATTCAGATAGTTCATAATCAATTTTTATTTGAAAAATTACAATACAACATATCTATTAGTAGCTATGTCTGGTACTTATAATTGTATATAACTTACCATTAATGCCATTACAACACCACATGGCCACATTCCCTATATAGTAGTTTGCACACAACAAGGCAAAGAAGGCGATGGGGGGTACTGGGTTACATAATGTCACTGCGGTTTGCACCATTGTTGTGGGGCCAGGCAAGGCTTGGCCCCACTGGACATACCCCTCACCCCATTGGCTACTCTCCCTCAAGATATGAATCAGCTAGGGAAAGCAGGTGAAAGGGTAATGCTTCGTAGGAACAGCAGCATTGAGTTACAGCAGGCCCATCGAGTTTGCCACCATTGTTGAAGAGCCAGGCAAGCTTGGCCCCACTGGACATTACCCCTCACCCATTGGCTACTCTCCCTCAAGGTATGCATCGTGCTAGGGAAAGCAGGTGAAAGGGTAAGGCTTCGTAGGAACAGCAGCATGAGTTACAGCGGCACATGCAGTTTGCCACCATTGTTGAGAGCCAGGCAAGCTTGGCGCCCACACTGGGACATACCCCTCACCCATATGGCTACTCTCCCTCAAGGTATGCATATCGTGCTAGGGAAAGCAGGTGAAAGGGTAATGCTTCGTAGGAACAGCACATTGTGTTACAGCGGCCCACTGCAGTTTGCCACCATTGTTGTGGGGCAGGCAGGCTTGGCCCCACTGGACATACCCCTCACTCATTGGCTACTCTCCCTCAGAGTATGCATCGTGCAAGGGAAAGAGGTGAAAGGGTAAGGCTTGTAGGAACAGCACCATTGAGTTACAGCAGGCCCACTGCAGTTTGCCCACCATTGTTGTGGGGCCAGGCAGGCTTGGCCCCACTGGACATACCCCTCACCCATGGCTACTCTCCCTCAAGATATGCATTCATGTAGGGAAAGCAGGTGAAAGGGTAATGCTTCGTAGGAACAGCAGCATTGAGTTACAGCAGGCCCATGCAGTTTGCCACCATTGTTGTGGGGCCAGGCAGGCCTTGGCCCCACGGACATAACCCTCACCCATGGTACTCTCCCTCAAGATATGCATCGTGCAAGGGAAAGCAGGTGAAAGGGTAAGGCTTCGTAGGAACGCACATTGGTTACAGCAGGCACACTGCAGTTTGCACCAATGTTGAAGAGCCAGGCAGGCCTGGCCCCACTGGACATGGAGTACTGCTCTCGGGCCAGGCAGGATTGACCAGAGCTGAAAACATTAGCCACAGGTAGCTGTGGGCTGTATGAGATGGTCAGAGTAGGTGACACCACAAAGGTGCCTCATGGAGAGAGAACGAAGATCAAATATGAGTAAGCTCTCGGGCCAGGCAGGATAGACCCAGAGCTGAAAACATTAGCCACAGGAGTAGCTGTTGCGGCTGTATGAGATGGTCAGAGTAGGTGACACCACAAAGTGCCTCATGGAGAGAGAACGAAGATCAAATATGGAGTACTGCTCTCGGGCCAGGCAGGATTGACCCAGAGCTGAAAACATTAGCCACAGAGGAGCTGTTGCGGCTGTATGAGATGGTCAGAGTAGGTGACACCACAAAGGTGCCTCATGGAGAGAGAAAACGAAGATCAAATTGGAGTACTGCTCTCGGGCCAGGCAGGATAGACCCAGAGCTGAAAACATTAGCCACAGAGTAGCATGTTGCGGCTGTATGAGATGGTAGAGTAGGTGACACCACAAAGGTGCTCACTGGAGAGAGACGAAGATCAAATATGGAGTACTGCTCTCGGGCCAGGCAGGATTGACCCAGAGCTGAAAAAATTAGCCACAGAGTAGCTGTTGCGGCTGTATGAGATGGTCAGAGTAGGTGATGACACCACAAAGGTGCCTCATGGAGAGAGAACGAAGATCAAATATGGAGTACTGCTCTCGGGCCAGGCAGGATTGACCCAGAGCTTAAAACATTAGCCACAGAGTAGCTGTTGCGGCTGTATGAGATGGTCAGAGTAGGTGACACCACAAAGGTGCTCATGGAGAGAGAACGAAGTCAAATATGGAGTACTGCTCTCGGGCCAGGCAGGATAGACCCAGAGCTGCAAACATTAGCCACAGAGTAGCTGTTGCGGCTGTATGGATGGTCAGAGTAGGTGACCCACAAAGGGCCTCATGGAGAGAGAACGAAGACAAATATGGAGTACTGCTCTCGGGCCAGGCAGGATGACCAGAGCTGAAAACATTAGCCACAGATTAGCTGTTGCGGTGTATGAGATGGTCAGAGTAGGGACACCACAAAGGTGCCCATGGAGAGAGAACGAAAAATCAAATATGGAGTCTGCCTCTCGGGCCAGGCAGGAAGACCCAGAGCTGAAAACATTAGCCACAGAGTAGCTGTTGCGCTGTATGAGATGGTCAGAGTAGGTGACACCACAAGGTGCTCATGGAGAGAGACGAAGATCAAATATGGAGTATGCTCTCGGGCCAGGCAGGATTGACCAGAGCTGAAAAACATTAGCCACAGGTACTGTTGCGGCTGTATGGATGGTCAGGTAGGGACACACAAAGGTGCGTCATGGAGAGAGAACGAAGATCAATATGGAGTACTGCTCTCGGGCCAAGGAGGATCGACCCAATCTTAGAAAAATTAGCCACAGAGTAGCTGTTGTCGCTGAGCATTTGTTATTTCATAACCTGAATGCAGTAGAGCAAGGTAGGACCATATATGCCCTGCCAATAAGAAAAATTAGCCATTTGCCAGCTAAATGGCATCAGCTAAGCCTCTAGGTGGAAAATGAGGCGGAAGAGAGGAGAGTATGGTGGCCAGGGGCAGGAGGCCTTCAGTACGGGCATCAGCAATAGGGGTGCTGTATTGAGATGTGATCCACGCCATTCATCTTGATGAATGTAAGGCGGGCACATTCTCAGTGGAGAGACGGGTCCTCCTCCTCCGTTACAACACCCCCTGCTGCGCTGAAGGTCCTCTCCGAAAGAACACTGGATGACGGGCATGAAAGGACCTCGATGGCATACTGTGCCAACTCGGGCCAGATATCAAGCCTCGCCACCCAGTAGTCCAGGGATCCTCAGTCTCTGATGTGGCTACACCGGCCCTGGTACGATGTAGTCGGTGACCTGGCGACTGAGGGGTTGCCTGGTGAGTTGCCAGTGGATGGGCCTGGCAACTGTGGTGGAAGAACAGCTGAAGTTGGCCGCGAGGCCGCCTCCAGTACTGCTGCTCCTCTCGTCAGGCACAGGGGGACGTGAGCCCTGTTGATCCCCAACATCAGGTGCTGTAGGCCTGCCAGCACCTGGGAGGCAGAACAGAGGCAAGTAGCAGTGTTGCCTCATAGTGCTGCATCTACTTCCCTGAGATGCGGGGATATAAACTCCGACACTTTACCCTTATAGCGGGGATCTATAAGGGTGGCCACCCAGTACTGCTCCTTCTCTTGATGGCCTTAATCCTGGGGTCCCTTGCGAAGGCATTGCAGCATGAAAGAGCCCATGCGCCGCAAACTGCCTGCCGCAGAGGACCCCATGTCCTCGATTCACTGAGGACAGTAGTGTCGGGCTCAACCTCTCCCCAACCACGAATGACATGTGGTACTTGGGAGGGTTGAGATGTCCCCCTAGAGGAATGCCCATTTCCCCTTGGTCCAGGTCACCTAAATCCCCCTCCATCATCGGACGGCTGCTCTGCCGATGTGTTCGGGCTCGGAAAAGCATCACGGTGTCGGCCGTCCTCCTCTTCCAGTGCCTGCTGCTCGACAGCGAGTGCCCTGTCGAGTATGCCGCGCAGGTGTGCTCAGGAGGAACACCAGTGGGATGGTATCCGCAATGGTGGCATCCTTGCGGCTTACCATCCTGGTGGCCTCCTCAAATGGCGCGAGCACACGGCAGGCATTCTAATCAGCAGCCACGCCTGGGTAACAGCAAACCCAGGTCCCCAGAGCCTGATCTTGCCTCGTACTCGTACAAGTAGTCTATGATGGCTCGCTTGCTGGAGCAGCCTCAGCAGCATCATAAGGCTAGAGTTCCAGCGGGTGGGGGTGTCCAAATCAGGCGGTTCGCGGCAGACCATTCTGCTGCTGAAACTCGGCCAGACGAGCTGTGGCCGTGTATGACCGCCTGAAGTGACTGGACACCCTCCTAGCCATCCTCAGTACCTCCTGGAGACCAGGGTACTGTGGGAGGAACCGCTGGACGACCAGGTGAGAACGGTGCCAGGCAAGGAACACTGTGTGACTCTGCCCATGCGAAGGCAGACAGGATATTGGTGGCATTGTCACACACGACCTTGCCTATTGAGAGGTGGTGTGGGGTCAGCCACCTCTCACCTGCCCTTGCAGTGCCTGCCAGCAACTCGGCCCGGTGTGGCTCCTATCACCGAGGCACACAAGCTGAAAAACTGCATGGCACCGTCTCGCCTGGCACGAAGCATAGGCTCGGGGGGGCACGGAGCTGTCCGGGAAAGAGGGCTCACCGGATGAGGAGGGGGGGGGGTGGAGAATGGCGTATCACCAATGCGTGGTGGTACACCCATCTCCCCACTGCGCTCCGTGCGCCTCTCTGCCGGTAGCAGAGTGACAATGGGCGGTAAATGACACATACCGCCCTGGCGTGCTTGCTGGACCACGCGTCCATAGTAATGTGGACACACTTGCCCACACTGTGGTCCAGCGAAGCAGATATATTGCCCTGCAGATGGTCGTTGCAGGGCTGGTACTGCCTTCTGGGGCAAAGTACCACGGCCAGGGAATGCCACTGTGGTGTGCCAATGGCCACAAACTCCTGAACGCTGCACTGTCTACCAGGCTGAAGGTAGCAGCTGCACCGCCAGGAGTTTGGCTAAGCCGGCAGTGAGACGCTGGGCTTGGGGGTACTGGGGGACAGTTTCTGCTCCGCTCCAACAACTGGGAAGAGAGACCTGCCTTTTAGCTGACGCTCCAGCAGCAGTGTCAAGAGGCCTTCTTAACACCGCGTGCTGGGGCCCAAGGCTGTCTCCTCCCTAACTTCCACCGAGGAAGCATCTGAGGGGGGCCGGAGGGGGAGAGGAGGAACGGTGGCTACCTGGGCACGAGGTAGGGAAGTGTGGGTGCCTGCACGTTCCCTGTCCGCTGCTCCCACCGGGCAAAAGTGGTGCAGAATCATATGCCTCCTATAGAGGAGGTGCCCAAATGTGATGTGGTCTTCCCACGGCTAACAGTTGCAGGCACAACTTGCACACTGCAACTGTGCTGTCACCTGGAGCAGTGAGAAGAACTCCCACACCGCTGAGCCACCGACACGACTCGGAGCAGAGGTGTCACCTGCTGCTGTGGGGCATGGCACCAGATTTCATTGTGCCGTACCTCCACGGCACCATAGGTGCACTGCCTCTGCCCCGGCCTGCCCCAGTCCTGCCTCTGGGTTTCAGGATCGTGCTCATGCTCTGAGGGACATCCTCAGAGACACATCCTCCTCCTCTCCACAGAGGGCACCCCATGGACGATGGTGACCTCATCGTCCACTTCCCTCTCAATACTGGAGGCTATCACTAACAGCAAGCAGCATCTGGAACCTCACCCCCTGATAGTTCCCTGGCGTCACAGACTGCTGCGTGACATCGTCAGCCTCCTGTCCCCTGTGCACTGAGCACTTTCCTCCGCCTCGGGCGACAGGAAAGATTGTGCATCAGTGCACAGCTCCTCCTCAAGCACACTAGCCCACACATAGTGTGCGGAAAACATATCCTGGACTCCTCCTCCGGATCCCCGAAGGTACGGGCCATGTGGGACGAAACTCCTGATAGAGCGGATTAGGTTCCATGCCCACAGTAGGAGCCTCAGGTGAGGAAGGAGCAGGCACAAATCTACAGTAGCAGCTCGGCTGCTCTGTGCCTGTGAGGAGGGGATGAGGAAGGCTGGGTAATCCACTCATACTACCCGCCTTCCTTGATCAGAAGGGATAGCCCTAGCCCGGCTACCCCTAAAAATATCGGGCACGGAACCCGGCTGCCTGCGAAGGGCCAGGTAGCACTCTGGCCAGAGCCTTCAGTAGGCTCCCTCTGCCTCTCCCTCTCCCTCTCCTCCACGTGCAGAAGCACCCCGCTCCTGGGCTCCCTCTTGCCTGCCAGGCATTTCCCCCCCAAATATCCCCCAAAAAAAATTAATAAATATATAAAACACACAACACACACACACAAACAACACAAAGACAAAGCAACAAAACAACACAGAAGCAAACAAATAAACACAAAGCTTTTTTTTTTTTTTTTTTTTTTTTTTTACACTAAAAGCACAAATAGGACACAGACACAAACTGACAGCAAACAGCAGATCAGACACAAAAGCTGCTGATTGCTGCTAAGGCAGCACTGTCAGCTACACAAAAACACAGACACTGAACACAGATACAGAAAGACAAACAAAAAAACAGGACACCTAGACCTCTAAAAGGTCTAACACAAAATTTGTCCAAAGGACTTACAGGGGGGTGTTAGCCTTAAAAGGACTTTTGGGTCTCACAAAGTTAGTCCTTAAAAGGACTGTTGGGTTCAAGATGTGTGAATACAGGGGTGGGTACAACAAGTGCTAAACCACCACACTGAAATCCACACACAGAAAGCTCAAAAAGCTCAAAAGCGCAAAATCTTCTCCAACTCCTACACTGTCAGGTCTCCACTAAACACACTCCAACACACTGACAAAATGTCGCGTTGAAGCAGCCTTTATACCCAGGGGTGGCAATAATCATGTTAGCTGCCATTGGCTAATTTGGGTCATGTGGCTTGCTCCGTCTTGAAAATAAGCCCCAAAATTCGAATTTACAAGAATGTCGTTTTTCCGGAAATTCTCGTAATTACGAGAATCCTCGTAATTACGAGGATCTTCGCGGTTTCCGGGCCCCGGAAGATCGCGGTTTTCGTAATTACGGAGATACTCGTATTTTCGAAAATTTTCGTAAATAAAAAAAAAAAATCCGCGGTTCGGAAGTTCGGAAGGCGGAAAATCCGGAAAATCCGGAATAATCCGCCGTTCGCGGACGTGATAAATCCGCGGCGGATCCAGGTTCGGGCTCCGCGAAACCGGCCATCTCTACTCGCAATTGCCAGCATTTGAATCTAAATTAGGACTTGACCCAAGTATAAGCCGAAGGTAGGTTTTCAGGCTAATCTTAAATCAAGAGTATATTCGGTACTTCATAAAAGGGACTACAACTCCTCACACATCCTACTTGTTCTAACCGTCCATGCACTAATTAGACAGTTGATAGACTCTTTGTCCGAACTTTGATTCTATCAAATTTCTATAGACAGACTTTAAAACCAGCAGTTTTACCTACATTCCCATGGTGTTCCCTGTGTAGACCTGTTTGGAAGTCAACTGGGCCAAGCTTTTAATTTTACTGAATGTTGCAGGATCATTAAAAGGTAAGATCATAGTCTATGGCCAGCATAATCTTTTTAGTTTTCTGCTGCTCTTCTCTTATTACACATATTTCTATTTTTTCCCTTTATCTTCAGTACCTCTCTGATTTTTTTCTGTCCCAAATCACTGTAGCAACTAGTCCTTTTAATTTAATTAGATAATGCAGAAGGACAAAACATTCTTACTAAACAATCTTTTATCAATGGCTACCTCCTATCTAATCTAAGTTCAGCAAAAGCTTTGATAATTCAATTGACATGAAGGTACAGTTAAAGGGACACTTCAATCCAGCACACATTTTGTTTAGGAGCAGGATCCCCCCTCCCTCTTTTAACCACTCCCACTTCCACTCAGCCCTGATTTTTTTCCCCACAAACCAACTGTCAAGCCTGTACACAGCATTTAGCCTTCCAACTGTAAAAAAAACTCCACCATTCCAGCTACAGTAAAAGTATAGTTTTTGGGAGCAAGGAACTTGATTGACAGATGAAATGTAAAATGTTTTGGGTTGGATATCTAAAGAAATAGGGAGCAGATCAACAAAAAAATTATACAGTGGTGGTCGGGAAGAATTACAGTTTCCAGTTATGGTCAATTTAAAATAACCTTTTTTTTCGGTATAGATGCCCTTTAACATTGCTCCCTGTGTAATAATTGTCACCGGAAAACTTGCATAGCCTTGCTATACTTTACTAGGCAAATTTTCAATGGACAGGAAATAAACCGGTCCCCAAGGTCTACTCAAATGTAGAGCCAACTGTTGATTCTTTCTTTCACGTAATGCACTAGAAGATGACAACTACATTTGTTTTCACCCATCTCTAGTGAAATAAGTTTTCTCCCTCTATGGAAATTTTAAAATACACTTTTTACAAAGATAACAACATTTTAAGTTGACTGGAATATGATATATTACTCATTTAATTACAATCACTTATGCTTTCACATTTTAAAACAAGTCCTGTAGGAATAAAGCTTCCTGGAAGAGGCTATTATATGAGTTAGTTGGAATATTTTTGCTAACTTTCTAATAAATAACAGTTCTGCAGAATATGGATGAGATGATTAAGATAAAAATGTAGTTCTCCTGCTGTTGTTGGTATAAATAATAATCTTTATAATGTTGCGGTTCTTTAACAAACCTTAACAGTCTCTACTCCCCAGGGGTGAGAGTTCTAGCCGGTTGGAATTATTTATGAACATTAAAAGACATAATATGCAGTTTGTATCTAAGTACCTCCTAATTGTGCAGTATATCCTGGGTTTTACGTTGTGTCCTTTTCTGAACCTTAATAAAGTTCTTTTCACTTTAAATATTGCATTGCAACATATGCCATTCAGAACACTCGTTTTAATTACATTTCACAGAAGGTGTTGATGTCCACACACAAACCTTGTCTGTAAAACATGGCAAATGATTTTCAAAGTTTGTGTTCTCTTACTGTGTAGGCTCTACGTATATTTTGGCATTAATAACTATTTCTGCATGCTGAGGTTCATTTTTCTTTATGTCAATCATAGACATGCACCAGTGATGTCAGACAAGGTCCCAGTGGCAAATCCATGTCTCTGACAGATGAATAAAAATATATAGTGCATATAAACAAGGGAGTGTGTGTTGTAAAAAGCTTAAATATTTGATAATATTTGTTTGGTTCAACAGTGTGCCTCTGGGAACCTTTGCCCACATTATGTGCAGTAACGTTTGTGACAGACCCCAAATAAGTATAAACTTTGAATATGTCTTGAAGGGAAGCAAATGTGTGAGTGTGTGTGAGTGCTAAAATATTTAAAACTTAATAACTTCTACATATTCCATAGATAGCACATTTCTTCTATGTGACCGGCACACTTGAGATTGTGTTTCTAGCTTAAAACAATGGGAGGAGATAAAGTCTGGAAAATTGGTGAAACGAAAGAGAAGGAAAATAAATTTGTCTTTTTCAAGCCAACAGCAATTAAAGGGAGAATGTTGGAGATATATATATATATATATATATATATAAATTCTATAATTCTATATTACAGCATAACTAATTAAAAAAGGATGCTAAGGTGACAACCCAGCACTTCCAATTGTTGCATTATGTTTTCCAAATTTTAGATTTTTCTTAGATACTTTGTTAGAGATAAGGAACCAATGTCAACCCATTGAATTGGATTATCTGCTGTCCCCTGATGTGTACTCAAGCTAACCTTGCTGCTTGTCATCACACTGTTCAATTGAGCTGGGAAGCAACAGATCCCAAGGTCTGAGAAAAACTTCATTTTCCTTTAAAGAATTAAGGATCTTGTTTTGGGTAAATGCATTAAATTGCACTGGATATTAGGAATGGTGTTTCAAAATTCTGAAATCCATGGTAATTTATGGGTATGTATGATGGCCATTGTATGAACAGGGTATAGCATTAATATGCACTCCCTGCACTTAAACATGTAGAGAAATTTGAGTATGAGACTGCACACTCACCTATGCAAGTAGTTCATATTTATCCTGGAATAATACCGGTGAATAACATTTCAGGAGGAACTCTGCACTTTAAATAAAAATACAAATCACTACTTTAACCATATAAATTGTTATTGGACTGTTATGGTTTATACTTAGTGCAGGGCCACATGAAGCTTTATAGAATGTCATATCTTGGTATTTACGTATCTAGTAAAAGCCTATCCTTTTTTATGCATTATATTTTGGCCTGAGGAAGGAACAGTTGGAGGCCCCCAACCATTGTACATGTGGGTTATTTGTGGGTGCTGTGTCCTTTTTTTCTTTACATGTATACAAATCATTGTAGCTGGAACATTAGCTTTGGCATTATTTAGAAATATTAGCATTTACATACTGCTACATTTGCCTATAGAGAATTCCTTAACCAATAAAGACACATTCATGATATAAATGTTTGTCATAAGATGGGCAAAACTTTCTCACAGTTTCACGTGCATTAAACATTATTATATAAAATTGTAATAAATTGGATGGTGTGTTCCCTTAGCTACAATCAACTTCCATGCTGCTGTCTGATATCCCCTGACAGCTTCAAATAAATTGATATGTTGATTTCATTAATTAAACACACACGGGATGAATAACACCGCGTTAAGGCAGCAGTATCTGATTAGAAAAGTGACATTGTTGGAATACAGTGAAGTTATTTTCCCTTTCTATTTGGTTCATTTCAAGATGTTTTTTTGTTGACTGTTTGTTTTTCTTGCTTTGCCCTTTTTAGAACCTGTTTGTGTCAGTTTCTGAATAGAAGTATTTTTCTCGGTTCCCAGGAAATGTAGCAAAAATGTTGTCATTTTTGAATTGTTGTCAGTGTAATTAGCTTGTTTTTATTCTATTCTTATTTACTTTTATTGTACAGGTTAGTCTAGAACAGTGATACCCAACCCACTGCCCAGCAAGATTTTTTTGCAACCCGTGTTGCCACATCGGTGGGCGTGGCAAAGTGTATGGATTTAGGGCGTGTGACTTGGGTGTAACCAGATGTGTCGGGGCTACACCTGCACCCGGTCAGAACATGGGGTTCTTCTATTGTGGCCCCAGCATGTGCCAGGTTGGGCAACGCTGGTCTAGAATTTACCAGTTCTAAACAGAAGGCAGAATATGCAAAGTTGGGTTTGTTACTATCATAGGGAATTTCGCAAGGCCTGTAGTTATCAGTGCCCAGTGGAAACCAACTCTAGTATATGTCCTCACAAACGCTTGGACATTGTAGTTGTCCTAGTTTATTGATCAATTAGAGCACTTGAATCATTGTACTGTAGACACTTTTACCCTTCTATGACAAGTGAAAGTAGAGGAAGTTTGAGTGGAATAGTCTGTGGTGGAGACTGGAGAGTCCATCTTATCTCACATGTAAGAAGGGCACAGATTGGTTTTATTATATTTATTTATCTGTTACTTATACATGTTGATTGATTCCCCATGACTGTTGAAGGTGACAGGATTGTATCAGAACCTGTAAATACCCCAGCTTGTATATGGCTTTCTAACTGGAAAACATTAAAGGAGAACTAAACTTAAAATTTTTAAAACCTAATGTGAAAGTTTTTCTCCCCAGAACACCTATACATTGTAAGATTCTTCTCTAGTAAGTTGCATTTAGTACATGTAAGAAATAGATTCTGTAAATAAGAAGGCTTCCATATTGTTGCCAGTACAACCCACAGCCCATGAAGTCATCAAAGAACCACGCCCCCTGACCCCAGTATTCACTGTCTCTATGGATAGAGTGTTTTCTATACAGATGTTTATACACCAATATGGAAGTCCCTGATAAGACTTTGAAAGCTGCTTGTTACCATAATCTATTAACCATTCAGTGTGACTTTCTGGAAAATAAACTGTAGGGTAAACTTTCTATGGGGCTGTGTATGGGACTTTCTATGGGGCTGTGTATGGGACTTTCTATAGGACTGTCTGTGGAACTATCTATGGGGCTGCCTATGGGAGAAAGTCAACCCTCGGTTTATACTCGAGTCAAGCAGTTTTCCTAGTTTATCAGTTAAAAGTAAGTACCTTGGTTCATATTCGGGAGGGTTGATAGGATAGGTTAGATCTTTAGTAGAGGGATCAGGAATAGCTGTGTCAGTATAGAGGATTTTATTAGAATAGAAAGCATAGGAGACCTTAGTTGGGTTAGTTGTTGTTATTCCAGATTTTAATATGTTTTTATGGACTTTTCCTGTGAGTCTTGATTCTCTTAAAAATAGCTAAAAAGGCATATATGGTTTGTTCCTTTGGAAAACAAAAATTTTGGACCATCTCAAATTTCTTTCCACTTGGGTGGACAGGAAAAATTGTGGCCTGCATGATAGATGTGGGGTATTTAAAGATATAAATATTGTGGGTAAGCTTTCAAAAAGGTGAACAACAACATATCTGAAGCAAATTGCTCCATAATGGGGGGACCAGAAGTAATCAACCTCAACCTAATCTATTAATCAATACATCTAAGAAGCACTTTAATTGAGCACTTGTTTTGCTGTTTTCAACATTAAGCTGCTTTCAACATTTATTTGCCTATTGAATGTAAGCATCATTATAGTAATGCAAAACCCATACTAACTAAACCCCCCCCCCCCCAAAAAAAACCCCCAAAACCTTTTTCATCAACACATTTATATTGATGTAGGGTAACATTAAAGGATAACTGTATTGCGTCAATTAATTTTTTTTAAAAACTGCTTTTAAAAGAGAAGAGGTATGCAGCCCTCCCCAAACATTTTTTTCCTGATTTCGAACTTCTCCCTGACTTCAATTAGCCATGCTGTGAAGGGTGCATAACAATTCTGTCTGCCTGTAACTGTCACTCAAAGCTAGCATGCAAGAAAACACTCCTCCTCCCACCCTTGATCAGCTTGGTTATGTAGGCTGTATCCTAGCAACCGAACAGTTCAAGTTTGTTTGACTGGCAGAGGTGGAGGAGAGAGGTTGTAGCAGATATTCCCATCAGCCAATGACAAGTGATATGTTAATAAGGGCCCTAGACCCTTTAGGAGGCGGGCTTTTAGCACTCATCTTTGCTGTGTGAAATCTAAGGTAGGGCAGCACGGCTGTAAATGCGAGTAAGCAATTTCAGCTGCTGGAATTGTGGACATGTAATGGGGGTGATGTTGTTTTTTTTATATTGTTGTCCTTTAATCTAATTGTTTCTCTAACTTCACTGGTTTTGCTGGTTCAACTCAAATTAATCAAAACACCACACCCATGTGCTGCCAGACTGACATCTGTTATTAGGAACATCCTGTGTACTTTAAATGAACCAAGATGAACAAAGCTTACTGCAGATTAGTTGCTAGGGAATATTGGCCTGTGCAAAGGTGGCTGATCTTATTTTAGTAACTGAACATGTGTCCCTACAGAGAACACAAGGATGCATCTAAGATACCGAAATTGAAAAGCAAATATATCTATAATGCAAACTTGATACAAACAGCACAATAAGCACATCATTTGACACACCTTTCATTGACTGGGTGTAAGAATAGTAAGGACCGGTTTAGCAAACTGCTGACTGTGTCTATAGTATATACTGAAGTTGTGGTTCCGTGTGAACCAAGACAATGCATGCAATAATCTCTTATTATTACTAATACTTAGTATTTCAGAAACATTATAGGTGCTACAGTGGATTTATTCATTTGGGAATGCCTATATTTAAAGTAGTAATAAGGATCAATCTTAAAGGAATAGTTACACTGAAAAAATTACTTTGCCTCATTTCAAATATATAAATGAATACATGTAAGCAGCATTCTGATGTGTTTGTGTTGCTGCATGACTTCATTCCCTCAGTCCCCCAGCCCCCCTGCCAGACTATCTGTGAGGGCAAACATGCTCAGTAATCCCTATGAGACAGTATTGGGAGAGGAAATTTCCCACCATGCAGTTCACGTACCAACTGTCACCATTGCAGCTACAGCAAAACTATACAGAACAGAAGATTTTATGACACTAAGGCACTTGATTGACAGCTGAAATCTACGATGTTTCAGTCTAGATATCTAAAGAAATAGGGGACAGATTAGCAAATAAAAGGTACAGTGATTGTTGAGAAGAATTATATTTTTTCACATATGGGCAATTTAAAATAAACAAATGTCCCAGTGTACAAATACTTTAACTTAATTTTAGTGAAAGATAACCCAGCATTATGTATGTTTATCTATTCTCAATATTGCAGGACAGTTGCTAGTTACCAGGCAATCATGAAACATGGCCATTAGCAACTAAGCAGGCAGTTACAAAAACTCTAATTAGGCTGTAAGCCCATGTCTAATATATTATTTTAGAGACAGGTTGTGATAAATAGGTTTAAAAAAACAAAGCATCTTGTCAATCACTTTTAGACTGATGCTCTAATGCTCCACATATTTTATTCACGCATTTACTGTAACTTAGCTCCATACTATCCATTTAAGCTGGGGGGAAACCAGCTAAGTGTACACAGCTCACTTATCATGTTCTGTAGTGCTCAACAGTTCAAAACAATAAATCATATAACTGCAGAGAATTCCCTCACCCTGATACATAATATGGATTTTAGTTTTTTCAAACTCCTGTCCCTAATTTGATATAATCCTTTGATTTTCATACAAAAAAGAAAAGTAATCTGTGCAGTTTTGTTAGCTAGCATGGATGTAAGAAACAGAATATTAACATTTAAAAAAAAATAAAAGTCTTGGGAATTGAACCTGCAACCCCATGTACTCTGTCTTGCTAAAAGCAACGCTTCTACCCCTAACCAAACTGATATACTATGTAGAATGTTAGGACACTTGCAGGGTTATTTAATAAAAGTTCTTATTGTTGAAAATGGTGCTAATTTTACCCCAACCAATCAGATGTAAGCTTTCAAATGTAAAATAAGATCTGATTGGTTGGGGCAAAATTAGCACCATTTTTAACAATAAGAACTTTTATTGAATCTCCCTGTTAGAACGTTTATCTTTTCCTAAGAACATAATGGAAACAAAAAATAAAAGGGATTTGGGGATTTGAACCTGTGACCTTGTGGGCTGTGCATTTTTTAAAACAAGTGCTTTAACAGGTAAGCCACCACAGCACATGCAAGGAATATCTTCTAGCTAGAAGCATAATAATAAAAATAATAATAATAATGTCAGTAAAAGTAGCTGACTTTTTTTGCATTGCCCCGGGAAGGCAGTGAGTTGTACTGGTAACAACATGAAAGCCTTCTTAGTTACAGAATATAATACTTATATGTACTAAATGCAACTTACTAGGTGTTCGGGGAGAAAAGCTATCACATTAGGATGCAAAAAAATGTAAATTTAGTTATGCTCTAACTATTTCTGGTTGTCTTGTATTTACAGTTATTTTGTGTCCTGTATGGTGATTGTTTAGAAATGTCATGTATTTCTTAGGCTTGGTATTTGAGCAACGTAATATAATTTTTAAGAATTAATAAATATAAATATTGGCTTATCCCCCTTAAAACAAAAAACTGGTGACTCAATCTGCCCACGACCCCAGCTGCTATTTTTCCAAGTTTATTACATGATATTTAATGATAAGTTGTATTGCTTTCTGGCAAAGGTATTTGCCTCCTCCCTCTGCCCAGAGAGCTTTTTATATGCTTAAGCGTTTGCAGAGGAAGCAGCATGTGAAACAGCAGTCAATTGGTTGTGATGTCAGCAGTCACAGCCTTGACTGACTGTATGGAGGGAGGGACCAGCTTACTCTGCCAGAATTAGGACAATAATAACCTGAAATATCTGGTTAGTGGCGCAGGTAATAAAGTGTAAAATATCTCAGTTATGGTTGGGGGCAGATAACTAACAATTAACCATTTTTTTGTTTTAAGAGTGAACATGTGCTTTAAACATTTTTATCTTACCTATAATGGCACACAGCTGAAATGGATAGGATCCTGCACACCTAAACTCAAAAGTCAATAAGCGTTTTTTCAATGCTGGGTGCTCCAAGCCCTGTAGCCAACAGTGAATATCAAAGTAGGTAAGACATGCTAGGCACACCTGTCTTAGTGATACAAATGTCCTTTTTAATAGTGACGTTTCAGAGCCTGTGCGGTTCCTTCCTCAGACCAAACAAAAACTGTTTTGTTTGGTCTGAGGACTTATAACTATAATGGCAGTTGATCCAGAAGAAGGTAAAGAAAAACTCTGTCTGAAGGCATACTGGGTCTCATTTATCCAGAGCCGCAATTTCTCTGGGTAAATGTGGTTTCCTATATGCGCCTGGGGGTTCATCCCAAATGGGCAAACCCTGATATGAAATATCTTGTACTGGTTGCTCGATTGTCTAATGTGATACCTGTGCAGCCAGTGAAATAAAGGGACTATTTTCCACCAACAATCTGTATTATGCACATATAGCATACACCTATATAGCACACACCTATGGATATCAGAAAAAAAACAAGAATTGATCGAAAATTTTGATCCATGTATGGCTAGCCTAAGATCTTTAGTTATAATCACAGTGATATAAGGACTATCTTTCCTGCTAGGCATTCCTGAACTCTGCTTGGTCCAATCTGAATTCACCCTGCTTTACATCCTGGTCCATGCTTTCTGATTGGCTCTCCCTTAAAAGGTTTCTAGCTGCATTGCTTTATTACCAATGGCATGTTTAGGTGGGATTATAGGTCTGCTTTTTAACTTTTCCTGGTGCCCATAGATTGTTACACACTGTAGACTGTAGCATAGATTGTTACATAGAGTGTTACATTGTTAATTGAGCTGCAAGTGAGAAGAAGCATTTACTGGATTTAGATACAGTACCTACCCCACTGTGATGGAGCTTAGTGAGCAGGAAGAGAGGACATTAAGAAATCATGCAGGTAATTGTAAAGCTGATTGGTAACATTGCATTATTAATTTGGCTTGAAGAGACAAATTACTGTTCTTTCTAATTCTTCTTCTTCTGTTTTATTCTTCTACTGTTTTATTACCCCCAACCTGACACAGGTACACACACAAACTGACCTACCCTTTCAATTATGTGCCAGCCATATTTTAAGGTAACTATAGTCAAAAAATATTTTTTGACCAATCATCAAAAAAGATACTATTCTACCCCTTCAACCTGATGCAGGCACACACACCTACTGACCTATCTTTCCATTACCATGGCAGCCATATTTAAAGGGTAAGTATAGTAAAAAAACTTTTTTTACTATACCTATACTATATCCCCCCAACCTGACACAGGTACACCAACTGACCTATTCATTCACACGGCTGTTATATTTATAGGGAAGCTATAGTCAAAAACAAATTTTGAACAATTTTTTTACACCCCAACCTGACACAGGTACACACATCAACTGACCTACACATTCATTCATGTGGCAGCCATATTTAAAGGGTAGGTATAGTAAATAAAACATCAACAATGTCACCATTGCCATTATTGAGTTTTAAAATCTGCAGCACAGACACACACATTTTCTTTCAAAATGCAGCCTTTCAAGCCAAATTTAAAGTTTATACTTAAACTTTACCTTTCTACTATTATATATTTTATATGTACACAGGAGCAGTTCTATATATTCTTTATATAGAACAAGTATTCGATGTGCCCATACGTGGTCTGATGTTATCGGCTCCCTCTATTGTTATAAAGGAAGCTGAAAAGGGAAATTTTACGTCTTGCCCGATAGGTCTTTATACCCACAAAATCCATAATATTCTATCAGATCCACTGTCAGTGTCACAGCTCTGACTTTGAATTACACTAATGATAAAATAGCGCTAATGTGGATTTCTTATTAAAACAGAACGTAAATGAATATACTTCATAACAAATGTAACGGGGATATCTGTATTGGTTAACAGTAATGATAACCATGGAGAGAATACAAATAATACTATTATAAGATCCAACCCCCCTTGAAAATCCTGCCCTTGACCCTGATTACCCATTTATGCAGTTAACCTTTGCTTGTGGGGTACTGTAAAGGTGTAAATGTAAGAAAGTCATAAAAAGGTTTCAATTGTGATATAGTTTGCTTTACTGTGGCCCAAGACACTAATGGTAAATGGTCTCAGTGCTGGCCCAGTCCAGTTTAGATCAATTAATTCCCTGTGGCTGGAGCTCACTAATTAAAAGGGCAGGTGTAGCCTGCTTTGGGAGGAGAGTTTTGATCAGGCAAGGAGCCTGTGGGTCTGCAAGCAGGCAGACCAGTACCTCTGAGTGTCAGAGTTGTAAACCCCAGTAGGAGACTGGGTTATAACCAGCTAATTCTCCAGGGAGAGACACAGAGCTGTGTGAGTACTGGACTGTGAGTGTTCAAACAGTCAGGGACACTTATTGTGTATTAGTAAGGCCAGTGTGGCATAGGATTTATTATTTTATTGTGTGAGCCAATACCCTAAATAAACCTGACTGAGGTCAGTTTGAAAATCAAACCAAAGACTGTTGCCTGTTTGTGTGTTAAATTGTGCCCAAAGGCTGTCTTTCCTGGGAGACAACGGTCCTTGCTACCTGAAATGTTACAGGTACTTTTTTTATTGTGGGTTTTCAGGTTATGACTAGGCATTGTTACTGAATATAGATACAGAATTTAAGAGACTAGCACTAGTATTATCTTAATCCCTTGTGTGTCTTACTTACAGATATAAGTAGTGCAGAGGGACAACCTTAACTATTATACTAACAAAAGCAGCTATCTCTATAGATGGAGAAGCTAGAACCGTCCCTCATATAGCACCCCACACATACAACAGGGTTCATTCACAAAAACCGGCCCATCTTGCCTGACCCTTAATTATACATCACAGGTCATAATAAATGGATGCTACTGGCTTATTATACTTTATAAAACATCATACCTTTATTGATCATTATCTTATACAAAACCTCCCCCCTACACACTTATGAAAACAATTAAAAACCAAGATGTCTCTAATGGAGTGTTTCAATAGTAATATGGCCACCATCCAAGCAGGGAAAGAGAACAGCAAGAGAAGTAGCTCCTTGTCACTGGGCTATTGATAAAGCACCAAGGGTATAAACCCCTGCTGCACATATATGATGGTCGCATCAAGTCTAAACCAAGAATAGCAGGGCTGCACAGAAATTTGCTGTAATTGTAGTTAACTTAGCGCAATGAGTCTCTGGTTCTGAATGCTTCTACTTGTCCTCATTTAACCATTGTTTTACTTCAAACTTAACCATGCACCCCAAACAAACTCCATCGGGTCATCCATGTGACGCACGTTACTGAATATTCCTGTTTGCTGCTTGGACCAACCTTTGTAATATCAACTACACTTCTACCTTTCTCCCTTGTACCTTGCCTGGATTGTCTGACCTGTGTTAGATCTCTACTCAATTTGAAGTTTGAAGGTTTTCTTTATTTTGATGGGGGGGACTAAATGGTAGAGCCTCAGTATTTTCCCAAGATCCGACACAGCTTTTTGTCATTTGTCCTGTTGCACGGCCATTATTTGCTATGAAAAAAACAGGTATCCCACCCCTCCCGGTAGTCAAAGCAGTCTCCCGAACTCTGGGGTGGTCAAGATGAAATAAAAGCCCATCTCAACATGGGGCCTAACCAGTTCTTTGTAAAGACAAAGCATAATATTGCTCTCCCTTAAATTCACACTAATTTAATTCAAGATATGATCTTGCTAATTCTGACTGCTAACTGGCATTGTTCGGCTCAAGTTAGCTTGTTTTATACTAGAACTTCTAGGCCCTTTTCCAACAGGTTCACTTAGCAGAGAACTTTTTTTTATAAATTAAGCAGCATAAGGATTTTAAAAACCCAAATGCATTAAATTAAATATACAAATTTGGGTTCAATCTGCCAATTTGCTTCCCATTTGGACAAATACTATTGCATACCACATGAAAACAATGACAACTGCATCAACGTATGGCCCAGCACAGAAGAGCCAATTCCTTGGGTCAGGACTCAGCCGTGTATCTGCATCTTAAGGATAAAGGACATACCTTTGAAGATTGTAATGTTAACATACTGGCGAAGGAACGTGACTGGTTCAAGAGAGGTGTTAAGGAGGCCATTTATGTGAAAATAAAGAAACCAAGCCTAAATAGAGGTGGGGGGGTTCGACACCAACTGTCTGCCATGTACAATGCTGTTTTAACACCTTACTCTGGGCGTTCCTATAACACCTCTTAGCCACTATCTAATCACACCCTTAACACCTGGCTGTGATATGCTAATTAGGATTCTCCAGGGTACATAATTGCCACAGATTCTTGTACAAGTCATTCTGAATTGAGAAAGCCAGTCGGATGACTAGCGAAACGTCTTCAAGAACTACATTTCAAGTCCAGTTGATCTAATTGAATACAACAGATAATGACAAACAGATTTGTTTTGTCTGCAAACTCAATGCCCTTGCTTTCAATAACCACTTCTAAATCAATGATAAACAGATAAAAATATACCTTACTTGACCTGTTTCTGTATTTTTTATTTTCTGTATTGTAAAATCCATGTGTGCCCAATGGCACAGGAATCTTACAGTTCAAATAACCATTGAAAATGGAAATCTATTCTGCTTGCAGATTTTCTAAAAAAAATCCAAAAATCAGACCCATTGAAGTCATTGGAGTTAAAAAATCATAAATTTCAGCCTAAAATTAAAGTATAAATAACAATTGTAACTTAGTAGAAATGGCTCAGGGACCTGGGAAATGGTCTGGTGAACATTTATCAATGCACAAAATGTTTTAAAAACATAGCCCAGTACTGATCACTTAACCTGCTTCCTGTTTTGGCTTTCCATTTTCTTTGAAAATAGTTCCTCAGTTCGGTAAAATCCGAAAAAGTCAGTAATCAGCAAAGTCCAAGTTCCGACAGATCCGTAGAATCTGCTTTGGAACTGGGATTGGATTCAGGGCCATCTCTTTTGGTTATGAAGGTGGAGGTTAGTAAAACCATGGGTTGTACATATCCTTTAAAAGAAATTGCAATAATACAGAACCATGTGACCACCAACTTTAGTCTAGGCGGAACACTCCCCCAGAAACAAACTGCTATAGAAACTAATTGTGAGGTGGGTGGCACTGAGGGCAATTTCCTCCAGGTGCCAACCCCCCTATTTGCGTTCCTGTCAACAAAAATCACAATTTTTCAAGTGACTTCAATGACTTATTAAAACAAGGGCCCATAAAAATGTTAATATTACCAGAAACAAAATATAAATATATAGTATTTGGCTACTTCAGAACATAGGGATAGGCAAATAATGAAGATAAAAAAGTAGCCTATGAATATATAAGAAAGTTTAAGATATCTTTTTTTTCTTTTGGGTCATACTAGCAAGTAAATATCTCATTTGAAGATCAGTATTGGGTATAGCAAGCATACAGTTTCTAGTTTTGTTTCTGAAAACAACAAAAAACATTTACTACTACTTTAAAAAAAGAATCACACAATCTTGCTTTATCCAGCAGATTCTGTGCTTTACCAGAAATTGTAGCAGAGTGAAGATTAAAGGCACAAAAAGAAACATAAACTAGTTTATGGAACAGTCTGAAAGGATCACTTAGTATATGTATGTTGGTCCCAATAACAATCAGAACTTAAAGGGCAATTACAGTACAGCGTCCCCACCCAAACAAAGGACCTTAAATACTAGGTCATACCTCATCCCAGGGCTTACCTTAAATTTCCAGCACTTCTCCTCTGAAGTTACTATACAAGGCTAGCTTGGCCCTGCCACTCGGATTAAGTTTCTAGCACTGTGTGTCTTGGATTGGCTAAGCTCCAGACTGATGCCAGGAGGTGGAGCTAAGCAAGCTGTGTATCATAACTTCAGAGGATAATAGCTGGAGATCTAAGGTAAGTCTAGAGGTTGGGAACTATTGGGAGGGGTGGGTGGAAAGGCTTTAATTGTTCTTTAAAATGATTACAGATAAATATAAAAAAGCAAATATCTAATAATAGTTGACTACTGTATTTGTAATCCTGAATATTCTGTCTCTCTTAGAAGATATCCAAGCATCTTCTGATGAACCCCATTATGATACAAAAAAGCATGTTTATCTATGGAAAGGTACTGGCAAAAGTATATTTCCTGTGTTATTTTTAAAATTATTTTAGAAAATATGCCTCTATGAAGCTACATTCTCATATTAAGTCTTACACATATACATTTTCTCAGATTACATGGCATCTACAGATCAATTAATACTTGTGTTGGCCATACACTGAGTTCTTACCTCAACTCTTTTTTTACCTGATTAAATAATTTGAGATAACTATGGAAATCTAATAAACCCAAAGGTTATATCTAATGTGAAATATCTTAAAAACCTTTCATTTGTACAAACTACAATTAAAGGACAACTACACCCTCAAAAGAACATCTTTTGGAAAGAATTGCCTCTTTAAAATATGTTGATATATCATAGTTTGTCCTATGAATTCATTACTGTATGCCTGCTATGCTTCTGGGTGCCTCATGGAAACTGAGCAATTAAGAAACCTGTACTGAGCCTTTAGTGAGCCTCGACAGAAACAGGGGAAACAGGACACTGTGCAGGATTTTAGGTTAGACTTATATATTTCAGATTTCAAACTATTACCATTTAGGGTTTTGGGGGGTGATTTACCTGTATGTAAGTTTTCATTTTAGGGCTGGACTTTAAAATGGTTTTAACAGCAGAAAATTAATACTAAAACACAAAAACACATAACATTTTAGGGAGGGGCATAACAAGCATTCACTGGGCTCCTATATTATAATATATAGTGGTTGCCAGGGAATCTTTATCATTGGGAGAAGATGGGGCCCCTCTGGCCCCCTGAAGGGGATCCTGTGGTAGTTACACCTCCCCTAAAAAGTTTTGATTGAATAAAGGTTTTTTTTAAGTATACTGGTGTGCCGCAGGTGCATTTTTCTTTTTGTAGTAGTTACATCTGTTATGTGGGAAAGATTTCTAAAACTATTATAAGCTGTCACTATTACAGTCACCATTTGGAGAACAGTAAAAAATGCCTTTGGCTAAGTTCAGTTTCTCAGATATGCAAAGTCTCAATCAAAAATCTGCTTCCCTCTAAAATTTTAATTATTTAAGTACTTTTGTGATAATTAATCTTAAATTTAGATAAGGCAGCATTTTGAAAAGATTAATGTAGCATTCCAGGTTGCTGCCTTTTCTATTTCAAAAGTTAAATTTATTTGTTTTGTTTTCCATTTACTGCATTAATCGGAGGGCAAGCATGGCACTGCCAACATAGCTGGACTAAAGTATCTCTGATAAATCGTAACTATATCCCTTTAGTCATTTTCATTCTACGTAAATATATATGTGATGGAGTAGGGCAACTGTCACCTCAATAGTGCGCTGCACTGCAATATGTTTTTGGAGCACACGTAATCACTTTTTTGTGCAATTTGCATAAGCTCTGATAAAAGATTATTGGCAAAATTGCAGAGCTGCATTGTGATTGTGCTATTCACACGCATTACTCTGCGTGGATAGTATGGCCACAGCCTAAATGTTTCTTACTATATAACCCCATAGATATTCTGATATGGGCAGTTGATCTCTAAAAGGGAATGTATTAACCCTAATTATTAATATTTTATTAGTTATTCCCCATAAACATCTTCTACTTCACATAATAACTTTCAATGAATGGACAATTTGACATTACCAAAAACAATTTCTAGAGATAAAACTAAAATCTTACTTTATAATGATGATGATCATCACCCATCAGTTCCATCATGGAGTCAACCACTACAAGCTACTAACTAACATGGTGAAAGAAAGTTCCATGAGAAACAAAACATAGACAGTTCATTATTGCAGACCTGCAATATCTATATCAATAGAGTGATCCATGTCTATAATAGTGTCAAGTTTGTTAAAAGGCAGCCATATACGTTCACAATCAGTAACTGTACAACCTTCCACAACAAATGTGTTACTATGTGAACAGGGGCAACAAAAGTTAACTAGAACAAACTGTAATTGACTAAGACTTACCTTAAAGTGGTCTGGGGGTGTTCAATTGTGGCATATTTCCTGAATCCACAAATAAGGAGTGACAGGTGTAATACTAAGAAATGTAGAGTTAAGAGTAAATGGGCGGAGAAGGGTGGAAAGGGAATTCTCATTAAGAAATCAAAGTTGAAATGTAATGCCTAATGCCATCTAGTGGCACTAAAACATATCACCTGCATGCATTGCATTTATATTTAAAGGATAACTTTACTCTAAAACGTAACTTTTTAAAAATGTAAAGTACCTGGGGTAGTGAAGTGGGATTACTTATTTTTACCACACAATGTCAGTTTGTTAAGGAGCTACAGCACTAACAGGACTACTCCTTTATTAAAGATATTACTGAAGCCAGGAGGAAGACTGGCAGAATCTGGTCTCTTTGGGCTGATGTTCCTCACAAAAACAATATTAGGAGGTAGGAATTACCAATCCTATATCCTTGTCCCAATTAGTAATCATTTTAACTGTATTTTAAAAAAAAACTTTATACACATGATTGTTATGCTTTAACAGAGCATATACTTTTGTGTGAAAGCCATAAAGTATTGCAGAAGTTATATCTTACTGATGCCTATTTGTTTTACTCTTAATGTGAAAGCTTTCACCCCAGAACTCCTATAATTTGTAAGATTCCTCTCTAGCTAATTGCATTTACAAACATGTAAAAAGTAGATTATGTAACTAAGATTTCCATGTTGTTACCAGTACAACTCACAGTCCTGAAGTCTTCAAAAAGCCTTGTGAGAATGTGCACCTATTGGCTATGCCCCCTGATACCCACTATTTACTGCCTCTATACACATATATTTTATACAGCTATCTCCACCTCAATATGTAAGCCCCTGATAATACTTGAAAGCTGCTGTTACCCTGCAGATTATTTTTCAGCCAGTATGAATTACAGAAAGCCTATCAAGAACAATACTAAATATTCAGCTGATTTTACTGCCTAAAAACCCCAAAATGGGCTAGGGACTTATCTGTAGATAATCTCTGCCGTCTGCCAACCGAGAATATACTAAAAAGCCCCTTTATAGTGTATACTAAAAGCACACAGTCTCTGATCACAAGTTCCTAGGGAGATTAAACAGTGTCCTTTCCATACACAGAACGATAGCTTGGAGAATGCAGAAATATAAAGTTTAAGACATATGGTCTTGTCCTTTGCCTGACAGTTATCCTCTCCACATGTCCTGCCATCAAGCTAATGGCTACCTAAGATACTATTGTGTCCTTTAAACAACCCCCCCATCTATAACTCTACAGGAGGTAGGAAGTAATAAGCATTTAAATCTTATTGTTGAACTTTTAAATTAACACAAAAACGTATGTAGGAATACTTGCTCTTGTCTCTTATTTAGGGATTCTGTATTTTTGCACTACACAAAAAAATCCATAATTATTAAATAGCAATAAAACAATTTACACAGAAATACAGATCATTAAAGGGCAATTAAAGTTTTAGGAAGCTGGGGATGCTTTCCTGCTACTCATCCTGTATCACAGAGATTTTAAAATGCCTAGACTAGGAAGTGAGAGGGAGGAGCCAGGTAACCAGGAAGTAACCAGTTCTGAAGTTAGGAAGTGAGGGGGAAGTGAAGAGAGAACAGGTCTGACTATGATTAAAGGGTGTGTACACTGGAAAAATAGTTTTTTTTTAAATTACCCATTAATGGAAACTGTATAATTCATCCCAACTATCACTGTACCGTTTTTTTGTTGGTCTGCCCCCTATTTCATTAGATATCCAATCTAAAACATCTTACATTTTAGCATTTCTGTTTGCAGTTTTACTGTAGCTGGAATGGTTTGAAAGTTGGTGTGCTGTATGCAGCATTGACAGTTGGTATGGGGGAAAATAGTCTGGTCACTGGTCAGAGCCTAAGCAAGTATTATATTGAAGGCATACAGCAGCACACACCCCTCAGAGTGCTACTTACATGTATTTATAGATTAAGATGACGCAAAGTAATTTTTTCAGAATACATACAGTTTAAGGTGTAAATAGAAAGAAGGGAACCTTTGTCAGGAAACTGTTTTCTCTCCAGTAATAATACCCTACAGCATACCATGTATCAGTTTCTGGTTCTACAACACTCACTCCTGGCTGGCAGATTGTAAGTATTTTACAAAGTTGATATCTGCCATAAATAAACTTTTCCATTCTGTTCAGTGGAATAAAGTGAATACAGAGTAATTACTTGAAGTTCCCAGGGAGCCTGTCTTAATCCTGGGTGGAGGGCACATCAATCTGTTATTCCTGTTACCAGGACTCCTGTAGCGCCAATCCAGACTTAAAATACCAAAATTCTATTCTGTGTAAACAGAGGGGTACAAAGTTAAAAAACAACTTGGGCCAGAAACATTAGCCCAAGCACATGAAGATACATGCAGGGCTGTACCATTATCGGCTATTTGTGTCTTAAAGTCACATTAACCAATGTACCAAGCATTAATGTGACTCTAAAACACAACTAACGGCGGTTACAACGTTACGCAAAAATTGTGAAGCGCAACTGCTGCAACCAATGTACTGAGCCATTAACATCTCTTTAAGACATAATCTCTAACGCCAGTAGATAGCAAACTCCAGTCACAATGCACTGAGTCACTATCAGCTCAGTGCATTGCCTAAAGAGAGCAATAGCAACTCTTGGTACATAGCCCTGATGGTTTTTAAACTCCTGTACCCTCTTGGTATCGCTAACGATAAACAGCAAAAACATCATTATATGGCATGTATACTTACATATCAGAACTATTTATTACTGCACCTACATTAGATTAGAAATAGCACTGCACTTTTCATATGTACTTATGGATTATAAAAGAACCAGCTTGCTAAATCCTGTTTCAACCGATATTTATAAAATATAGTTATGGTTGTGAGTTTTTTCTACTAGGTTAGCACTTATTTTATGTGTCCCAGGTTAAAGGGCAAGTCCAGCCCAAAAATAACTTTTCTTTAAAATGTTTATAACCCCCCCCCCAAATCCCACTTTCGCAAGGTTTATACATTGCAAAGATCCCCCAGAACTAACTTACCTGCCCCCTGCTCGTTTCGAGCAAAAACAGGAACAGGGGACTTCTGCGCAGACAGACGCTTCACTTCCTGGTCGCAGCTGTCAGACGTCGCGCCTTAACAGACAACTGCAACCAGGAAGTACATAGTTTACAAGAAAAAGTTTCTTAAGAGGTATACATTTTTGTAATAAAAATATTTGTTGCCAAATTGCTGAAATACAGTTCCCATCATCACTTTCCACATGATTAAAGTCATAATGATTAATTTGGCTTGAAAGAGCAAAATTCCTGTACTTACTAGTATTTCCTTTTTCATCTCTATTCTTCCGCTTTTTTGCATTGTATATGCTCCCAGCTGGAGGCTGGAGCTGAAGATACAAAATTTGGCACATACCTGCAGGACACATAGGAGAAGTGTGATAAGGAATCCATAGAAGCGTTATCGCTTTATTGAGGAATTTCGGCACATTTTTTCCCATGTGATCAAATCCAAACTGTCACTTTCTATATAAAATGCAACTGGGTCCAAGGCTACACTTACTACACACTGTGTCTCTCTGACACAAACATTCACACAAGTACACAAACAACACATGCACAATTTCAAAATAAAAGTCCTAAAATGCATAAAATAGAAACACAATAATAAATATATATAAAGTACAACGTATGGTTTGTGTATTTAGAATAAAGTTATTTATTTAAGTTATTTATTTTTATAGCAGGAATGCCTATCCTGTGGTCCATCAGGTGTTTTCAATCTACAACTCCCAGTATTTCCTGCTGCCATTTGCTGTTGGTGAATTCTGAGAGTTGAATATGAACATGAATAAACAGGAGGTCTATTAAAGTATTTATTTTAAATAAAAACAACTTGTTCAGTAGTCACTAATAATATGCACTAAGCAGCATAATGTAAAGTCACAAAACTACCGTATGTAGGAACATCTACATAACCAGTACATACCGTAACTATGGTATGGTAAACTAGTACGGTAATGGTACCTAAATATTTTAACTGAGGGACCCAAAGTTCAATGGCTTGAACAGCAATATAACGTAAAACCCATTTAAAATCCTTCAAAGTCGGATTCTCATCATCAGTTTCTCCAAAGAGTTCCTCAAATTCAGTTGGTGTAATGTCATCTGCATAGACATTATCATCAACATCATCAATATTTACATCATCTTCATCGCTGCTGCTATGCTGAAACAAAACATCATATTCGCTACCATCCATGTCATGGCATTTCTGAAAAGCACGTTTGATGATGTCTTCTGGAATGTCCTCCCATGCATCTCATACCCACTTTGCTACTAATTCTATGTCAGGTTTCATAAGATTTCCACCTTTTGTCAATTTGGCTTGACCTGACGACATCTATTCGTGCCACATTTTTCGCACGCGGTCTTTAAAAGGTTTGTTTATAGACAGATCCAGAGGCTGTAAAACAGATGTAAGCTTGTCTGGAATAACAGTCAAAGTGGTTTGAAATGACTTTCAAACTAGCAGTGAGTTGTTTTTTTTTAAAGCTACTCCTGGTCGTCCATTCCAAATCTCTTCTAGCCATTTTTCTGTTCCTTGTTCATCCATCCAGCCTTTAAAGGACAATTATACACACCTTCCCTCCGCTCCTCTTCTTAGGTCAGCACCTTTTACCCAGGGTGAGGACCTGAACCGCTAGGTCCTCACCCCTGGGTTCGCGAAAGTTAAAGCACAGCGTTACTGAAACGCTGCTCTGGCAGGCTCCGCCCCTTTAGGACAAGGAGGAAGAAGGCACTTTTGATAGGAGAGGCCGGATGGACTACTGGGAGACTGAGTACAAACTGAAGGCACGGTGGAAGCCATGCCAGAAGGATGTCATGTGGGATCTGTTGGATATACTGTAGGCGAATAAAAGATCAAGTCACCGTGTTGTAAAGTTGTGTAGTAACTAATGTAGTCTAAAAGTCATCTTTTATAATGTATATTTTGTAATATTGTGAGTTTTTATGTCTAAATAATCTTAGTTTTATTTTTGTAACTGTAACTTGATTAGGTAAGCAAAATATAGTAAATAGAGTAAAATCAGCCTGAAAAACCAAACTCGGTTTATACCAGTCAGTTTACTTACAGGATAAATCCGGAAGCCGCTCGCTCACTCCCACACTCTCTATACTGGCACGCCGGCTGACGTCACTGCCCAGTGACGAGTAGTGATGTCATCCAGCGCTTCAGTATAGGGAGCGTCTGCCTGACACTTAAGTTGCATTGTAAGTTACTGCAGAAGCTGCCAGGAAAGGATCCAGGAAAGTATGCCACAGAAGAATGCCCACAAAATGTACCTACTGAACTGGATGGGAGAGTGAGGGTTCAGATGTTTGGAAACTACAACACCCAGCTACTAAAGCATGCTGGAAGTTGTAGTTTCCAAACATCTGGAGTGCCAAGGCTTTAGTAGTCTTTTAAATGGACAGCAGAATTCTCATACAGAAATAGCCATATCCAGTATGGCTATTACTGTATGGGAAATCTGCTGTCTATTAAAAGGGAAACTAAAAAACAGAATCAGAAGAAAAATGTTATCTATTGTTGCCTTCGGATTCTGTATTTTGAGGCTTTAGTTGCCCTTTAAATGAACAGCAGAATTCCCATAATGTTGTCCCACATGGTAATAGCCATACTGGATTTGGCCATTACTGTATCCAACTGCTATATTGGAAGTGTGCTGTCCATTTAAAGGGCAACTAAAGCATCCAAACAATACAGAATCAGAAGGCATTAATGGTCATATTTTCTTCCCTTGGTTTAAACTCAAGTCAATCACTTTAATTTGTTTTTCTGGTAAAAATAGGTACCTCGGTTTATACTCAAGTATATACGAGTATTCATTTTTCATATGCTTATTGGTGTGATTTCTTTGCTTTCCGACCCCATAAGAACAGTATATAGATTAAGATTTATAGATATAAATCTTACAAAAATATAGAGATATAAATCTTGAAATGTTTAGTGTCTCTTTAACTTTGTTTTATGCAGGAGTCGCAACATTTTTGTATACTACTTATATTTGTTGCTATTGTTTGTGAAGGTTCTCATTCATCCAGGTCATGGTATATCTGTTGTATTCAATTAGATCAACTGTACTTGAAGATTAGTATTTGAAGACGTTTCGCTAGTCATCTGACTGGCTTTCTCAATTCAGAATGACTTGTACAAGAATCTGTGGCAATTATGTACCCTGGAAAATCCCAATTAGCATATCACAGCCAAGTGTTAAGGGTGTGATTATATAGTGGCTAAGAGGTGTTATAGGAACGCCCAGAGTAAGGTGTCAAAACAGCATTGTACATGACAGACAGTTGGTGTCGAACCCCCCCCACCTCTATTTAGGCTTGGTTTCTTTATTTTCACATAAATGGCCTCCTTAACACCTCTCTTGAACCAGTCATGTACAATATGTTAAAGGAGAACTAAACTTAAAATTTTTAAAACCTAATGTGAAAGTTTTTCTCCCCAGAACACCTATACATTGTAAGATTCTTCTCTAGTAAGTTGCATTTAGTACATGTAAGAAATAGATTCTGTAAATAAGAAGGCTTCCATATTGTTGCCAGTACAACCCACAGCCCATGAAGTCATCAAAGAACTACGCCCCCTGACCCCAGTATTCACTGTCTCTATGGATAGAGTGTTTTCTATACAGAAGTTTATACGCCAATATGGAAGTCCCTGAAAAGACTTTGAAAGCTGCTTGTTATCATAATCTATTAACCATTCAGTGTGACTTTCTGGAAAATAAACTGTAGGGTAACAAGCAGCTTTCAAAGTCTTATCAGTGACTTCCATATTCCATTTTCTTTAGGAATTGTTTAGCAAAAAAAAAAAAAAGCTTCCAAATGTACCGGAGTACTTTGCTTGTTTAGTGGTGGCACATCGGGTAAGGCTCCAGGTTTAAAAATACACAATTCAGAAGGTTTTTTTTTTGGTTTCTATTATGTCCCAAGCAAAAGATGAGGCTCCTAAATGTACCAAAGTGTTCAGCTTACTCAGTCATGGCTCACCTTGTAAGATGCCAGTTATAGAACCACACAGTCCAGAAGTTTGCAAGTTCTAATCCCCATAGTTTCCTTTATTTTTGTTTCCATTATGTTCATAGTAAAAGATTCTACATGTACCAGCTATCTACTAATTATCTCCATTAGCCTAGAGGTAAGAGCTCTGCTTTTAGCAAGACAGAGTAAATGTACAAGTTGCAGGTTCTATTCCCCAGACTTACATTTATTTCTTTTATTTTTGCTGGAATGTTAGTATTCCATTTTTTACATCCATGCCATCTATGAAATACACTGTAAAGATTACTTATTTTTGTATGAAAAGTAAAGGATTAAATCATTGTTAGGACAGGAGCACTGAATGTGTTTGAAAACAAACAACTGAAATCTCTGTTCTGTGTCATGGAGAGGGAGGATCTCTGTGATGTACTGTGATTGGCTGTAAGCTTCTAGGAAGCAAGGCTGCAACTTCCTTGTTTTGATCTGTTGAGCACTACAGAGCATGTGCCTGTACACAGACACTTAGATGGGGGTTTACCCAGCTAAGGTGGATTGTGGGAGCTGACACCTAGTACTCACAGGTTGTTTTCATAAATCACCCAATGGCCACAGCAAAGGGAGATGTGAGACACAGCTTGTTGTATGTTTGTGAATGTGCTCTGTCTATTGGGACAATGTTGTCTGGAGACTTTAGTTCTCCTTTAACATTACAATCTTCAAAGGTATGTCCTTTATCCTTAAGATGCAGGTACACGGCTGAGTCCTGACCCGAGGAATTGGCTCTTCTGTGCTGGGCCATACGTTGATGCAGTTGCTGTTTGGTCTCCCCCACATACAAATCAGAGCATTCTTCACTGCACTGCGTATATGATGTTCTTGTGTTTCGGTATTGGGTCTTTCGGATGTACCAATTGCTGCCTCAGTGTGTTGTTCAGTTTAAAGCAGATAGGGATACTGCGTTTTTTGAAAATTCTTCTTAATTTCTCAGGGAGACCCCTGCTACATATGGGATGACCATATTCTTTCTCCTGTCTTGCTTTCCCCCTTCACTGTTGGTATTCATGTTCTTTTCTTTCCTTCTAATTCTTTTGACAAAGGCCCAGTCTGGATATCCATAAGTTTTAAGGGCTCCTTGCGTTGGTTTTCTGTAAACCTCTACTTCCAGTTTACCATTTTCCTTAACTTCTACCAAGCAGTCCAAGAAAGCCAGTTTGTTGTTTTGTACCTCTTCCCTTGTAAATTTGATGTTTTGGTCTAACGCATTAATGTGTTCTGTGAAAGCTTGTACTTCCTTCTGGTGGATTTTAACCCAGGTGTCATCCACATATCTGAACCAGTGGCTGGGTGCTATGCCCTTAAAGGTATTAAGCGCCTGTTTTTCTACCTCCTCCATGTAAAGGTTGGCCACAATGGGTGAAACTGGAGATCCCATAGTACATCCGTGTTTTTGCTTATAGAACTTATCCCTGTATTTGAAATAGGTGGTATTCAAGCGCAAGTCCAGTAAGGAACACATCTGTTCTGTACAGTGTCCATTTTAGGACATCATCAGGTGTCAGTTATCAGGTATCGGGTGTCAGGTATCGAGTATCAAGTGTCAGGTATCGGGTATCAGGTATTGGGTATCAGGTATCAGGTGTTAGGTATCGGGTATCAGGTGTTAGGTGTCAGGTATCGGGTGTCAGGTATCGGGTATCAGCTATCGGGTGTCAGGTATCATATTTTGTATATTAAGCTGGCCATACACTAAGCAAACATTAAATAGGTTAGACATTAGACAGATTAGCAAAATGTGACCTAGCTTTTGGGGAATAACATTAAAAGTTTTTAATAGAGGTGGACATACCCTTAACAACCAGTAAGTGAAGATAAATGTGTGTAAGAGTATGTACCTGTATCTGTGTAGGGGTTGGAGGTATTAGCGTTTGTATTTACGACCATGAAACTAATTGTTTTGATGACATGACCCTTAGGCTGAGGCCACACTGCAACGCACAGGAATCGCGCACACAATCGCGAGTGAGCGTTAGCGCACGCGATTGTGTGCGCATTTCTTGTGCGTTTTGCGCATGCGTTTTTGCAATGTTGTGTTATGGAAACACGTGTTAACGCACCAAAAATGGTGAACGCATGCATTACCAAAACGCGAACGGACGCGCAATCACATGCGCATCGGAAATCGTGGGAATTTTCGTGTTCCCGCAATTTCCATTTTAGCAAAAATCGTGGGCGCAAACGTGCGAAAAATGTGCTAGTGTGGCCTAGCCCTTAAACCTCGAAATATCCATATTAGAAGATTGTACCCTTTATGGGAAAAAAATATCCTGATATTTGCCGATAATGCAGTAACGCTTCCACCGATTCCTTAACTAGCTAAAATAGAAAGAACAGTAATTTAGCTCTTCAAGTCAAATAAAAAAAACAAAACTATATATATATATATAAAAAGCTGGAAATAAGCACCATCTATTGCATGTAAAAGTCTGCACATGTCCCTAAATGTTCAGAAAAACACATCTTTGTGTCATTCCTCATGTTTCAGGTTTCATGTATCAGAGTCAGGTATCATTTATCAGTTATCAGAGGCAGGTATCACTCATCATGTATCAGAGTCAGGTATCATTCATCATGTATCAGAGTCAGGTAACATTCATCATGTATCAGAGTCAGGTATCATTCATCATGTATCAGAGTCGGGTATCATTCATCAGGCATCATATTCAGGTATCATTCATCAGGTATCAAAGTCAGGCATCAGAGTCAGGCATCATTCATCAGGTAACATTCATCAGGCATCAGAGTCAGGTATCATTCATCAGGTATCATTCATCAGGTATCAGTCAGGTATCATTCATTGGGCATCATTCATCAGGTATCACAGTCAGGCATCATTTATCGGGTATCAGAGTCAGGTATCATTCATCAGGTGTCAGAATCAGGTATCATTCATCAATGATATATGATGGCTGATAACTGATTCCTGACTCTGATACATGATGAATGATACCTGACTGATACCTAATGAATGATGTGTGACTCTGATACCTGATGAATGATACTTGATGAATGATACCTAATGAATAATGAATAACACTGATAGCGGACTTTGATACCTGATGAATGATACATGAAACCTGAAACATGAGGAATGACACAAGGGTGTTTTTTTCTATACATTTTAGGACATGTGCAGACTTTTACATGCAATAGATGGTGCTTATTTCCAGCTTTATTTCTTACTTTATTTTTTTTTTCTTTCTTTCACTTGAAAATCTAAATTACTATCTTTTCTATTTCTTTATCTTTGTCTTCTTTTATTTAAAAAAAACACACTTTTTTGATTATTGATCAAAATTTGTTTTTTGACTATAGATAGCCTTTAGGTATTGCTTCCATAGGAATGGAAAGGTAGGTCAGTAGCAGGGTGTACCTGTGTCTTTTTTTATTTAAGCCTTTTTACTGACCAATTAATTGACATTCTGTAAATATATATATTCATTGGTACAGAAAAATACATCTTTGTGTCATTCCTCGTGTTTCAGGTTTCATGTATCAGGTATCATTCATCGTCTATTGGAGTCAGGTATCATTCATCGTCTATTGGAGTCAGGTATCATTCATCAGGTATCAAAGTCAGTTATTAGAGTTGGGTATCATTCATCGGGTATTATTCTTCGTTTATCATTTATCAGATATTGTTCATCAGTTATCATTCATCAGTTATCAAAGTTAGGTATCATTCATTGGGTATCAAAGTCAGGCATCATTCATCGGGTATCAAAGTCAGGTATCATTCATCGTTTATCGGAGTCAGGTATCATTTATCAGGTATCAAAGTCAGGCATAATTCATCGGGTATCAGAGTCAGGTATCATTCATCGGGTATCAGAGTCAGGCATCATTCATCAGCTATCAGAGTCAGACATCATTCATCAAGTATCAGAGTCAGGTATCATTCATCAGGTGTCAGAGTCAGGTATCATTCATCGTTTATCGGAGTCAGGTATCATATCAGGTATCAGAGTCGGGTATCATTCATCAGGTATCATTCATTAGATGTCATGTATCGGGTGTCAGGTGTTGTTTATCTGGTATCGGTTGTCATGTGTCAGGTAGGTGTAGTTATTGTCTATCAGGTGTCGTTTATTAATATTGTGTATCGGGTATCATTATCAGGTATCATGGCCATACAGGAGGCAGACATTAGATCTAATGTCTAAAGACATTAAAGGTTCTTTACCTTTGGATAATCCAATTTGGACCATTAATTTTGAGAACTTAAGTTGATTGCAAATACACTAAGAATGGACCAGACTATTTAAAAATACATAGGGTTTTTTTTTTGGGGGGGGTGACATAAAAGGAGCACTGTCTGCCTCTTTCTACCTGTGTAAATATTAGAAATATATATTTACAGAATGTCAATTGGTCGGTATAAAGGCTTAATTAGTTTTAACCTTTCAAAAAATGAAGTGGACCTATTTGAACTGATTTTATAGTGGTACAGATTGCACATTGGTACAGTCTAAACTATTTTAATAGATGAAAATAAAGCTAGAAATAGTGCCATCTATTGGATGTAACAGTCAGCAGTAAAATCAATCTGACACCTGAGGAATGATAAATGATACCTGAGGAATGATACCTGAGGAATGATGAATGATACCTGAGTCTGATATCTGAAACATGAGTAATGACACAAAGATGTTTTTTTCTGTACATTTTAGCACTAGATGGTGCTTATTTGTAGCTTTTTTTTTATTATTTATTTTTTAATTTGGTTTGAAGAGCCAAATTACGGTTCTATTTCTTCTTCCGTTTTATTTTTTCGCTTTTTGGGACTGTATCTCCTCCCACAGTTTCTGAGCTAGACACATGAAATTCGGTACAGACGTGCGGGGCATATAGGAAAAGTGTGCTATTACCTTAACTAAGGAATCCGCGACAGCGTTACAGCGTTATTGATAAATTTCGGGACATTTTTTCCAATACACTATAATGGTAACAATCCTCAAATGTGGATATTTCAAAACAGTTTGTTTCATGGTCATAAACACAAACCTTTCCATTCCCATGGAAGCCATACTTAAAGGGTAACTATAGGCAAAAAATAAATTTTGACTAATCATTAAAAAAGTCTGTTTTTTTAACCCCTAACCGGATACAGGTACACACACCTACAGATCTACCCATACATTTCTGTGGCAGCCATACTTAAAGGGTAACTATGGTCAAAAAACAAATTTTAATCAATAATCAAAAAAGTGTGTTTTTTAACCCCCAATCTTACCCAAGTACACACACCTACTGACATAACCTTCCATTTTTGTGGCAGCATACTTAAAGGGTAACTATAGTCAAAAAAAAATTTTGATCAATAATCAAAAAAGTGGGTTTTTTTTTACGCCCAATCTTACCCAGGTACACACACCTACTGACCCTTCCATTTCTGTGGCAGCATACTTAAAGGGTATAAACTTAAACTATAATCAAACATTTTTTTTGATCAACGCTAAAAAAAATTAAAAAAATTATTAAATAAAAGAAGTCAAAGATAAAAAACTAGAAAGAACAGTAATTTAGCTTTTCAAGCGAATTTTAAAAAAAAACTAAAATTAAAGCTAGAAATAAGCACCCTCTATTGGATGTAACGGTCAGCACATGTCCTAAAATGTACAGAAAAAAACATCTTTGTGTCATTCCTCATGTTTCAGGTTTCATGTATCATTCATCAGGTATAAAAGTCAGCTATCAGTGTTATTCATTACGTATCATTCATCGGGTATTATTCATCAAGTATCATTAATCAGGTATCAGAGTCACACATCATTCATTAGGTATCAGTCAGGTATCATTCATCAGGCATCAGTCAGTTATCAAATTCAGGTATCATTCATCATGTATCAGAGTCAGGAATCAGTTATCAGCCATCAGATATCATGAATGATACCCGACTCTGATGCCTGACTTTGAAACATGATGACCGATAGCTGATTCTGATACCTGATGAATGATACATGACTCTGATACCTGATGAATGATACCTGACTCTGATACATGATGAATGATACCTGACTGATACATGATGAATGATACCTGACTCTGATAACTGATGAATGACACCTGACTCTGATAACTGATGAATGACACCTGACTCTGATAACTGATGAATGACACCTGACTCTGATAACTGATGAATGATACCTGACTCTGATAACTGATGGTTAAAGGAGAACTAAAGTCTCCAGACAACATTGTCCCAATAGACACAGCTTGTTGTATGTTTGTGAATGTGCTCTGTCTATTGGGACAATGTTGTCTGGAGACTTTAGTTCTCCTTTAACATTTGGACGTGACTTTGTTTTCTTGGCCAAGATAAACAAAACCTTTTTTAGTTTCTAAATCTATATTATAAGAAATTATTATACATCTTAATGTATCACCATGATTCCCAGCAGTGTAAAACTACGATGGGATAGATAATGTATGTGATGTTTCATTTAAATGCAATATGTGTGTTCCAAGGAACCATAAAGGGTTTTTACACTTTACCGATATCAAGCAAATGATATTGACTCCTTTAGAATAGTAGAGGAAGTTGATAACATTGCTTTGTGTTTAGCCCAAATCTCTTCCTATACAGAGTATAGATTGTTGCAGTGTTTTTACACTATGGAATCTGACATGAATTTGTGTGGCCACTTAAAAGGGCAACTCTAACCCCAAAACAGCATTTTCTAACCTGAACCTATAAGGCTAT